>JAUCNO010001053.1:1603984-1619923 GCA_032353835.1 Enteromius viviparus
CCTACTTATACTCGCACGGCGATTGGGTTCAGCTGATCCTAATCAGCGTATGCCAATGAAAATCATTGGCGTGTTTGGCGTGCCCACCCACCCTCTTCTGCCGCCTTTGATGTCGGTCAGCTTCCTCAGGCCAGTTCCTGGCGGCACCTCTACTCACGCTCAGTCTGCGTATGCAGATCCCCAGTCTCTGTCGGCAGACGTCGAGCTGCAAGCTCCACCTCGGTCCTCCGACCCATCGGCTCCGCTGTGCCTCATAGCTCCCTCAGCTGCACCGAGGCCCGTCGTCCCACCAGCTCCACCGGGCTTCCTCGATCCTCCGGCTCAACCTGGGTCTTGAGTCTACCCTCCTACGCCTCTGGACTCTACTCCTCCGGCTGTGCCTCGTCCCGCCATCCTTAAGGCTCTGTCGGGCTCCTCCTTCCCTCCGGCCTTGCCTATGTCCTCGGGCGCTCCGGTTCCGCAGCGGTCCTCCGGATCCCCGCTTCTGCCTCGGTCACCTGAGCCTGCAGCTCCGCCGTGGACCTCTGGATCCTCGATGGCGCCTCAGCTCTCCCCCTGCTCTCCCCCTGCTTTGTTAATATGTATTCAGTTCAGGTGTGTGTCCCTCGTTAGCGTTCATTGTGTCCTCTATTTAAGTTGCCCTTTTTCATTCAGTATTCGTGCGTCAACCCAAATGTCTAGTCTGTGTTTGAATGTTGTAATACTCGTTATTGGATACTGCTCTACGTTTTTGTTTGGATTATTAAAAGTCTTTTTGTTTTTTTTAAACGTTTGCCTCTCTTTCTTTCTTAAAAATAAATTTAAAATGTACTTTTAATACGTCATGAACTACATTTAGAGCATATTTGAAACATTGTTTTAATGTACTTCGAATACATTTAAATTGTATTACAGCTCATTTGAAATGCATTAGCATTACACTTTTTCCAGTATATATATACACACAACACATACACACTTTGATATCTATAAAACTTTAATTAAAACTTTTAAACTATAAAACTTTAATAATTATATATTGTTGTGGACATTACAGATATTCAGAGTAAATTAGAAAGTACAGCAGCATATATGTAACATCATGTTTCTGTCCTTTCTCGTGCTCCCCCATGTCTTTGTATATTTTGGTTTAGTCCTGTCTGTTTTAGTTTCTCCCAATTCTGTTTGATTGTCTCACCTGTGTTTTTGCCAACTGCCTGCACTTTTGTCCTAATTTGAAACCCTTTAAATACCTTTGTTTTTCTGTTGAATTTTGGTCTTGTTAATGTGGTAATGTGGATGTCTTGACGTTCTGTGATCTTGCCCCGTGTTATCTTTAGGCTGCCTCGACAGCATTTGATTTTCTTTTTCTTGTGTTTCTTTATTAAATTCCTTTTGCATTTATCTAGTCGTATCCTCGCTCTTTGCCACACACACGCCAACGAGCTAAAGTCACCCCCCCCCAAGTAAAGTCATAACATAATGATACATTAATAACTCATGAATTCCTGACGTGACAGCTGCAGGTCAAATTTATAAAAAAAAATTGCCACAAATTGCTAATTAATGCAGTAACTAACACGTAATTAAGGTGGTGTTATTCTTGATTAATAGATTTCTTAGTTAGTTCTTGATTAATAGATTTCTTAATTCATCATTTACAGTCAAGAAATTGTTAATGCAAGTTTTAGTACATGATAATTCATGTACTGTTATTGTAAAGTGTTACCAACATGGCGCATACAATAAGCTTGACTTTGATGTTTGCAGCCATGTTAATGTTAGATTCTATGAAACATTCATCAGAGGGATGCCATAGCACTCTGATCCGGCACAGGGCTTCAAAACAGGAAGTGAGGGTCTTTACGAGCCCTTGTAAAAACAGCTAACAGCTCGCTGCAGATTCTGGTTGCCGGGGTGAGACCCACTGGAATGCTGCTTCATCATAATGCAGTGGGCTGCGGTCAGCATGGAGCTTCATGTACCAGTGAAACTAATGTCAGCTCAGCTCCATCAGCAAGGTTTACTGTGTGGCCGTAAAGATTAACATGCTCATTTAAATGGCTTTAGATACTCACTGCTGTGGCCAATTATAGACAAAGATAATTATAAGACTGTTAAGTGTCACAGTTAATATACTTAAAAATTAATCACTGTATACTGAGAGAATGTTAATATGCATTTTGGGAATGTTTGAAGAGAGAGACAAGAATCTATATTTACAATCTTGCACTGTGATGTGAATTCAATTTAAGAATGTTATAACACCGCAAATATTTTTAAAGTCAGTCCAAAACAAATTCCTTCATAGAACAGTTTACCAAAAAATGAAAATTTACTCACCCTCAGACCTTCAAAAATGTAGATGAGTTTGTTTCTTAATCAGATTCGGAGAAATATAGCATTATATTACTTGCTCAGCAAAAGATGCTCTGCAGTGAATGGGTACCGTCAGAATGAGGGTACAGACAGCTGATAAAACATCTCAATCATCTCAACATCACTCCAGTCCATCAATTAACTTAAGACACTTTAAACTTTAAACCGTTGCTTCCAGGTAAAGTATCACACTCTATAATTAGTAATATTGTTTTTTCCAGTAACTTTTTTTAATCAGGAGAGAAGTATGAACAGATCAAAGCATTGGAACACTGGATTCTGATGTTAGAGTACAACAGGGCATTAATCGTGTTTATGTAGACATTTCAATTTGAACAGGTCTAGCTTTCCCTTGGAAATGGAACTCATACTGTAATATTGGCATTTCTAGCACCATATGTAAAGTCACTGTGCAGATTTTTTCTTAAAATCAGTGCATGATATGTAAAAAAAGTGACTCATGAAACTGATTTGGATGTGCATAAACACTAAAGACTGACACAATTTGTAGAGTGATCAAAAAATTTAATTCAAATTAGTATTGGCAGATCTGCAGGTCAGAATATTCTGGTAATCCAGACCCTAAATCTTAATTCTTCACTGTGCAATGACACTGTGAGCTTCCAAATTTGAAGATAGAGTTTAGAAAAAAGGCTTTTCTGCACGCTCCGAAAAGTACAAAAGCTTATGGTAATAGAGTCTGATTCACTGTTCCAGTTCATCACAAAAGGTGTACAGTGTAAGAATGGCAAATGTGATGTTTAAGTTCAGGTTAAGTTCATCACGCAGTCAAACACACAAATGCACTTCCCTCAAGTTCAAGTTCAGTGAAATCTCTCTTTCTCTGCATGAATATTTGAACGCGTTACCTGTTGTTAAACACAGTCTCTCTTTCAGCCATGGTACGATAGTTAATCATTTAGCAGCATGTTCGTAAGAGAGATTCAGTGATCCATTATTATCTTGACACACTGAACAAAGAGACTACAGTTCAACAGAGCCAGTGTGCCCACCAGCACACGTACTGTATGAACAGAAGAAAATAACTTCTACTGTATAAAAGATTTTCAAGATTTTTATTTTGGTTAAATACACATTTATATACAGAATAGGCTGCCACTTGCAGTAAAATGTACTCAGTGTGTACATAAAATATTTTCATGAGATAAAATAGTCATTAACATATGCAAAAACAGTAACTATATAGTAAGTATGTTGCAGATTAAAAAAAGTAATAAAATAATTAGTAAGCTATAGCAAATGTGCAAAACAAGGAACCTACAAACAATCTTGCAATCGGTATTTTGATTTATCAAGGATGCATTATCAAAAGTAACAATTAAAATCATATTAAATCTTGTTAGCGACATGCTAAGACATTAAATCATGTTAATTTGTGCTAGCAAAATGCTAATAGTCTAATTCTAACAATGTGTTAAAACACATGTCGGCTGTCGGCCTAGTTTATCAGCCTTCTATCTGCTCCTTCGACTCCGGGCCCATTAAGGACCACCCCCCTCCCTCATTATGTATGTTCTTTTGCCTTTACGGCGTGAGGACGCGCCTTTCCGGAGGCGGGCGTAATGTAACGCCTTATGTCTGTGTTTGAGTGTTTCTTGGTTTTGTTTTGGTTTCGTGTTCTAGTCTGTCTGGTTTTCCTTATTTGGTCATGTCCTTGTTTAGATAATTAGTTACCCGATCCACCTGTGCTCCTCACCTGTCCTGATTTCTCCCTGTTTTCCTGTTTAAAAGCTTGTTCAGTTTGTCTTGTCTTTTGTCGGATTATTAACGTTACTTTGAGTTAGTGTTATTTGCCTGTATTCTGTGAGTGATCTTTATTAAATCTGCATAAGTATATTACCTGTCCTGTCTTTGCCTGTCTGCATCCACACTAAAGCGTGACAGAATAATCCGACACAAAAATTTAAAAGAAAGAAGAAAAGAAAGACGTCGACTTGATGGAGAATGCGCTACTCCAGTCCCGTGTCCAGGGTGGCCGTCCCATTGAGGAGTAAGTGGAGGAGTTCGCAGAGGCTTCTCATCTGGTGCCCTGGAGCAAGCAAACCTTGTGTACTGTGTTTTGGTTGGGACTGGATCAGGATCTGGCCCAGCAGGTTTCCCTGGCTGACAATTTGGACTCTCTTGTTCGGCTAATGGACCGGGCTCTGTGGCTGGGAGGTTCCTCTTTGACCGTCGTGGAAGTGGGCGAGGCCAAGCGCACAATTCCCAAGCCTCACAGTCTAGAGACCATTCTCGGGCTAGCCATGATATCGGTGAGATCCGCGAAAGGAACACCGATCTCGATCCACAAACATCCAGTCTGCCCGCCTCAGCCCGAATTCACGCTGCAAGAGCTTCAGCCACAGCCCGAATTTACTCCCGAGTGGAGTAAACGGTATATTACCTGTCCTGTCTTCGCTTGCCTGCATCCACACTAAAGCGTGACAGTTAGCAACACGTTAATTCATGCCAACAATGTGATAATCTTGATTTCAATGCATTTTTGTTCAAATAAATGCGGTCTTGGTGTAAAATATAAAAAGAAAAATCATACCTACCCCAACTTTTGAACAGAATTGTGTACTTCCTTTTCACAAAGTGGTCAAAATGTGAACACATTAACACCTCTGTTTCTCTAGATTATGACATGCATTGCACGTTCACATCTGAACTCTTAACTGCAGGGTCAGATCAGTCTTAACCTCACATATCCAAACTTTGCAGAACTTGCTCAACAGAGCGGTGAATATTTCTTGCATTGCTTATAGTATATATTATATATATTAGTCCTGACTAATCTTGCATTGATTATAGTCTATATTGCTAGAGATTTTGGTGCATGGGCATTTTCTGCACTACTGAGCATGCAATTTACAGCAGAAATAGGCTCTGTGCAGAACTCTGTTGCAGTCTGGTAGCACCAGCACCTTCTTTTAGTTTCACAAATGTGAGACATTGTAAAGGGGATTTCCTCTTTCAGTAAACACATCCCACTTACTCTCTTTTTGAGTGACTGTGTGTGTGCTCACCTTGATGATTTGCATCACTCAGTTTTTCTGCCATTCATCCTCCCTCTCTTTCTTTTTCTTTATCTGAGGTTGCATTTGCATGATTTGACTCAGCACACTAAAATGGCAAGGGCAATGGGGAAGTTTTTGTAGTTGAGCATGTTGGTTGCCAGCCTGTGCTTACTGTGGGTTAGCATTGTGTGTGTGTGTGTGTGTGTGTGTGAGAGAGAGAGAGAGAGAGAGAGAGAGAGAGAGAGAGAGAGAGAGAGAGAAAGACAGGGCTATGAGGAAGTGACACATAAAGACTCTCTAAAATAACATGCTCATGTGGTGCCCATAAGTTTCAGATCTTGTGCCATGACTGACAAAGGCAAGTCTGAAATTAGCAACTTTATGAAATGGTTTCCAAATATATAACATAAAATTCCACAGTAACACCCCCCCCCCCCCAAAACACACACACACAAACAGACTTCTGCAATCATGCTTTTAAAACATCCATAATATGAGTCATTCTACTGTTTTTACATCATATATGATTTAAAACACTTTTTATTCTTTTGTATGTTTCATGGAAAAGGTGTGTATAACACAAAGTAATATGGTAGAGGACTTAATTTTATCGATTGGGAATTTGTCTGCGTTGTTAAAAGTGGACAATTATGTGTATGATATTTACAATACAGTGATGTATGGTTGAAGAATTAGGATTAGAAAATTAAATAAAAAAATAAAAATAAAAGTTGTTTTAGCGGTGACACAGACACACTACCAAAAAGTTTGGATTATTTGTATTTGTATTAATTATATACATTCTTCTTTTTTATATGTGAAAATAAATGATTACTTTTATTCAGCAAGAATACATTGTATTGATCAAAAGTGACAGTGGAGTAAAGATGCAAAACGTCAGTTTTGTTCTTCACAGAAATAAATTACATTTTAAATTATATTGAAACAGCTATATTCTGTATATATATAAGTGACTGTGTGTTACTTCTAAATTTCTAATCAAATAAACACATAATTTGTGAGTATAAGAGACTTCATTTAAGAACATTAGGAATGGATTTTAATGAAAGATTACAAAAACCTGCACACAACCTGAAATATTAATAATAATGCAAAAAACAGCAAGGTTAGATCTAATTTCATGTTAAATATAAATGTCGTTGTGGTTTCTGCTCTTTATTTAACGGCAATTGTGTGTATATACCACAGAGTGACATCATACAAAAATCACAATGCAATATACACTATACTAGGACACACACACACACACACACATAGATTTGGGGAACAGCAGGATTAGGAGACTTGGGTGGTTGTTTTCTTTTGTGGAGGCAGTGGAGTTAGTCTCACAACCAATCAGATCGCTCGATTCCTCCTCTGTTTGCACTGTGTCCTCTATGACATCACCAGAGCTGCTTGCATACCTGTGCTATCATTGGTTGGTTATGCTAAATCTGCTGACCAGCTGCAAAGATCACAGCCGGTGACATCATCAGCTGGAGCTCAAGCAATAATGGTGACACGTATAAAGAAAAGAAAACATCCTACTCAATAACACTAATCCACACACACAAACACAGGCTTGTTGGATACACCAACCACCCAAAATTGATTTGTGAATACTTAAAGGAAAGTTCACTTCAAAATAAAACTTGCAGGTCTGCTACTTGTATGACTTTTTTCTTCCATTACACACAAAATATGATACACCTCAGAATATATAGAGTGCTGCTTTTAAATGGACACTAATAACAAAATAGACCATAAATAGGCCTATAGTCTTCTGATGCCAAACACTAAATATCTTTGTATGACAAACAGAGCTAAATTAAGTCTGAATCGTCCCCTCTGCCAAAGATGTCAAATATGTTAGCGTGATTTGTTCAAACACGGCATGACCATTGAATTTAGAGGGTGATGGTCAGAGAGGTCATTTGATGTCAGAGCTTGTTTTATAAGTTCTGTTCTGTCTTAAAACATTGATGAATGTCGATTCCTCATTTTAATCTCTGCTTCAGAGACAGATTAAACTGTTTCTAAATTACTCTCTGTGTTCCAGATGGACTCCTCTGACAGTTCAACTTCCCCTTTCCTTCCTTGCAGTATCACATTGTCTTTCTGTCTGTCTAGATGCTTCTTCTTTCTGTATAAATACGCTCAAGTTTATATAATTTATACACTGAAACTTTTATTCAGCATGGATGCATTAAATTGCAGAAATTCATTTAATAGTTTAAAAGTTATAGTAAAACATTTATAACATTACAAAAGTCTTCTACTTCAAATAAATAAAGTTCTTTTAAAATGTATTTTCATCAAAGAATCTTAAAAAAAAGAAACATATCAATATTCCACAAAAATCTAGGCAGTAAAAATAAAGTTATTTTAAAATGTACAAATATGTTTTTGTACTGTATATTGATCAAATAAATGCAGCTTTAAATGTGTCAAATTTATTGACCACAAACTTATGAAAGAAATTCCCCTTGTTAAACCTCGATATAGCAGAGAGCACAGTTTCACTTTAAATACCCGCTGTCTTGTTTTTTTTCCCTACTGCTCCATGTATACACGTGTTATATATCTTTAGATGGTGTATTTCACACCATGTACGTCACATTTTTTCATATATAACTCATTTCAAGACTCTGTTACACTGCATTCTGTTACACTTCACTGAGTTTCATTATTCATTGTGCTTCATTATGCGTTGAATTCCTTTAAAACCTCATTATTTAAAAACAAGATAAAAAAAAATATTCCCAGTTTTCTCTATGTATGCCTCCGGTGAAATAGCCTGCAGTGCATTAGAGGACACTGGAAACTAACTCAGCAAGACAAGCTCTGTGTGAAATAACCCAGAGCGTTTCAGTGCCAGCGGCTCATCACATCTATAATAGTGAATGCTTATACGCTTCATTGTATGGTAAAATAGCGTGCCGTTTTGTATCTGCGTTGTAAACACTCTGTGTGTTTTACCTGTTTGTGTTTGTCTGTTATAGAGGTGCAGGCGTTTCAGAGCGACTCTTTCTCACGGTAATACGACTCTTGGCTAATACTTTGTAACAGCATGGCCCTGTTACCCTCAGCAAGGAATTCATGTCAATAAATAATGTTCAGTCATTTTTAAAACATGGACGTGTCATCATGCAATGAACCAAAAGCTGGCGTTTGAGAGCAGCCTGTTTCTGCCTGAAGGCTTTGGGCACTAAACGAAATGGGTCTTTGAGTCTTTGCCAAGAAAAACTATAATGTTCGTGGTCGCTTTCACTTCTTCTTTCTGTTTTATGCTGATACAGCCACCCCAAAAGTATTTAAAGGGGCATAACTTAATCATTTAACATTTTTTTTTTGCAATAAATGAAATGAATAAAATAAACTAAGTATACTACAATAAGCCCACTGAAACAAACTCTCAATCACAGCCAATTTGGAATAAATTAATTTAATTAATGAATTAAGGAAGTAAGTAAGTGCCCAATGTATTTTGAAATATTATAGCATTCAAATATTTTTGGTCAGCTAAACAATAAATTATTTACATATATATATTATATATATATATATATATACACACACACACAAACACACACTTGTACTACAAGGAGTTATCTAATACAGCTACATTCATAAATTAATAAAGATAAATAAAGTTGTGTTAAATAAAAAAAAAAAAAAATGTAATTACTGTTTTCGCCTTCCCTGAACATAATAATGACAAATGAATGGAGGTGAGTGTGAGACATGGCAGTAGCAGTGGACTGTGGGATTGAATATTTTATCAGTCAGTGTGTCTGTGGTGCTGATAATGTTTTCAGCAGGCAGCAGAGGGAATGATGGAGGAGCTGCAGGAATGCAGGACTGTCCTGGTGATTCGCTGCTTTGTTTATGTGGTCGTCCATCAGTGACTCTGGAGATAAACGCAGTATAGCCTGTCGACCACAGCCACAACAGGAACCAGTGAGAATGCCACACACACACACAGATCTGAGTGGCTGCCACACTAATTTTGCTTTACAAGCCATTCATCAATTAGTGAAACTATAGTTAAAATACACTAAGGCTTTAAAGGGGTACCTTTAAATATATGACTGTTAACATTAATTTAAATACAATATTAATACTTTTAATTACCAAGGAAACTGTGGCATCAAAAGTGTATATAAAGAAATATAATGCTACAAAATAAATCACAGTTGTATTAATTAACATTAATAAGAAATGTTACTTGAGAAGCAAATCAGTATATTAGAATGATTTCTAAATGATTTTGTGACACTGAAGACTGGAGTAATGATGCTGAAAATTCTGATTTGCATCACAGTAATAGATTACATTTTAAAAAATATATTAAGATAGAAAACAGTAATTTGAAATTGAAATAATATTTAGGAATTTTACTGTTTTTTATCAAATAAACACTTTAACATCTTAACTACTGAACAGTAACATGTATCAGTAAATATAATTGTAATGAAGCGGATTTCCTGCAGAATTTATCTGACAACAAACAGATATCTGATTGAACTTTAAATTCAATACATTTAGCATCAGTTTGGCAGTTCAGAGGCTAAAAACATTTGATTATTTCAATATTGCACATATAAATCAATCAATAAGTCTAGTTCTCGGCAGTTCAGTCTATTTTATTTATTGTGTTTTTGTACTAATTGCACACTTCTTTGTATATTAGTATATTTGTACACTATTTTGTATATTATTCTTTTTATTACCTGTGTCTTGTCCTGTCACTGTCATTCTGTTGCACTGCAGAGCTTTGTCACAAAAACAAATTCCTTGTATGTGTAAACATACCTGGCAATAAAGCCCATTTTGATTGTGATGACTGAGCTATACCAAGTCGATAGTCATCAAAGTCCATTTTAAGAAAAATCAAGTTAAGTGACATAGCAACATTGCATCTTTCCTACCAGTTCTTTTCTAAATAATGAATACTATATTAATAACCCGAACATAGCTATTTTTTATTTTATCCTTGTAGTCACACAATGCAACTTAAAAAGCAAACATAAACTCACAACACAACAAAATTAAAAAGCAAACATAAGCTGAAATTCTCCCGACAACTAGGGGGCAGTTGGTCTGCAGAAACAGCTATTGTGCAAGGTACTCGCGGGCGCTGCTGGCTGTGTTGGTAGTGAAACTTTTTTACTGTTTTTAGGACCCACAAAATGGACAATACATCACAACCTGAAATAACGTCATGGGGTTGTTTGTAATGTCAGCATTAAAACAAGTCAAAATAGGTACAGACCGTCCGCGAATACTTGTGACATGTGCACAATAGGCGTTTCTGCAGCCCTAGTGGTCGGGAGCATTTCCGTTGTGTTGTGGTTTAAATTTAGTTGTGTTGTGAGCTTATGTTTGCTTTTTTAATTCTGTTGTTTCCCGCGGCTATATCAGCCCACCACGACCTTATAGCAGGACAGACAGTGGGCAAAGATGCTTTAATCGTTCAGTTCCTGAAAGGAGCGAGGCGGCTGAAGCCCCCCCGCTCTCTCACCGTGCCCACACGGGACCACATGGGCGAAAACGAACCCAAAACTAAACAGTGACCGAGTACAAAAACACAGAATGCACAGAACTAAACATAGAACTAAACATAGAACGTTACAGCTGCAAACCATGTGTACCAAGTTTCATGCTTTTATGAAAAGGGAACATTATTTTCACATATAAACTGGACTAAATGATAAATACATAACTTAATAAAAAGTCTATTTTTATAAAATATTTTTGTCACAAAAAGGAAAAAAATAAATAAATGCTTATATTAAAGCATTTATTCTGTGCTTAAATCACAGAGATGTTTTGTAACGATCCCAGCCGGAAGTGCCATCAAGCTCTGCCAGAGGGCACTCCCTCCATTCTGTTTCATATCGGACTCTCTGCCCAGATAGCTCATGTACGTCTGCAAGATGTCTGTTAAAGATCTCTTGATCTGGAAAGCATCTGCTGACAACAAACGTCTGGCAGATGTCTTACATATGTTAGTTTTACATACATTCTAAATCATAAACATCTTAAAGACATCTTATAGACATCTATTTGACATTTAAAGAGAGACATTCAATAGACAGATGAGCAAACAACCTAAATAATACGTCTTGCAGATGTACACACAGACGTCAAATAGAGGTCTCATAGATGTACGTGTACTATCTGGGTGTTGTTTACTGGACTCTATATCCCATAATGCACCACTTCCTCCCAACTGTTGTTCATTATCGACAATCACACACTCCTTAATTGTACTATAAAAGCGAATCTCACCAGCCAGAACATCGCAAAGATTTGATTTCCTTTTGCTATCATCTCCGAGCGGTTATCCGTGTTTGTGTTTCCTGTGTTTGACTTCTGGAATTGCTATACTGTTTACTATTTGACTGCCACCAGCTTCGATCTTTTGCCTGTGAACCTCGACTTTTTTTTTTTTAAACACTTCAGTCCACTTTTTATTGCTTCGATTGCCTTTGCTCTGACACTGCCTGCCGACCATGAATAAATTTGCATATGGTTCTGCACGTCTCTGTCTCCATTGTTACGTTTGTTTTGTAAGTTAATAATTTTCTAAGAACAAGCTGAGGGACATGACAAAATACTTGGTTTAAGATAGGCATAACACATTATTTTATGCAAAAAACATTAACATGCAATAATTATTTTTATTAATTATAATGGGCATACCAAAGTTTTTAACAATTAATTTTTGGTGAACTAGCACTTTAAAAAGGTCTGGGGGACTGAATCCCAGGAATGACCCACAAACAAGAACTGCATTTCAAAAACACTTACCACTCATTTAACCATTTAATCCGCATAAGAATAATAAAGCATGTTTGGCGAGACAGTATAAGGCTTTTATTGTTTTATTGTGTATGTTTTTTTTTTACCTAATTAAAATAACCCAAATGCAGTTAGATTGAGATTTATTTGAATTCACAATGAAAAAATATAATTTTTGAATATTAATAATTTCTGTTTCTGCAAATGATTTCTTTATATGCACTTTTACCTGAGCAGATGACACCTGCATCTTCATGATGACCACAGTTATGTACTCCAAAAGAATGATGTGAGCACTGTGTGAGCAATGATTCACTTCCTGAACATCCCACATTATCCAACCAGATCTGACCACTACCTTCTTCAAAAGAAGCACTGCCATTTGCAGTAACAGCTGTTCCACATCCCAGCTGTCTGCACACCACAGCAGCATCATTCATGTCCCAGTCATCATCACACACTGTCCCCCACTGGCCATCATAAAGGATCTCAACTCTTCCAGAGCAGCCATTTGTACCATTCACCAGTCTTATGCTAGAGTCTCCTAAAAACAGAATACCTCAGGTTGCAACCCAGTCTCAACAAAGACAAACACCTGCTATTAACCAAGACCAGCAACATCCTATTTCCTTCGAGGGAGGAATCAGACATGAAAACGTTGACTTGTTAGGTGATGTTTTCGCATTAAAGTCGTATTATTTCCTATTCATTCAATAGAATGTTTGAGAATACTAGGGAATAGCAATATTGCAGCGCAGTGGCTTCACTTCTATGAGGTCATGAGCTATCCAGTTCTCTACATAGATCAGTGGGAATAATATGTATTTTAATGTCTTGAGTAGCTCTCGAGTAATGCATTTTTCTTTAAGAGCATACTTTCATTCATATTTAAATAGTTATCCTTCTGATTCTTTACAGGTTGTCTATAAATCCACCTCTGTACGTGGTCTTTCATTCCTCACAGCATTTCTGGGGGGCCAGTGTTTCAATGCTTTGTTCTCAGAAGAAGAACCCTGGTTTATGAGTACAGTGTGCAGGGAGTGGAACAGCAGTCCAAAGGTTAATGTGCACATGAGTGCTGGTCCTTTCATCTGTTACACTTACAGATCATTGCCTCACACTGCCAAACCTAGCAGGACCCTAGTCACTTCAGAGGAGAAAACAAGTGATGTGTTACAGAGGTCATATTTATGTGTGTATATTTAAATAAATAATGCTGATCATTGAATCGTGTTTATTCTGTATGTTTAATACTTCATCCTAAAATGGATGAAGACACTCAATATGCTTTTATTAGCAAACAAATAAATGTTTTGTTTTATTTCCAGCAATATCATTCACTTGATTGCACAGATATTATTTAAAGTGAAGTGAGTTGTATAATGACATCACTAAACTCAGTGACTATTTTCCTTTTGCATTATTGACACTCTATTTTCCTATTTGATATTGTAAAGCTGCTTTGACAATTTGATCTATATTGTTAAAAGTGCTATATAAATTAAGGTGACTTGACTTTGTTTTCATTTTGCATTTTTTGATAACCATTAACTTAAAATGTTAGTTCAGGTAGCTAAGGATTCAAGTGTGCAAATAAGAGAAAATAAGTGTGTAAAAGTAAAAGCGTGTGTCAGTGTTGCCAAATTTGATGCTGCCATGGACTGCAACATAGTGCTCCTTGGCTTAAAGCAGCACTATGTAACTTTTCCATGTTCAAAATTAGCTAAATGTATAATGAGCGAGTACTTTCATTTTCCAAAGGGACTGTTTTATCTATCCCGAATCACTACAGTGCAATTAATATAAGTGCTTCTATTCAAGCACTGTAAAGAGAAACACATACCTGTGTGAAATATCTCCGGTGACAATGTTCTTCTACGGGATGCGTGCAATTTGGTTTATTAATGGCTAGAGAGGCACAGTGCTGCTTTAAAGCAGGGCATGGTAGGCATACGATCCTCAGCTAAATTAGAAGCCCTATGATTAAAATGACCAATGTTTCTTTCACATTTGTTTCTTTCTACAAAATTTCACAAGACAGTAAAATCAATCGTACATTGTGGGATTTTTTCATTATTAATCATACATCGTACAGAGATCTAAATTATCGTACAAACACTATAATTATTGTACGTCTGGCAACACTGGTGTGTAAATATGTGGTAAGAAATAGTATAAACATACAATAAAAAATCCAATTGTGAAAATGCTGCTGTAAAAAATGGTCCCACTTTATATCAAGTGTCCCTAATACCTGTGTACTTCCATAGTAACTAGATGTGGATCTAGTATGTAACTACAGTGTAAGTACACATTGCAACATAGTATCTACAGCTGTAATAATTCTGTACAGGACATTGGTAACAACAGTTTTTTCACTTCACTTATCAGTCATGTAACAGGCATCACAGCTACATTTAGTAACAGCAGTATGTATAAGAGTAACTGAAACAGGGGGTGTAGTTGGGTAAGTTTAGGGACATGTAAAGTGGGTGGAGTTGGTGGAGTGGGTGCACCTCTGTAATACCAGTGTATATACATGGTAACCCCTCAGGAACTGCACACTTCATATAAAGTGTAACATTCTGGACACCAACCACAATTTATATGTAAAGCCTAATGCACTGCCCGCTGCTGTGTATCATCAGAGTAATTACATGATAAATCCAGAGCAATTTCTTCAGTTCAAAATAATAAACAACAATATGTTTTTATGAAATCTATTGGTTTTGAGAGCAAATTTAAATCATAAAACGTATATGGAAAAATAAAATCGGACAACTTTGAAAAAAAAAAAATGTGTATGTCTTCAACTGATTAAACATTCCAATTGATTATTGACATTTAAATGAAACAGTCACATGGTTCAAAGCGTTTACTTTGATTTGCTGAGCCCTGTGCACTCAGGAAAGTACGGCAGCTGCACTATAAAGAGATTGAAAAATACATCAAGGTATCATTACTCCTCCCATAATCCCTCAGTTCTCAGTTAGAGCTGAGAGTTGACAGGTCCGTCAGGCTTTCTTCATTCTGTACAGTTTGATCAACACGGTGACAGTCCCCGATGGCCACTCTCAATCATAGCCACAGCTGAACTCCACTCATCCAATGACCCACTCTCTGCTGGACCCCACACCTCTCTGACAGACATCTGATGTGTGTTATCACACACACACACACACACACACACACACACACACACACATTCACTCATTGTGTGCTATACTGAGATAATGGCTTGGTTCTATAACCACTGAGCTGTCTATGGAGGCAATATTTGAAGACATCATTGACTCGCTTCTGACGCAACTACAGTGTATAGTCTGCAGCATGATTACACTGTTAAAGAAAGAAGTGACATTTTATTCAGCTTACAGTGTGAGTCACAGCCACTATAATTTGTGATAACTCACTAACTCACTAAATCACTGCAATATTACACCAACTAGCCAAACACGGTTACACAGTCTGAACAATTTCAGGTTGTGCTAACCGTTTGTGATCTCCCAGCATGCATTGCGGCATGAACAAATAATGCAGTTATTGTTTAAGGATTATTTTCTTCTTGGCTGATTTATTTTCTTCAGTTGCTGATTTTGTCATGATTATTAGTCATTTGTGTAGTGGTTAGATCCTCAAATTTATTTATATTTATTTATTTAAATTTATTTATAATTGATATAGTATATACAATATTTATATATATATATATATATATATATATATATATATATAAAAAAAAAATATCTAAAAA
>JAUCNO010001053.1:1642815-1658226 GCA_032353835.1 Enteromius viviparus
AATGATTAACTTAACATTTTAATCATTAATTAGTAGTGTGTTTTTGCTCAACTAATGCTTAATTGTGAACAAATTAAACATTAATTAATGCTTAACTAATGCATTATTTTGGACCCCTGTTCTAAAGTGTAACCGAAAAAATAATTCAGAAGTTGACAGCATGTTCTTGCGATGCGATCGTCATAATTAAAAGATATATTGGGTAAAAACATTGGCATTATTGGATATATGTAGGGGTGTGATTTTTCGATGTAAACATTTAAAACATTTTTATTTAAATGATATTATTTACACATTTATGAGTCCATAACCCAACCCCTGCCCCTAAACCTACCATCTTCAATAAAACACAAGATATCATTCCGATGTGATTTGAAAAAATTTTAAATGTTCCGGTCATAAATGACAGAAGGCAGCAAAAGTTAATTATGGTTGCTAAAGTTGCTACAATTTCACAGCCTGATCAGACAGGAGAACCACAAAAACTGTTTGTACTCTTGTCCTAAAAGGAATAGTTTGCTCCGAAAAATGAAAATTATGCTTTTGTTTACTTTTTGTTGTGTCGGTCCAAACCCACATGCTGTTGTTTTTATCGGTTAAACACAAAGGGACAATTCTGAAGTTATTTTCCGAGTGACAATTCATAGTAACACATTTGTCAAACATAAGACATCATAAAAGAAGTCCATATGCCTTTATTTTAAGTCTTCTGAAGTCATAAATTAGCTTGTGTGAGAAACAGATTGAAATGTGGGTCATTACTCTTCAAAATCCTCCCACCGAAGCTCTGAAATATCATTTGCATATGCTTTTGAGTTCGTTAAGACGTCTTAGTGTCTTCTTAGTTCATTCATGTGATCGAAAATACAGTAAAAATGTTAGGTATTTTTTACAATTTACTGTTTACTGAAATTACTGTTTTCTATTAGAATACAGGGTAAAATGTCATTTATTCCTTTGATGCGAGTTTTCAGCATCATTATTTTAATCTTCAGTGTCACATCATCCTTTAGAAATCATTCTAATATGCTAATTTGCTGCTCAAGAAACTAATTATAATACATTTTTAAAACAGTTGTGCTGCTACATTTTTTTGTTTGTTTGTTTTGTTTTTTATTTGGAAAATGTGAGGATTCTTATGAATTCAAAAGAACAGCATTTTTTGGACATAGAATCCTTTTTGAATATTAAAAATGTCTGTTCTGTCACTGTTGATCAATTTCATCAATCCTTGATTAATATAAGTATACATTTCCCACTTACTCCAAAACTTTGGATGGTAGTGTATGTTCATGAAACCAGAAACCTATAATGGACTTCAGAGAGTTTTTGGTGCATCTCCAAACAAACCATGACTCTTATAGGAAGGGATTTTTTTTACAATCTAAGGTGTTTAAGAGCTGTGGAGGTCATTATCTTAGACCTCTAAAGATTTACACTGAGAATAAATCTGCATCACAGTGGCTGTTACTTTAGTCTATCACTGCATCTTCTCTTTTATACAAAGCAACATGTTTCCAAAGTCAACTTATATGGTTCATATTAAAGCCCGGGGCATATGTGCACGCACACACACATCTTTTCGCATTTGTTTCATATTCCACTCAGGATATGAGTCATCTACCTCTGATCTTTTAATTATAACATGACAAAAATACATAGCAAGAAAAAGAAAATCCCCCCGGACTTTTAGGAAGTCTGGGGCCTAGAAAGTGCTGAAATGATGACAATTAAACTCAAAGGTTGATAAAGCTGTGCAAGGTGTTAAAGTGCAATTTAACAATCTAGCCGTACTTAAATCTTCACATGTGGGAGAAGTAGTGGCCAAGACGAGCTAATTACTACAACAACAATAAAGTGACTGGACATTTGTACAGCTGCTTTTTATCAAAATCAAGCTATTAAAAGAATAGTTCACTCAAAAATGAAAAATTGCTGACAGTTTACTCACTCTTAGGCCATCCAATATGTATGTGAGTTTGTTTCTGCATCACATTTGGAGAAATGTAGCAATTTTAAGACTAATTGCTTGCTGTTTCCCCACTTGTACGTCGCTTTGGATAAAAGCGTCTGCTAAATGAATAAATGTAAATGTAAAATGTATGCATCACTTGCTCACCAATGGATGCTCTGCAGTGAATGGGTGCCGTCAGAATGAGAGTCCAAACAGATAAAAACATCACAAAAATCCACATGAATCCAGTCCAGTCCGTGAATTAATGTCTTGTGAAGTGTCTTCTATTCATAGTATCTTCACCTAAATCAGAATTTAAAAAATGCACTAATCAAGCACCGTCTAAAGCAAAACAGTTTAGAACAAATACGTGGGTGGTTTCAATGGACTCTTATATGGATTATGGACTCTTATTTTGGCCAGAAGCAACAGTTTGAATTTAAGTTGTGAAGTGGAACAGATCCACCATTTATGTTAGCTGATGGACTAAAATGGTATTTTTTTTTGGTCAATTATTCTGATGGCACCCATTCACTGCAAATGGATCCACTGGTGAACAAGTGATGGAATGCTTAAATTTCTTTAAATCTGTTGTGATGAAGAACCAAACTCCTGTACATTTTCAGCAAATAAAAAGGTTTGGATGAACTCTTCCTGAAATATGTATGACTAATCATAGCTTTTGTTTAATCGAAAAACAGGCAGTCCGTCATCATACAAGTAAAAATCTTACCGGAGTGGATACACCCAGCTTTCTCTGCTAATATCGGTGTATGTGTTGACCACAGGTTAAGTATTTATGCTGACCGAGCGAATCCATGAACTCAATCTGTCTGGACAAACAGGAAACGTGGTTAAACTTTAGCACTAAAACTGTCACAAACAGGCCTCGACACAAACCCCAAACACTCCCCATGTGTCATTAGCAGGGTAATTAGTCAGCACAGACAGTCGTTACAAACTGTTTTTTTATAGCATTCATCTATTTGCATCGTGACAGTCCGAAACAAAGACAAACACAACATGTAGTGTTCCTCAGTGACAGAAACACTGACAACTGGATTGTGACAGTGAAATATATCAAAGAGCTTAGTTAGTGTAAGTTAACAATCCATGCTTTGCTGAAAAAGGTCCTTAACCTCAAATATAAGTCTGTTAAAGGGTGAGTTCACCCCAAATGAAAATTCTGTCATTAATTACTCAACCTCCTGTCATTCCAAACCCTTAAGACCTTCATTCATCTTCGGAAAAACAAATTAGGATGAAATCAGAGCAATCTGACCTTCCATAGACAGCAATACAACTAAAATGATGCCAGATCCAGAAATGTAGTAAAAACATCGGTAAAACAGTCCATGCGACATCAGTGGCTCCCTTTTAGTTTTGCAATGTCAGGAGAAACCTTTTTTGTGGAAATAAATAAATAACATAATTTACCTTTTTCCTCCCCTGACCTACATCTTCTGCCATTTTAGAGAGTAGCACAATGCTCGAGTATGGCTTAATGTATTTGACGTAATATGCACATGAACGTAATCGGCACTTTTTTATTTAATCTGGATTTATTTAATGAAAAATACAGTACAATTGTGAAACATTACTAATATTACTACTATATATAATTATTAGTTTAATATATATTAAAATGCAATTTATTCCTGTGAAGCAAAGCTGAATTGCATTATGATGCATGATCAGAATGTTACAAATCTTCTGTCACATTCTGAATGTTGTCAGTTTGATTAATTGAATGCACCATTGCTGATTAAAACAACTGATTTCTATTAAAAAAATGCAGAAAATAAAACTCTAATAGGTTATGTTAGCACATTGTAGCCATATTCTAGCAGTTGCTCCTATCTTTCATGATGTTCACACTCATCTCTCTTCTGTCTAAACGCGGTCCTCTTCAGACATCTTTCATCTGGAGACACACAGGCTTTGAAAAGTCTCGGCGAGACACTAGAGAATGTGAAGTAGTGGAAAAGAGGAGAAGTAGGGGGGGAAGACTAAAGAAACAGGTTTATGATGAACCTCTTCAGCTGTGTGTTGACAAAGCCGTGGACTGTATTGTGACAGCACCTGGCTCACCTCAGTGATACTGCTGCTGTTACCTCATTAAAACACACATTGGATTCACTCTGCTTTATATACTCGGAGAGTTCATTCAAAAATTATCATTTATCATTTATTCACACTTATTTGGATCCTGGCTCTTTCTTTCTGTGGAACAGAAAAGCAAATATTTAGTGGAATGTTCAAACTGCTGTTTACTGAACAAAAGCAGGTGTTGTGAAGCCCATGCAACCTAAAATATTTACTTGACATACCTCCAGAGATATTTTAGTAATAATTAGTTAATATATAATATTAGTTAATGTGCATCAGTAATTTAACAGCACATTTGGTTCACTGATGTAAGTTAACGGTAACATCACATGCAGGTAAATAAATATAATATCTTTTTATTTATCGTATTATATTATTTTATTTAATTATGATATAATTATTAGCTTTTCATGAACTGAAAAAGCTCATGCTTATAGAAGCGTATGATTAGCTATATTTTAAAATGGCAATGTTTTTCTAATTTAAATGTATATTTTCCTGCACAAATCTGTTTTGTTTCAATTAAATAAAAATGTAATTAAATTAAAGTCATATTATATAATTTCAATAAGATGGAGGTAGCAATGTTTATTTTAAACTTTTATATGCATTTTAGATAAATATATATATATATATATATATATATAATATTTAATAATATGCATATTATTTTAAATATAAAAGTTTTATATTTTATAATGGCAGCGCAATATATTAAATTGACAATGTCTTTTTGTATTTAAAAATTGATGTTGTCCCATATGCGCAATGTTTAGTGCAAAATGTAAATGAAAATTAACTTTTCTATTATATAAATTTAAATACAGAAAGACATATTGCATAATGCATTTCTATTTTGCATAGTAAATTGAATGAAATGAATACCGCTAGCAATGCGCTTCTATATTGTCTTGATATTAGACTTTCATGTTTTTTGGTGACTACAAATTTCCATTCTTAAATGTGTTCTTCCATATATTGAAGATGATTGAATGCAAAATGTGGAAAGTAGTCATAAAAATGAGAACATTTGTCCGACCGATTGATTCTCCATGTACTCAAAAAGCATCAAATAGCCATGTTGTTTACACACGTCTCCAGCTTTCTTTGAGAAACGGTTAACAGGGTGTCCGTTTTTACAGACGTTCCTCAAATTTTCCACTTCCATTATTGCCTGGGTTTGAGTCAAACAAACACCCCCACATTAAGTCACTTCAGAAGCAGAGCCCCGGCGATCACTTAATCTGGATTAAGATGAGACTTCTCCTTCTCTTCGTCGGAGGAGTGAAAAGAGGAGGCGGAAAAATGAGGCCTTTGAAAGATTTATTGGCAGTGTTTGCTCATTTCATGCTCTCCATGATCGGAGGAGGGAGGTGTGGAGAGACGCTCGCGGGTTTGTTTTCACACACATGCTCGTACGCATCAGTCCCGGCCCATTTCACACAGCCTCACTGACTGTATAAAGGCCAGGAATTTCAGTCAAAGCTCGCTACTGTATCCGACGGGCCGCCTCCACCCTGTGAATAAAGTCTGGGCTGGGTTTGAGAGCCGGACGTCAGGTCACAGCACGCAAGTCTTCAGGTGAACCAATGACAGATTTACATTGTCGACTTCCCCTCTGCTCTACTTTGCTCCCGCCTAATGACTGGATTACGCAACTCCGGCTTCACCTGCGGCGAGTGAAAGCCTGTTCAAACTCATGCTCTGATGTTGTTGGCACACGATGATCCCCCCTCAGGTCTTCACTACATTTATGCCAACTTGTTAGAAAACACTGCCGGGCAAAGTTATATTTAATGACTTTATCAGCAAGATAGAATGAAGGGAGGATTTGCATGCTAAATACTGAAGTTCCTTGGAGAAAGAATCACTGTGTGACTAGTAATTGACATGAAAGTGCAGATGCAAACACAAACACCATCAGACCCGTAATAACTTACGATCATTGCTTATTATTTAATGCGGACTGATGAAAGCAGAAGCCAGTCAAACCAGATTTAAAACCTGTATATCATAGAAATATAGATGGAAATATAAATAAATGAAAATATAAACATTACACTATTGCTTGCTTATTTTTTTAAGGAGTTTATTCAGAAAGAATGCACTTCATTTAAAAGTGACAAAAGATTTCTATTTTTTAACATTATATTGATGTATTGTAGTTTCCAATAAAAATTGTTAATAATTGCTTAAAATTCAGCTTTGCATCACAGAAATAAATTACAGTTTAAAATAAATTAATGTAGAAACAGTTCTATTAAATTTCAATAATATTTCAGGTTTTTTTTTTATTGTTTGTACTATATTTCCTATTTTGAACAAATAAACACAGCTTAGATGAGCACAAACATAATCACAAACTTTTTAACTGTAGTTTTTATGGTTGACAAATACAAACTGGACTGTGTCCTATAGTGTGACACAACAAGAATCTATGAATCACACCATAGGATACATTGATATGTCAACTACACATATATATGTATATTTAAAGTCCATTAAATGACGCCTAATTGGTAAATGCAGGCTGGCTGTAATTTCTGGAAAACATCAGCATCAATTTATGATGGAAAAGTCAAGCTCTAATTGTGCTCGATCTAAAAAACTAGCTCCTGCTGAGTCCAGATGGGATGTTGGAAATTGTTGTCTTGTGCCGAAGACCAGAATCAAACCCAATACAGCCACATGCACACACACACACACACTCCATTCATCCCACCCAGTGAGAGCCATCACTCCTCCAGTGAGTCAGAGTAATTTGCTGTGACAACACAACTGGCCACACCAGTGGGCCACCATGAGCACATTATACAGAGACGCTGAGAGTGAGAAGTGAAAACACACAGACAGAGAGATGGAGAAACGCGTCAGAGAGATATTCTTCAATTCTTATTTAAGGTTTTGATTTTTGGAATCAGGCCCTGGTGATATATGCCATAATATTAAAACAGTGACCCACAGTTTCCTTCAGAGTATAGTTAATATATGGGGATTTTATTTCAGTTTCACTGTTGCAAAATTGAAGTTGCTATATATAATGTAAGAACAGACTGGTGTAAATGGTCTTTATAAAGCCTTGTGATATTTATTCAGCTTTGTTATATATGTACTTGAACTCTCCTGCTTGGTTGAGAGAAGTCTTGTAAATCTTCTGGCAATGACTTGGAGAGCAGTTAATACCATATTTGATTTTATGGTTATGGCATTAAACAACCACCAAGTTAGTGCTAGTTATACAAGTTAGTGCTAGTTCCAAAGAAGAGAAGATTCCGTATCAGAGTCTATATCAAAGCACCATGTTTCTGCCATCTCATATCACTACAGAAGGTTTTGTAGGAGGTGTGAGGAAAAGATAGTTTACAGTAGAAGAGGTGGGAGTTTATAGTAGAATGACATAACCATGTGAGTGTAACTCAAAATGTAAACAGCTATCAATCTAATCAGTGTGAAGTCTCCCCTTTCACAAATGGAGACACCAAACTGAAGCATCTGATATTCCAGAAGCGAATAAGCAGTTGTTTGTTTTCCATTAGTCCTCAGAATTAAGGCTGTAAAAGTGTCATGGTTTTCTCACCTCAGGAGCTGGAGGAGGGATGAAACTTCACACACGGATGCTTGGGAAACTCGTCCTGTTATTTTCTCCATCAACCCCCACAGCCTCAAATTAAAAAACAAGACAAAGACTCACTACTGATTCTCACAACTAAATGACAGCTGGGGAAATATCCTGAAAATATCCTGACAAAAAATGACATTAGAAAATGAAAAGAATGAAAAAAATAAAATGGATCATATTTGAAATATATGTTTTTCAAAATCAAATGTATTTATTTTGGAGTGTAGTAAAAAGTACAGCATGTGTGAACTTTACAACATTAAAACTGTAAATCCTGACTGGTTCAACAAATATGATTTACATTGACAGTTAGTAATAATAAAAATAAAAAAAAGGGTATAAATAAAGGTTTTTCAAAATCAAATGTGTTTCTGTGTTTCTTATTAAAAAATAATTATATACACACATTTTATAAAATCTGTATAAATATATATATATATATATATATATAAACAAACGTTTTTATTGTGTTATATTGAGTTAGTTAGCAATATATTTAGGTATTTTTAACATAATCAAAATGACTTAACTGCAGTTTGATTAAGATTAATTGGAAAGCACAATGAAAAAAACATGATTTTTGAAAATTGTAAAAAAAAAAAAAAAAGTGTAGAAAAAAGTAAAGCCTGTGTGAATATTACAACAATATAAACTGTATTGAATTTAAAAATTTATTTATGAAAATTCTGACTGGTTCAACAAAAATGATTTATATTTAAAACATTTTCAGGATTTCTTTGCCTTTGGGGTAATTTTTTTTTCTCACAATTTGATCATAGTATCGATCATTATCATTAAAAAAAAAACTGGTAGAAAACAATGTAAGTCTTTTTCTTTCACAACACCCATCCACCTGTATTTATTTATGTGAACTTCTCACACACCATTTGGTCAAAATCATGTTTACTTCTAACTCCTTATTTCCTAAACATTCTGGCACCATCCTATCAGATCTGGAATTGCTCTCTAAAGAAAATAAAAAATACTGATTACAATATCATCACAATCTGTCATTGTAAATAATTAGGATGAACTCCATCAGCCTGCAGTCAGACTCTATTCAACTTTTACTCGTTGCTGTTGCTAAAACACAAGACTTTTACTGACTTATGAGCTCTGTGTCCCTTTGAGAGTCTCAAAAACATTTGACCCCCAAAAGTTCTGCAGAATTTCCCAACTCTGCACCTGGATACCCAAAGAGTTGTGGGAATGTCTCAGCAAGTGCGTCTTTACGAGAAGAAAACTCACTATGCTTTATGTTGACACGGACAGATAATGCAGTTGTTCAAGCATTTTGCTGATACAGAAAAAGATTCCACAAGCATGTATGGAACAATGCGGTCATACTTTAGGAAATCACACTTTCCTAGCATTCTAATAAATGACACTGTGACCTTTCTTAATTTTTTCTGCTTTAGCATATGTCGATAATCACAATAGCACCAGGCATGACCCCATCACGATAATGTGAGCTTGTGTTTTTGTGTGTATTTCGGTGAGTTGTCCATCTGTGAGCCAGCTTGTCTGGTCAGTGGGTGATGTGTTCCTGCAGAGACCACCAAGCCGTGAACATCAGGTCTGTCACACCAAGACTATATCTGATGGACATCCATATTGTGTGCAGGCAACGGATCAGGAGCGAGACGGTCGAATCTATTTGCAAAGTATTTATTCAGTTCACAGGACAGAGTCAAACAGCCGATTGTCAGATACACGGCGAACAGAGTAATACAGGACAGGCAGAAAGACAACACATGAGGTGGGTGGAGACAGAGTACACATGTGACAGATCATACATGGAGTGGAAAAACATAGACACAGTACATGGGGGACTGGGATGCAATCCAATCTGGACTGGCACCTCCAGCTCATCATAACAATACATATATATATTAAATTAATTTTATTATTTATACACACACACACACACATATGTAGTGAGAGAGAGAGAGAGAGAGAGAGACTTAAACTCTCCTCACATCAGGCACAGAGGGAAATAAAACTGGAATCTCTATGGCTGCTGTTAGAGAGTAGTTAAGCCGGGAGGATTAGAGGCCAAGGGGTATCTGAGGGGCAACAATGGGGCCAAGATCCGGGAGTCAGTGGATAAACACACTAACAGCCTTCCTGATTCACTGCTTCAAAGACTATGCCTCTTAATCAGACCGAGGGAGGGGGTTCAAACAATAAATAACATAAATCAAGAATACATTTTTATTATTTAAATACAATCATCTTAAATCCAAGCAAATTAAAAAGAGTTTGCCTCCAGAATGCATCTACTGTGCATGATTGTATACACTTTATCTATATACATATTAAAAAGAAACCTTTCATCAAATGGTAATTTGCTCTAAATGACTTTTTTACAACTCCTCCTCCTGTTACAGCACCTGTTACATTTCATCATCCAATCAGATCTCAATAGATAAATCTCAATAGAGTCCCACCCACATTTTCACAAAGTAACATGCACAAGATGCACAAATGCAGGGTTATCATTAGCTAAAACGAAATCCATTACTTAAAATTTAATAAACATTAACTCACACATTAAAAGTTATTTGCCAAGACATCATTTAATGGCTAAAGTTTTTGTTTACATGATGACACTTTACAATAAGGTGTCATTTGTTAATATTAAATAATATATTAACTAAAACTGAACAAACATTGAACAATAACATTTATTACAGTATATAGTCCTTTTTGTTAACATTAGTTAATTTATTGTTAGTTCATGTTACAGTAGCTCACTGTGCATTACCTAATGTTAACAAACACAAATTGTGATTTTAATATTGCAATATTGCCAATCGGTCATGTGGAAATCCAGGCTTAAATACAGCCCTTAGATGACTGGTAAACTGAGCACTGACTCCACGCCAACATAACATTGATGCTCACACTGTTTTCTCTATCCTCCCAGACCTCAGCCTGTGACCGCTTGGCCTCGCTGCACCACTTACCTGGATCATCTTGGCTTCACGGATCAACTGTCACCTGGGAAAAGGGAGAAGAGCACCACAGCACCGAAAGCCAGCCACCAACGCACCGTCATTCACTTTGGTTTTTACTTCACTCTGTTAATAAATCCACCCTTCGGGGCTTGCACAGAGTTCCCTTGTTGCGTTGTCTTTGCCCGGTGGCGACATCTGGTGGAGAATGAGGGCAGTTTAAAACCGGTGCAAAGACACCAGCAAGGGACGAAGAAACTCTCACTGTTGTTGTGCACCCCTGTCTTCTTCGTGACTCACCCGTTGTCTCTCTTTTCCACAGGCGTGCGCTCATCCCCCTAGCGAGATGGAGGAGTTACTACAGCGCCTCACCGAAGTTAATGTCCAGCATGGCAGGTGGCGGAGCGGGTGGCGGTAGACCGGCTCTTGCGATCTCTGCCCCGGTCCATGAAGCAAGCTGTCGGGATGAGAAAGCCTCGAGCGATGCATAACCTCGTTGAAGCATTGAGCTGGCGGACCTAACTTACCACCGGGAGGCAGGGGAGAGAGTTCCGCGATTTCCCTGAAGGGTGGTCCAGGAGCGACGGCCGCCGGAGGGCACTCAGTGACCAGTACAGCGGCCAAGCAGCCCCCACGACAAGCCCATGCCCACGGAACCACTGTCGTCACCATCTAAAGCCTGGATGGCTGGCTGTGTGGTCCATCAGGAGGCACCCAGGGCCGGCCCACGCACCCGAGTAGAGGTCCAGGGCCGAAACTACACTGCCCTGTTGGACTCGGGCAGCGCCATCACCCTGATCCAGCCTGGAGTGTTAAGACCCCGGCCAGTCGAAAAGGAGAGCTACCCCTTACCGGCGTCCACGGAGACACGAAGCAAGTCCCTACCTTCCTTGTGACACTGCGGAAGGAGGGGGGAAAACCTGGAAACTAGAGGTGAGTTCCTTACATGACTTGCGTGTTCCTGTGCTCTTAGAAAGAGAGTGGCCGGGGTTCGAAGAAGCTCTGGCCCTCGCCACACAGCCAGTGCGGCCCCCACACTGTCGTCGCAGCCAGCCGTCGCGGGGAGCTCGGCCACGGACCGCCCTTGCCACAACGGATAGCGGGAGAGATGGTGAGTCCCCTAACCTAACCCTTTCTATGATGTGTTCCAGCAGGGAGGGGGTGCCTTTGGGGTGGCCCAATGCGAGGATGACCGCTTAAAGAACTGCTGGGACCAGGTTCGGATCCTGGAGGACCAGGAAATCCATCCTCTCCCGCACTTCATCATCAGAGATGGTCTGCTGTACTGTGTCGCGGAGCGGAGGGGGGAGGCTCTTGGTGGTCGACATCATCCTGGAACTGGCACACTCCCATCCGCTTGCAGGTCACCTGGGAGCACACAACACCCTTCAGCACATCCGCGATCGATTTCACTGGCCCGGGATGGACACCAAAGTCAAGCGGTTTTGCCAAGCCTGTCCGACCTGCCAGCGGACATCACCCCGAAAACCTCCACCCAGCCTACTCATTCCGCTACCCATCATCGGGGTGCCCTTTGAGCGGATCGTGATGGAACTCGTGGGGCCGCTGCCAAAGTCCGGCTGGGGGCATGAGCACATCCTGGTCATCGTGGACTCCGCCACCTGGTACCCGAAGGCCGTGCCCTTGTGGAAAGCTACATCTAGGGCCGTTGATCAAGAACTGTTCCTGCTGGCCAGCCGGGTCGGCCTCCCCTCTGAGATACTGACCGACCAGGGGACCCCGTTTATGTCCTGGCTTATGGCAGACCTCTGCCGGCTGCTGAAAGTGAAACAGCTAAGGACCTCCGTCTACCATCCCCAGACCGATGGCCTCGTTGAGAGGTTTAATCAGACCCTTAAACAAATGCTGCGGCGGGTGGTGTCCGAAGATCGAAAGGACTGGGACCGTCTTCTCCCCTATGTGCTGTTTTGCTCCACCGGTTTTACCCGCTTCGAGCTCCTCTTTGGACGCCAACCAAGGGGCCTCCTCGACCTTGCCCGAGAAGCCTGGGAGCAGCAGCTGGCAGCCCTTCGAACTGTAGTGGAAAATGTGACAGAGATGAGAGAAAGGATCGACCGCGTCATGCCATTAGTCTGAGAACACCTGGCCCAAGCTCAGCAGCGGCGCTACAACCGGGCGGCCCAACCACGGGCGTTCCAGCAGGGAGACAAGGTGATGGTCCTGGTCCCCACCTCGGCATGTAAGTTCATGGAGCAATGGCAGGAGCCCTACACTGTCACAGAGTGGCTGGGAGAGGTCAACTACCGAGTACGACAGCCAGGCCGAAGACAGGAAACCAAGGTGTACCATGTGAACCTCCTCAAAAGGTGGGTGGGTTGCTGCACTTGCCCTCCACAAGCCCGTGGTTGTAGACACCAACCACCATCTGTCGGCCGCCCAGAAGACGGAGCTGCAGCACCTGGTCGGTCAGTTCCAGGATGTGTTTTCAGAGTCCCCCGGCCACACCACCATGATCCAGCATGACATCCTTACTCCTCCAGGCACCATCGTCAGGCAGCGGCCCTACCGAGTCCCCGAGGCCTGCCGGCAAGCTATAGAGGAGAAAGTTCAGAAGATGCTCAAGCTAGGGATAATCGTGCCCTCCCGGAGCCCTTGGTGTAGCCCCATCGTCCTCGTCCCAAAGGCTTATATGGAGCTCCCACCACCTTGCAATGCCTGTCCGATGTCGTCCTCCGGCCGCACCAAGCTTGTGCCGCAGCCTATATTTATGACATCGTGATACACTCGGAGGCATGGGAGGACCACCTAGATCAACTCCAGAGGGTGCTGTCCGATCTCCGGAGGGCCAGGCTCACCGCCAACCCCTGCAAATGCCACCTTGTCATGTCCGAGGCACAGTAGGACGCAGCGTGATCAAGCCCCAAGAACAGAAGGTCAAGGCAGTTCTGGAGGCCCCCTGGCCTTCCACCAAAACCCAGGTACGGGCCTTTTTGGGGTTGGCGGTTTACTATCGCTGTTTTATCCCCAGCTTCTCCTCCTTAGCTGCCCCTCTGACAGACCTGACAAGGAAAGGGCATCCAGAGAAGGTAATCTGGACCAGCGAGACGGAGGCATTTCAGGCCATCAAGCGGCCCTCACCACGGAGCCGGTGCTCTGGGCCCTGGACTTCAACTGGCCCTTCCTACTACAAATGGATGCTTCTGACACGGGACTCGGAGCCGTGCTCTCCCAGTAAACCCGGTAGCTCATCAGCGTCGCCCTAGCAATCATCAGGAGCACCTGGGAACAATCACCGTGGGCCAATCGTTCACGGGAAATTCAGGCTTAAAAACAGCCCTCACGTTGTTTTCTCTATCCTCCCAGACCTTACCCGTGACCTCTTGGCCTTGATGAACCACTCACCTGGATCACCTTTGCTTCACGGATCACCTGTCACCTGGGAAAAGCAAGAAGCGCATCACAGCACAGAACGCCAGCCACCAATGCACTGTCACTCACTTTGGTTTTTACTTCACTCTGTTAATAAATCCACCCTTCGGGGCTTGCACAGAGTTCCCTTGTTGCGTTGTCTTTGCCCGGTGCCGACAATACTCACAAATGCATATATATATTTCAGAAAAGAAAATTATGTTTATACATGAAATATATTCATCATTTAAATTATATAAATGAAAATATAAGCATGTAAATATTTTACAAATTTATACTGTCTATTTATATAAAAAATAATAAATATACACAAAACACACATTTATTAAGCAAACAAAAACGTTTATTTTGTATGTGATTAATCACAATTAATCATTTAACAGGATATTTATAAATTATATATATATATATATATATATATATATATATACAGTATACAGTATATATATATATATGTATGTATTATATGCTAATAAAAATTACAAAAAACAAAAGAAAATATAAAATGTACAATTAACAGTTTAAATAATTGTCTTCCATTCCAGAATAAACACATGCACACAAACAATACAAACACACACCAAGTCTCCATCCAAACATGCCACATTTCCAGCTGGCAGCCAACTACACACTGCTCCCCTTTTCCAAAGCTTCCACACATATTTGACCCGGAGGCCAGGGAATGTCGTGTAGAGACGGGCCAGATGAGCCAGCAGAGGTGGGGCGGGGGTCCTGTGCTAACTGTGGTGTGAATGGCAGCGGCTCTCTGTGTGCGCTGTCTGCTCGCCTAATCTGCTAATGTATTCCTGAGGTCAGGAGGTCCTCCACCAAATCAATGGCAGGGATTTACAGAGCTTTCCCCTGGAATGTGCCTGATCCGCACTCCTCTCCACGACCAGGGGGAAGACATCCAGTTTGGCAGCACCGTCCAATTTTCCGCAGAATTTAACCACTGAAAAGTGAACTGGGGGGGGGAGGCCAGCGACAGCCCCCGCTGACATAACGCTTCTCACTGAATAAAATTAATAAAGGATAAAAAACTTCTCACATAGCTTCAAATGAGAGTCTGGGAGAGTGAAGAGCACTTTAAAGAAGTCTGTAATGAAGAAATTGGAACAAAACTTACTCAAAAGTTCAACTCATGAGTTAACACAGAAAAAAAACACCCATGCCTTACTATTATTATTATCATCAATTAACTATAACTTTAAAAATGTACAGTCTGAAACACTACAGAAGTTCTTATTAAGCCGTCATTTATAAACAAGAAAAAAAAATTTCAAGGTGGCTGGATGGGGAATTGACAATGACAGATAGATAGATAGATAGATAGATAGATAGATAGATAGATAGATAGATAGATAGATAGATAGATAGATAGA
>JAUCNO010001053.1:1673121-1683680 GCA_032353835.1 Enteromius viviparus
ACGAGTGAGGTCGTACGAATTGGCACAAATTTGGCACCTCGTACGAATATGTACGAATTGCTCGTGAGACTGTGTTGGATGAACACAGTCACAGAGCTTTAAAAAAATCTATCCTGGCTCTTCCAAGTTCGATAATGCTGGTGGATGGTGGCCATTATTTTGATGCTCTGTAAACCGGATATATCCACATGTACTGCATCATAAAACTAACCTACACACCTTCGGAGGGTTATCACATGTTCTCTGAAGCAGATCGCTGGGTTTTTTGTAACCAAATATTTCTAGTTTGAAAATTATAACCTAAATAACTGACTTGTGGGTTTTTCCTTGAGAGTATTACGTTCAGGCTTTGTGAGGTATGATGTAAGTTGTATCATGCGGCGAGTCACAGGTGATATATCCGGTTTATGGAGCTTCAAAATCATGGTCACCATCTACCAGAATTACCAAGCTTGGAAGAGCCTGATAGTTTTGTAAAAAACTCAGACTGTGTTCATCTGAAAGAAGAAAGTCATATATACCTAGGAAGACTTGGGGGTAAACTATGCCATAATTTTATTTTTGGGTGAACTGTTCCTTTGAAGCACACTTTTATTTAATTAAATCTCATTCATTTTAAGTTTAAGCATCATATTAGGCTATTTTATGTCAAACATGTAAATGTAAAACATTTTAAAATGATAATTACGTAAGACTTTTGCTATCATTTAAGATATTTAAGTAAGTTTTTTGTTTCCTCAAATTCAAACCTGCGCTTTTCATCCGTCTGTCAACTTCTAGCTCAACCAATAGCGTAAGTTTGGGGGTGGGATTATCTGTTTTTTACTTGTTATGTCAGAATAAATTCACACTCAAGCCATTTCACAAATCTCATTCTGAAATTACAAGATTTTAAATATGTTTAGTAATATGGGTGGAAAATAATAAAGTGAAGTGTAAAATGGACATGAAATGAACAAATGGTAGAAAGGTGCAAATGAATTAACAGGCAGCTTTGTGATTGGTTGGATCAGTCAGTGAGGAAGAGAACATGATAATGAAAGTCTATAGACACAAGCATCAATTTAACTTTTTATTTCCTTCTGCTTCAGTACATGGTTCATTTCAGCTTGTAAATATGCTCTGCTGTTAATCAACAGGGTTCAAACAGACTCATACAGCAACATTTAGCGTCTGCTTACATGAGAAGTTCCTGTTTTTAATTACTGTTACGTTTGCTGGATGTTGTATAATAAGAACAGCGAAGTCTGATAATGACATTTATTTGTAATTGGAATATGATATATTGCTCTTTGCATCCGTCACTGATGTTGTATCAGGTTTGGTATCTACTGCAGAAATCAATGGCTGTATCACACATTATTGCATTCAATTTCTGTCTTGCACACACGTTGAATGTTTCTTAATTAAAGTCAGAAATTCACTTTTTTTCAATGTCCTTTGGTTTCTTAGAGCATACATTCAATGATCTGCAGATTTACAATCAATTTATCAAAATAAAAAAAAACAAAGTGATCTGACTCTGGCATTATTCCTCTCTCTGATCTTTTAAGTTGTTTTGATGCAGGACATTCCAAATGTTAATTTGAATTAATTTCTTAAAGGGACAGCTCAGTTATAATTTAAAGCTATTTAAATATAAAACAAATGTTATAAGTAAATGTTGATTTTTTTTTTGTGAACTGTGTCTTTAATTAGCATATACACTACTATTCAAATGTTAAGGGTCAGTAAAAAAAAACAATAAATGAAAAAATTTTTTTTTTAAATGAGTACTGGAAAGGCATTTTCAGAATTTGCCTTGTCGATTGTCAGGTTAACATGTGACCAGTAACATGACCTTAAGAAGAATGCAAGGAACAATAACCATCAGGGAATTAAAACATATTTCTCAGTGTTTGTCAATTACGTGTTTGCTAGAAAGAGAAAGGGACAGTAATTTTAAGCACATGTGGCTGTCCAGTGGCTTTTCTCTCTAAAGAACCATCAGCTTCCAGAAGCACATGTTCACAGGATGCCTGCATGCTGTTTTAAAATCACAATGTACTTCAACTGTAAAATCCCTGCATAATCACTGAGAAGCATCTCGCCTTAACAGCCCAGTTTGAAGCTTTCAAAAGTTCAGTGAGATTTGTCAGAAAAAAACTGAATTTTCACTACAAGCAATAAACGTCGACATTTTGAAGGAAGAAGTGATAAGCAAAGTTTACTCACCCTCACGTCGCTTCAAACCTGCATGACTTTCTTCAGGGAAACACCGCTGTTTTCCATGCACTGAAAGCACAACACTACATTTTACATGTGCATTATTTAACAAGTCTTCTGACTGAAGCCCTATATGATAAAGTATTTTGTATAAGGAATTTACCAGAAGTAGTACATGCATAATAGTTTGAGATGCTTGTGAACTCAGTAAACATGCCTGGTGTTGAGGTGTGTCTTTCAGATTTTGAGTTTGTGTTTTAATAAAAAAAAGTTTAAGAAATTAAAATGTCTTGGAGAGAAAAAACTATTTTTTTGGACTAAACGGAAAAATAAGAGGGTAAAATTGTCATGTATCAGTAAAGCCACATGTGTTTGCCATTGGAAAAGTTGATTGTTATCTCGGCTATGTTTAGTTCTGGTCATGGTATGATTGTGTTTGTTGGTCATGTTCCTTGGTTTAAGTCTCAAAGTTCACAGATTAGCTCAAAGACTCTTACAGACTTGTGGATGTTTTGTGGCAAGTGTTATTTTAGTATCATTTATTGATTGGTTTTATTTTATTTCTTTTTTTGATCATGTATTTATTCCAGTTCATATTTTAGTAATTTTGTTATGAGTTTTTGTCATTTTTATTAAGTTTTAAAATAAATTGTAAATTGTATATCTTGTATTTATTTAATATTATTTTTAATTTTCATTATCAATTAATAATAATTTAAATTAAACTTTATTTTAGGCCCAAGCACATGAGAGATTCATGAGGAATATTGGTAATACTCCATAAATCCTTTTCTTTTGGTATTTTAGTACATAAAACCCTGTTTTTACAGATAATCTAGCTCAACTGAACATATCTTTAAATATACCAGTGCCACTGTCTGTAAAAAGATGCACACGTGTAACATTTGTTTTTATAAGGTATTTTTATAAAGACCGTCTGTGAAACTGAATCCAAGTTATATGAAAATAACAAAAATACTGAATTTACTTCTTTAACACTTGTATTCAGCAAGGGTGCACTAAATTAAACGGACAGTTCACACATTTATGTTACAAATCTTGTTGGTTTTAAGAGATAAGCAGATGGGTTCAAACGAAAGCTCCACAGGCAAAAAATGCTTTACGTTGTCTTAAACAAGACACGTTATTTTGAGGCTTAGTGGATACGCAGAACGAGCATAAATCATAAAGAAATGGACAGAATACCAGTTTTGATCGAGTACAAGAAGACTTTCGTGCTTACCATTAGTTAGGGGTGCCCTCGTGTGGCTTTACTGGAAATACAACGATGCAAATGAAACAATGACGCTCGCATGCATTAACGTACACATTTGATGGAAAGCAAAAGGATTACTATGAAGTTGTTCTAATTAAAGTGAAGTTAAATGAATGTGTACCTCCACATTATACATTTTATAAAGTGTTTTTCCCCTCACACTAAAGCAGTAGGCGGAACACGTCGAATAGTTTGCGCCCTTTTTAAAAAATGCCCCACGAACAATGACGTCAGGACCGGTATTCCGGGGAGCCAGTTGTTTGACCAGTAAAATTGCTCAGTATTATCTTTCACAGAACAAACAAAATGAAACTTTTACGATCAATTGTCTTACAACCATTTTCTGTCACCTTCAGGACATTGTGAAGCCTTTAAAAAAAAAAAAAATACATTTGACAAAGGGATAACTCTCAACTCTTCACAAATTTGACAAAGTTTTTTATTGCAACCCACTTTGTTGAACATGAAAGAAACATGGATAGACATGCATGTAGACAGAAAACAGAAAAGACAAGACCTGAGCTCTACAGGGCATCGAGTGTGCTTTTTGAATAGTATGAGCTTACATTTGAGGAGGCCAGCTGATTAAGTGAACAAAATGGCAAAAAAAAATTTTAGTAAAAGAAACAAAACAGAATGACACATGAAGGACAAGGTCAGCATGAAGCTGAATCCTTTAACCAAAAGAAATAACATCCACTTAAAGTGCGCTTTATAATAAACACAAATCTGAAGTTATTTGACAACAGAATTTAGTTTTGTCTCAAGTAAGCATACAAGAAATAAAATGATGTCTTTCTGGAGTTTAACAGTCATTCTGTTCTCTATGGTTCGGCATGGTAAAGCACACATTGTTCTATTAAACAGGTATATCACAGAATGTTCAACCATGACCAGGGAAAAAAGGCAAACTGATGATTTTACTGCGATACAGCAAAAACAACAAAAAACAGGACAGAAGTAAGTTAAGGCTTTAGTGTGCATCTACACAGAGATCCAAGACACATACACTTTTCCTCAAAAAGAAAATAAAAATTGCATTTAAAATAATAGTTCACCCAAAAATGAAAAAAAAAACACCCTAATGTTGTTTCAAATCCAACTATATTTCTACAAGTAAAATTCAAATGTTGCTACTTCTTTGCATACAATTGCTCCAAAAAATGTGCTACATTTCAACTCGCACAATAGTTTTCTTTAAGAAACAGACCAAAATTTGATTTACTTGCTGCTTTTAAACCTCATTCACAAAAGCATTTAGTTCACGTGGCCAAGGTAAAGATTTTGGGCAACAGAGGGTTCAATTTGGCCCTGTTCCTCACACAATTACTCACATTATTCCAGAAGACCTGTATGCACTACTTGAAATATATACTTTTTGTGTTCTGTTATTGCAAGATATAACCCCACATTTCTGAGTAGAAAGCTGCAATTGAATTAAAGATTTAAGCTGCAACTGAAATGAAATAGTAAAAATTGTGAGATAAAAGCGAGAAAACATTAATTATTTACGTTTTAATTATTTGTTTTTCCATGGTGAACTGCAAAAAAACAGAACTGCAAATGAAAAATTTAGAATTCAAAAAAAAGAATTGTAAGATGTAAACCAAAAATTGCTACAAAGTCTCAGAAAATCTTGTCTCGGAAGTTCAAGAAAAAATGCAAAATTGTAAAATAAAAATATTCAATTAACTTCATTTATTCTTTTAACTCCCACACAGTCCTCAATAAATAACAGCATGCACAGCACAATGAGACGATGTGAGGGTGATTAAATAATTGTAATTTTGGAGTGAATCCTTCTTTCATGTGAGAAAAGATAAGCTGGGCTCTCCTCAAAACAAAACAACTTCATAAAATTATTCAGAATATATAATTCTGCCCATTTAAATTACTCCCTGCACAAACTTACAAACAATTCGGACACAGCAACAGACATTCTACAATTCACATTATGTGCTGAAATCATAGGCGAAATGTCTAAAATAACACTTTATAAACAGCCAAAGACTAACTTATTGAAATGGAGAAGATGTTTTGGTCAACTTGAAGTTCCTTATCAATGGACACACACACACACAAAAACAAAAGCCAGCACTAAAAATTCACTCATTTGAATACTCAGTCACAATTTTGACAGGTTTGTTGTCACAAAATTTTATAAACATAGACCGTCATCTCTTTATACAGACTGATGATGACGTTAAAGTCTTCTTTGAACAGTTCAGGAAAAAAAAAAGCGAGGTAACACCTCAAAAAGTTTCAGGTAGTACTGCGACTAGATCAGCTACGAATTGTCCACCTTCTCAGCAGGATTCCTTCAATTTGCCCAAAAGCCACCGACCATCCGGACCAAAGGAAGCAAACAGACCTCTCTGACCTCTCTCCAGCGAGGGTCAGATGCGGTTACAGGAGCAGCAGTTTGGTTGATCTCTGGAGGTTTCCTTCAGCTGCAGTGCTTTCTCAACCTCACTCCATTTTAGACATCTCATACTTGGTGGTCATGATCTCCTGTGTTAGAAACAGCCATTAATTCCCTCATTTATTTGTAATAAATGAAGTAAATGTTCCCCAAATGCATAAAAGTGAATAAAGCGATAAAAACTAGCCAATTTTACTAAGTATCACTAGATACCACAATGATGATTTTGTTAATATTTAACATTTTCTATGATAAATGTCAATAGTAGTGTGTTCTGAGTTCACGGCACAGAAAAATGTTTCATTAACCACCCAGCCAAATTTGAATGCTACGCGAAGTAAATAAAATAAAAAAAATAAGCCATGCTCTCAAACGTTGGGGGCGTGTCCGCTCACGGCACTGAAAACACACCCACTCCCGTCTTCCTCAAGCAGCTTGATTTTTAAATAAGGAGTCCAGTTGTTTTATACAGTAGACAGTAACTCATGATTGAACAGATAAACCACAGATGCTTAAGCGCTCTAGCGTGTGTGTTTGACTTGAAGCAGCACTGCGCAGAACCATCAGAGTTTCACTTCAAAGTAGAGAGAGAACGTCTGCTCTAGCTCTCACTGTTCTGATGTCACACACATTCAACAATGCATTTCTAACAACAAAAATTTACTTTATACAGTCTTTAACCTTCATCTTAAATGTTTAGTTATGAAAAATTCTGCATAGGGAACTAGCTGAAATAATCAACATTTGTATTATAATTCTTAGGTCAACAACTATTTTATTTAAAGTAATGGGGGAAAAAACTGCATATCCAACGTGTCCCATTTCAGAACACAGTTAAAAAACTGAAAGACTAAAACTTCAAACGTAAAAGTTACAGCAAAGAAAACTATGACAGAAATAAAGGCTGCATACCTCATCTGAGTCAAGAAGAACCGGAAGTGCTCTGAAAATACAGGCAAATAATTGTGTGATTAATTACGAGTGTTGTACAAGGGAAGCTTTTTCTTGCTAACAGCAGAGGGAGTATATGCATGTTAGCTTTTATCAAAGATAAAATGACCTACACATCAGACAGAGAGGTAGGAATATTGTCCTCCACCCACTTGAAATCTTCATCCTGAAACAATCAAATATTTTACTATATAATAAAAATTATTATTTATATTGTAAGTTGTAATATTTATATTATAAGTTATTTATATTGATTCTCTTCTGCATGAAATGTTCAAAAGAAAAGACATCTTTTCACTTTTAATCAATTTAATGAAACGTTGCAGTATAACAATGATTTCCTAAAAAAAACGATCATTTTAAAATTGTAAGAACAATTTAAATCTTATTAAAATAATACAAAAATACAACTATAAGGGACTGTGGATTTAAATATGAACACTGACTGGATTGGCTGCTGCAGGCTTCACTGTTCCATTGGTTTCTGTCTTAGCTGCCCTCAACTTGATCCCATCAGCTGAGAATGAAAGAGTGCATATTAATTAACCCAACAACGTTTTCATGCAGTGCAATGCAACAGAAAGTGTGACTGACCGATGTTAGCAGACACCAGGAACTCTTCGATCTCCTCATCGTCCGAGTCATCAATAAGCGGTGTGAACGCATACCTACACACAAAGCGCATGTATGAGGTCAGGCCGCTGCTTTAGAAGACAGAGCAAGACAGCTAGAGACTTATATTTGAAAAAATACACTGTATCTTCAATATGCTTGCCTTTGGTTGTTGGCAGATGGCCTCCACAGAAACATGATGACCAGCAGTATGATGGAGAAGAGGAACCTCCAGAAAGCATCATCCACCCACAGCTCCATCCAGTCCTGCTCATGAACACGCAGAAACCAGTTTTAACTCATTTGCTTCAACTCAAATCAGTGCAAAGATGTCAACTTCAGATACTCACCGCCTGACAGTCTGCTAAACGGAACTTCTTCGTTGTCCAAACCATGAAAATAATGGAGGCTGAAACACGCCACATATCAGTCGCCTTGCCTGGGGCTTATTATTTTACTGTATGCAGCGGTATTTACTCACCAAGAACAGCAAAGATGAGCGTGTTTGTGAAGTGTCTGTACAAAGACAACTTCACTGGGTTTCTTCTGAGTTTCAGAGTCTTAATGGTTTGTGCCAGACTGACAAATATGTGAGATATAGTCAAGGAATCGTGCCGTTAGACTAGGAATACAAGTTATTATTAACCTAATAATTCCTACACGGCATGCTGTCAATTACCACAGAAAAAACACTATAACATGAAATCTACATTCACTGGAATAGACTTGTAAGAAGAACTACAGAATAACCTTGAAAATAGATAACCGTTTCTCTAATTATATTCATTCACGGATTTGCGCTGTAAATAAGTGAATGCGATTTAAATTACGTCTCGCACACACTGTGCTAGATCAGCGGTTCTCAATCCTCACGTCCCCCCGATCTGCGCATTTCGTATGTTTCTCTTGTCATTTGTTCTGTTTGAACGTATGCGCACTGCGAAGTGGACATCACCGAATATTCCGCCATGATTCCAGTCCGAAGTGAAGTGAATAAATGCAGTCTTTGTTGAGCGTGAGAGACGTCTTCTAAAAGCATTAAGAAATCTTATCCTTGAAACACTTGTGTAATTTATTCTCTTGTCTGCCAGTCTCCATTCCCTGGTGATGATGAGGAGGAGGTGTTTGACAGCATAGTGAACGATGAAGTGCGCTACCCCAGGTTTTTGTCTCCGGAGTCAGTCTCGATAATACAAAAGGTAACAACATTTCCCTTCTGGAGAAAAAACACCAAATCGAAATGTAGTTGACACTCAGTCACTGACTCTCTTTAATGGCAGCTGTTACAGAAGAACCCTGAAAAACGACTGGGAGCAGGAGAGCAAGACGCCAATGAAGTGAAGAAACACAGGTTCTTCCAGGTGACAGTCACTAACTGAATCTTTTTATTTATTTATTTTTACCATAGTTGAAATTCTCTTTTTAAAAGCCCCATTCCTCTTCGCAGGGCATAGACTGGGAAGCCCTGTTGGCCAAAAGAGTCAAGCCTCCTTTCCTGCCGTCAATTAAAGCTCCAGCAGACGTCAGTAACTTTGACGAGGAGTTCACACGCCTGAAGCCTGTCCTGACCCCTCCTCAGACCCCGTTCTTTCTCACCACCGAGCAGCAAGAGTTCTTTGCAGACTTTGACTTCTCGGCCCTGCACTGACTTCCACTCCATTACCTCGGAAAGGGGTTGTGACATATCAAATCTCTGCTTTCTTTTCTCTCTGTCTTCCTCATCCAATTATTCTCTCTCGTCCTCCCTTGAGTTATGCAGTGGATTCAAGTGAAGCTGGCCTCGTGTCACCCTTTAAAAGCTGCTGTACGCTTTTCGTGAAACTGGCTGCAGATGTTGCTTAAGCTCCAAAGACAGTCCTGATGGACTTTAAAACCATCCCATCACCCTGACCAGAACTGTGTGGCCGGCACTGTGAGTAAGCTCAGATCTGCTCAGCTTTTAACTGCCCATCCCTCACATTCAAGCATGCATTTATTAATGTACATTAGTTTTTGGGTTCGGTTACACTAAATGACGATGCCAAAATATACTTGCACTGTTGCTGAACAGATAACGATCGTCAGATTAAGATGGAAGGACGAAATGCTATTTTTAAGGATTTCTGAAGCAGTGTAGATCTATCTTAAGCTCCTTAAGTTCTAGACTGTAACTACCGGAGTGTGTTCTCAGTGTTAGATCATGCAAATTCCTTCATGCTTAGTCTATGTGATGTATGTTCATGTTAAACCCTCACATTTTGATCTCTGGTTGTCCCTAATCTGGATTTGATTTAGGATTGGTGCCCCAGATAAATGTTGCTTGTTGATTTTGGACCAGTTCTCAACTTTCCAAACCAACTGTACTGTACTTGGAGAAGTCTTGGGACTTTCGGCTGCAAACGGTGGCTTACCTTTTCTGTTTATATCCTGAGAATTAGATTGTACTTGACGTCGTAGCATGATACGGTTAGCACATTAACTCACCAAGCTGAAATTGAAACAGTTTGGCTGTATTCGCTCTCTGCGTCATCTAACAGAAGCTCTTACGTTGTTCGTTATTTAAGGTGTTTGTCTGTATTTTACTTTTGACTACATCAGGCTACTTACATTGTATCATTGTAAATGTGGTTTACTACTTATAAGTTACACTGTGAACAAAATGACACTAAAATATTTAAATGAAACTTGCCAGTTATATGAGCCCCATGAAGGATAATTTAATATCAAAGTAAATGTAACTGAACGGGATGAATGTATTTTCAGAAATAAAATACAACGTGATCATGTTGTTCAGTTTATTGAATACTGATGTTTCAACATATTACATTGAGGGAAAAAATTGCATAACTTTGATCAAAACGACACAAATCATTCATTATATCATTGATAGTTGAAAAGCGCTCAAGGGCAAAAGTTAAGGAAGCAATTTAAGAAACTGGTATAAAGTAAAAGCAAAAACAGTTATTGCTTTTTTTAAAAAGTTTGTTAAAGTCATACTATAGGGCTTTTCACACTGTGCTTAACCCCGGGTTATCTCCGTTCTAAACACCGCTTTTAACCCCGGGTAAAGACGCGTTTCACACCTGTAATTTGAAAGCGGTGTTAGCACCGCAT
>JAUCNO010001053.1:1720362-1741333 GCA_032353835.1 Enteromius viviparus
CCGGACGCCGAGCTCTAGCCCTAGCTAGGGTTCAAGCCTCTAGGGTTCGGTGTCCGCCGTCCTCCCGGCTCGCCCCCGGACAGTACGCCACATATGCTAAACTTTATCCTTCTTGATTATGAAGAAGCGCGAACTCTTGAAGTGACTGAAGATGCAGAAGATTAATGTTATGTTTGGTTCTGAAGGGAAACATACCTATGATTGGGACGACATAACTGGACAAACCAGTGAACCGATCTCGTTGCACAGTATCAGAAATGTTGTTTTGGTCATTCTGAAATGCCTGAACAAAGCCTGTCATCAAAGTGGTTCTTTACAACTACCTCCCAGTACTGTCTAACACATTGCATTTCCAAACAGCAGGCAACTGTCTGCGTTATAAGATAACTGTGTTTGTTATGTTTTTCACCTGTGAGTTCTGAGATGCAAGTCATTTATTAGAAGAAAGACCTACAGTGGTTTCTACTACTATGGCAAATGCCCTTTTCTTAGAGTTATTTCGCACCAGTTTATCAGGGAGTTAGGATTTTGTTCTTTTCGTTTTACTGAATGGAAACGGTTCTTTTTCACAAATGTTTTATGTGATGTTCAAATTTAACAGACAAGTTAAATTTAGAACTTTGGATAAGTAAAATGCCCATAGATCAAATAAATAAATACAAATAATTCACATTTTGGAAGCTTAATATTTCCCTTTTACCATGTTTTTGTGCGGACCTTGTTTTTGGAGCTGAAACATGGAAACTTTGAGGTGTTTTAAAAGTGTACTTTTTATTGCATATTGCACTTGTAAGTAACTTGTATTGCATGTACTTATGTTTTATAATAACAATTAGAATTATGCATAATTACACGCAAGTAACCCTAAACCAAACCCTTATCCTAACCCTAACCACATATTAAATGTGTATTTAAATAATTTATATTTCTTCATGTAATTGCCAAACGATTACCTAGCAACCACCAAAAACAGCATAGCAATTATCTAGCAGTGCAACAGTGCAACCCCCAAGTAACATTCTTAATATCTTAAGCAAGCATTTTAGAACACTACAAAAAAAAAACTAACAACTCCTAAGCAACCACTCAGAACACCCTAGCAACCAATCAGAACAGTAATGTACACCAGAAAAAAAGTATTTACACATATTTATAATACAAATAATTATTTACATTGTAGTTTGGTTCTTCGGAAAACTATCTACAGGACATTCTGGAGTTCAAAAGTGATGAACAGAGAGCTCTCGGCTTCAGCCAGCTGAAGTTTGATCTGTCCGTTCTTTACCCGGCTCTGCAGGGATGCCAGGGCCCCTGAATGAGGCTTTTGTGTGTATAATATCAGCACCGGTTGAGTAAACCTTAACCATAAAACTCCTGCTTTCACAATAACTCAGGTTTACGCCTGTTGCCAAGAAACCGATTACCATACCTAGGAGATTAACCTCAAAAACACATTTAAGCACTTGCTGAAACTGCGAATCGTCACTGCTACCATGTTAAGGTATTCTGGGTAATGGCCATGGCATTGTAATGCAGTTGCCAGGGTGTTTTGGATGGTTTATAGGCAGATTTGCTGAATGGGAATGCTGAATTGGGTGAATGGGAAGTCTAAAATAAAAATAAATCAAACTGGAAATAACAAGCTATGTCTCTTCAACAACATACACATGAGATATATGAACAGTAATAAATTACAGTTGTGATAAAACAGAAGATCAGCAACAAATCTGTTCTGTCACATGAAAATGCATGGTCCAGGTAAAACTTCTCACATTCATAATAAATTAACTAAAACTAAAACGATCAAATTAAAATACGAAATAAAATAAAAAACTATAGCCTATAGACATTAAAAAGAAAACACAAAAAAAACACACACAAAAAAAACTTTTTTCACCCAAAAATCAAGTTACAAAATGAACATTTAAAATGCATAAACAAATGGTTTCCATAAGACAATAATGATTAAATGGATTCATAACATATTTCTTTTTCATCAGTCAAATGACTCAACAAAACTCATACTATTCAAGTATTAAGAAATGATGCCCTGTTTGAAGCACTGCAGTCATATGATTCATATGATTCTTGTTGTAATCAGGGTAATCTGACTGTTATCAGGGTCAACTGTTTGTGATCAGTGGAAGATTTGATCTCACTGTCCTTATAGTACATTGCAAACCTAATGTTTAAATAAATGTGGAAACATTTCCATATACAATTGTGAGGAGACACTAAACACACAACCCAGCTTCATCATCTACGGTTCACAATATCTGTTATGTGCACATTTTCCAGAAAACAAAAGCAGATCGACAATCTCAGCTGGAGGACTGCGAAGGAATACATGACCCCGCTTGGAATATGAAACGGATTACTTTCCGGAAAATTGGAAATTATAATCACTTTAGAGGGTTAGGCAGGGGTTTTATGACCTCATCTATTTGGAAAGTAAATGCATAAGAGAGAAGCAGAGTTCAGATTTTTGCTGCTGCTGCATGATGCGATTAAAATAAGCCTACTCGATGTAACGCTGTTACTGTTACTAAAACAAAAACTATAAACAAATGCGTTTCATTAATTAAAATAAAGCTGAAATTTTAATAAGTATTAGATGAAAAATTAACTTATACATATAAAATAACTGACAACTACTTGAAATTTTAAAAGTCAAATTGAAACTTGAATTTACAAGTTACGTTACTAAGAGCAACTAAAACTAATTTAGACCTAAACTAAAATATTTTAAAAGTAAAACTGAAAAGAAAAACAAATAACAACATGCAAAATAACAGAAAAATTATAACAGAAAAAAAAAATTCAAAACAAAGCTATTAAACAATTACAAAAAAGATTACCAAAGTTACAAAAAATTTAACTGTAATTAAAACTGTAAATATACCAAGCCCATTCAAAATATTGTTAAATATAATAATAGGATATAAATAAAATAAAAATGGTCTAAATTAATCAAATCAATTTGTTTGTGTCCCAATGCAATTTATTAACACTTAAATATGCTATAACAAATCTTGCATGCTTTTTTTTATAATGAAAAAGACAACGCTTTTGAATGTCCACAAACACAAGCAAGTCTTCACTCAGCACTCAGAACGTAAACTAAGTTTGATTTCTATTGTTTGCTGTTGTTCAAAGTTTGCCGACTAATGTTTTCCTGCAATAAGGATGTCCTGATTTACCAGAGGAACTGTTCATTGTGTTTTTGTCATCTGTAACACAGTGTCATGAAGAGTCACTCACTCTTAACAGGCACTTGGGAAAGTACAACCTTGTGGTAGAACCTCCAATTCTCTCAAGAATGGTCATGTAAACAAAAAGTCTATTACCGCAACCTAACAAAAATCTTTTACTTGGCTCAAATTGTGTGTTTTTTTAAGACCTTTTGATTTTCTATTACTGACAACAAAATTTTAAGAAACTCAAGTATTTCTATGTGACCTTACAAAGGAACAAAGTTAAAAAACCGTGACAAGAAGCATAACAAAAGCCCACATGTTCATACCTTCAAGGGTGATGGTGCTGGAAAACTCATTGCGTTCTTCGTATTTCTTGCCTTTGTGAAGCCACTTAATGGTTACAGGGTTGGGAGGACCGACTGCCTCACAGGTCAGGGTGAAGGGAGTGTTTCTCGTGATGTTCACGTCACTCGGCTGTATGGTGAACGTCGGCAGGCCTGGATTTGAGAAAAATGTGGCAAACTATAAATTTCTATAATGCATAACCAAAGGTTTATGTCACCAAGTTGAAAGCTTACTTACCTTCCACCTCTATAATGATGGGATTTGACTCAATGATCTTGTTGCTGACACTGAGCCTGCAGTGATATTCTCCAGCATCTGTTCTCTGGACGCTTTTAATGCTGAAAGTTGATGTCAAGGGGAAAAAAATCATAAATATGTTGTATTAAAGAAAAGGGTGGTTATATAATATACATAGGCCGATGCAATTAAATGCAATGGCAACCGCATCATGCACAACATTGCTGAAATTAAACAAACCATTAGACTTCATTTAAATTTTATCATTTCACAAGAACAGGCACCAAATCATTGTTTCAGCAAAAAAAAAACAAGTACTATAAAAATGAATACTGGTATAAATTTAGAGATTTAAATATTCATTAATTAATTAATTTATATTACATTCATTCATGTTCATTTTTTTACAATGTTACTAAAATGATTAAACTAAAAAATAATTACATTAATAAAATGTTCTGGGGGGAGTGGTAGATTGCCTTTACATAAAAATTACCATAAATAAATAAATAAATAAATAAATAGAAAAAACTGTCTTTGGAGGTGAGAATATTAGATTAGAAAAGAGGAAAACCAATTCATTTATTTACTATAATTTTCAATAGAAATTAGTATTAAAGTATATTTCTAAATACTAGGAAAAAAGTGTGTCTTCGGGGCTTTCAGAGAAAAAAAAACTATCCATTGAAAAGGCTGTGGGTAGACTGAAACTACCACAAGAACATCTGTTAATCTGTTAAATAGGCAGGTCAGTAATCTCTAAACATATTCAGACAGATATTAATATGTATTGGTCATTATTACCTTATACTGGACAGCAGGGTGACCGTTCCTTGCGTGTAGACCTCCGTCTGCATGCCATCAGGGATCTCCTTACCGTTCCGAAACCACAAAATATTGAGGTCCTGGTTGACATCATTGATGTCGATGGAGCAGTTAAATTTGACCTCTGCCCCCTCTGAGCGCTGGACTGTGCCCACGGTGGGTTTGAAGCGCAGCTTCTGGATCTCCTCCTGTGACAGATGTACGCTGGGGGCTCGTCCCGGGACAATCAGTGTGTCTGTCGACTGTGTTGGTCGGAAAGATCGGCCCTGTCTCCCCCAATGATGAGAACCTCCCTGGTGAACGACAGCGAGGGGATGTTTCCAACTGCCAGCTGCTTAAAGAAATGCGTGTTTTTATAAATATAAGCATGTCAAGTATTATAAAGTTTTCATTTAAGATCTCCATTTCACCCAGAATGTCACTTATGGCCCTTCTGGTTCTCACCCCTGGATTTAGACTATGCACCATGGTAACACATGCTAATCTTTGAATTCATGTTGTGAAGTACATACGTGTAATCATCGAGTGCCCTGTTAAACCAAGTTATGGTATACGGCCACACTACTTTTCAGGGAAATACTTGTTATTTTTACATTTTCTATTGAGTGACTCAGGTCTGGCACAGCTTCAGAAAGCAGTGGAAAAGAGGAAATTCTTTCTCTGCTAGAATCTGTTATCAAAGGACGCATATGCGCAGCTTTTACTGACAGAGCTCAGGATTCAAAGAATTTGATTAAAAAGATAGCATACACTTCTATTGTCTTAGGCACAATTAAATAAACGCTTGCTGTATAGTGTACATCAATGCTTTAGTCTATTTTGTCATTAAGCCAAGAGCTTGAATGGGACTTGAGTATTTTGCTGCAAAGGCACTTAAATTTTAATACTAACCACTTACTTCCACTACTTTATTAGAAGATATTAGAAACCACTCCAGGTTTTACAGAAAATTCCAAGTCTTCACAATGCCAATGAGCACAGATGAAGTTCAGACACATAATAGGACATGAAAAGTCTATATTATAGTCATACAAAAACGCAGCATGAAACAATTTTTAAACTTTTATTTTCCTTCAAAGTTTAGCTTAATTGTATCAAAATGAGTGTGGAATAAAATTCTTATTAATAAGTGTCAAGATTTAAACATTACACCACTACTTTGGTTTTTGATTAAAATCAGTCAATTCACCAAGTCAGACCTATTCAAACAATGAAATTAATATTTTATTTTTGATATTTCACAACAAATCAATCAGAAAGATTACTGTATAACAAATTATTACTGTGAAATTTCACTCTCAAGTAACTTATAGAGTATGATTTATAGCTATTGACTACAGGAACTAAACAGTCACAGACCAGCACTATTTAGTTTCTAAACCTTTAAGAAACTAGGGCAGATTATTATTACAACACTGTCTGTAATCCTCTAAATTTATAAACACCGTCTAGCTTGAAATCTAAGTAGCATATCTGAAAATGTAATGTTATATATCAACCTTAAAAAATAATTCACCTCAATAGTTGATACAGTATGCTTAAAAATTTAATTAGTTTCTGCCAAATGCATAAGTAGAAACAAATCAAACAATTAAAATTAGGATTTCTATGTGGAAACCTGAAGTTTTGAACTCGATTCCACCTAAAGACCCCGCGCACAAATCAATTCCGCATGACAAAAACAACGCAAAATCTGTTTAAAGACAACACAAAACTCATCAGCACATGAACACTAACCAAACAACGAACTTTTAAGGTTGTTGACTTAGTTGCTTTCGAAGCGCGCGCGAAAACATCACAGTATCTGTAAGTAACTCTCACATCTTACCAGCTGTGACTCTGACTGACTGTGAAAACAATCCGACGAGCAGCAGTGGAGTTAAAAGACGCAACATCTCTGAGAAACTTTTGCCTAAGATGAAGCCCACAACGCTCTCTTTCCTTTTCCCTTTCGTCCGAGTGTGTCAGATGACTAAACTCACGAAGCAGAGCATGTGCAGATCAAATAACATCTTCTTTGCTCTTTTCTGTCGGTCATTTAGCAAACGGAGGAATGCGTGTTTTACAGCGACGAGTGCAGTTCACTACACGGCACGCGCGCTCCCTACTAGCATGACGTCACAACAGGGGTCTGGGATGCGCGCTATTTGTCTCGTTGTAAACATAACATAGGATATACAGGAAATGTTTTATTTTTATCGGCAACATGTTATATTCATAAATCTGTATTTTCTTTAACATTACCCATATTGCATAATTTTCTTTGTAACTTTACCTAAATACGCAACTTAAAAACATTAACAACAACAAAGTGTCAAATTTGTAAAACAGCATAATGATCTATTGAAGGTTACGCAATTTAAGTTACTACCTCTGTAACCTTTGTTTTACTTTTTTATACACATTCTATCCTTTGGTGTCTTTCTGTATTATTTATTTTATTCAAACTTTCATCAAATGCTGTGTTTAATTGCTGTTGTTTACCTGCAATACAAAAATATATATATATAATTTTACAGTTTACAGTTAATTTGGAATGACTAACTGTAGGAAAAATAATTTAACTGTGCTCAAGTAGTACTCCACCTGATATAATATTGTACAGTTTTGTTGACATTTTAACTTTGTCCTTTATCTCCTTCATTCAGACATTATGTTTTATTTTTTTTAATTGTGAAGGTACTTTAAAACAATACGTAAAATAGCTGGACCATAAAAGCATAAAAACGACAATTAATGAATATATGATAGAAAAATAAATAAATAAATACCTGACTTGCCAACTAGACAGAAATATGCCATATAGTTTAGAAATTCAAGAACATGAAAGACTACAAACAATTTTATTGAATTTTATTAAGACTTCAAATAGCCTTCTGCATAGTAACTAAAAAACACCTTCATTTGCAATGTTTTCAATACAATTGATTTGTCCACAAAGTGGCGCTATTCCATTATATAAAACAACAGCTCAGACTTTCAGAACGGAATATTTTCTTCAAACATCTGCGATAGCAACTAGTTAAGTTATAACTTAGATCCATAACTTAAATAAGGAAACACTTTTCAACATTAAAATACCTAAAACAGACATATTAAACAGCAGTTACCTAAAACAATAATCAGATTTTATTCAGGCTTTCTGAAAACGACTAGTGCTAGCCAATTCACAGTAAAAAAAAAAGATCTAGAAGATCTAGAAGTAGACTTTGTCACATGATATGGCTTGCTGCTTTTAGATGCATTTACTTATTAAAAATAGCCTTTCTGGACACCATATTCTTTCTCAAAAGTGCCTTGACTGTGTTCTGAATTCTAAGTCAACGCATTAAGAGATAAGAGTGGAAATGAATTGCACCGTCCTCTGAAAGCATATCAACTTCCCAGATAAGACTGAACGAAGTTCAAGGGCAGAATGCCAAGAAAACAATATAAATTAAATGAGTCTGAATGTCTCCCTAGACTCTTTGCATTTGCAGTCGTGGTGTCAGATGGGAAAAACTGGACATCCACACGACAGCTCGAGGAGCTTTGGAGTTCGCATTGGAGCCGGAGCTGCTTTTGCTTCGGTTGATGTTCTCAGAGTAGTATGTCTTCATTCGGTACAAGTTGGCTTTGCTCTCGCAGCAGCCCATTGAGCTCAGTAGGATGCACACGTCCTTTCTGAAGGCCCTGGTGAAGATGGCGTAGAGGAAGGGGTTTGCACACGAGTTGATGGGGTAAAAAAGCACGAGGAGGATCTTAGAATTGGTCACCGTGATGAGTGGGACTTTGAAGGCTGCGGAGATGGCGAAAAACGAAATGGGCGCCATGCACAGAAAGTCGGTGAAGATCAGCACAGCCATGCGCTTGGCGATCTTGGTGTCGGCGGCGCGTCCCGGGAATTCAGGGTTGCGAACGGCGGTGTAAATGCAAACGTAGCAGCCGCAAATCACCAGGAAAGCTCCGACGTTGAACAGCAGGAGGAGTATGACGTAAGCTTGGGATAAAGGCGTATCGATGTCCATCGGCAAACACATACTGACTTTGTTGTAGCTGCTGACCCCTGTTAAGGGTAGAAGAGCCATTACTAGACAAAGCACCCATCCGACGACCATAATAGAAGAAGCGTGTCTCAGTCCCAGACGCCGTTCCAGACGGAGAGCGTGTGTGATCGTGTGCCAGCGCTCCACCGTGATGGTAGACAGTGTATAGACTGATAGCTCCGCACCGAAGACCGAAAGAAACCCGGCGATCCCACATCCCACTCCAGTCTGCCACTCGATAGCGTGCTGACTGTAATGCCCTCGCGTCCTGAGATCCACTGTGGCGATCATGAGCAGATACACGCCGATGCAGAGGTCGGCAAAGGCCAGGTGGCACATGAGGAATTTGGGCACGGTCAGTTTGCAGCGGCTGGTGAATAACACAAGCAGCACCGTCAGGTTACCGGTGATGGCCAGGACGTTGATGAACCAAATGGCCACCCGTAAGAAGCTGAATCCAGCGATGTCCTCACAGGGGTTGAAAGCGTCGGCCTCGGGGCTGCACTGAAGGGCCGGTCGGGGCTGACACAGGTTCAGCTCGGGATAATAGAAGTCCATGCTGCCAAAAGTGTCCTCGGCTGATGTGGATCCAGCAATGTCTGATGCAAGAGGGCCATCCAGCGTTAGAGAACTGTCAGAGGGACTGAAAACAAACGCAGGGAGAAAACAGTCAATGTGAAAAATACAATACCTAAGTACACTGTAAATAAATTGGTTACTCTTTATTTTGATAGTCTACTTTAGACATTAGACAAGTAACTCTGTAACTACAGTACATGTCAACTAATTTGCAGTAATTTACAACTATATGTCTCCTAACTCTTAGAACAGATGGTTAGGGTAGGTTTAAGGCAAGCAGAATAAGCTAACATATACTTGCAAAGTTTCTGATAGTCAGTATGTTGTGTGTTGTGGACCTATCAAAAAGTGTAAGCAGACTATTGATACTCTAATGACTGCTAGTTGACATGTAGTTGTGAAGTTACTTACTGTTAGTTAGTATGTCTAAAGTGGACTATCAAAATAAAGTGTTTTCAAAAATAAATCTGTAAAATAACAGAAAAGGTACTGGCAGCTCATTACAGTTATTATAAGGACATTAAAACACTTGAGCACAATGCAATTCATTAAAAAAATTTAAAACACCTGTAAAAATAAATATGGAAAAATTCCTTTTAATAATACAGTATGCTGTACAATATGTTTAAAGTGTCAGTGCACTGTGTAAATGGGGTTATTACTATTAAATAGGGCTAAAACCATAAAAGCATCTTCTACTACAGTGGTTAAAAAAAACAAAAAACTGATTTTAACTGAATTAACATTAAATACAAAAAAAATAACTTTTAGCTATTTGCCAAGGCAATATCTTTTATTTTTATTTAGTTTAACTTGGTTTACTAAAATAAACTAAAACAATGAAAACTGTTTTGTTCCTGAAATATGTCTTATTTTTTATCTATTTGTCAAAATAATGTTTCTATTTTTTTACCTGAAATAACAGAATAAAACAGAAGTAAAAATGATTTAACACTAGTAAGATTTATGCTAGAAAGAGCTATAAAACACGATTGCAAATTTTAGATAATCAGGCCTCTGAAGAATCTAACAAATAACATATAAAAAATATATTTATTTTAGCATAAATGTTTCTATTTTTAATTTAGTTTAACCTAAATTACTAAAATAACTAAAATTACAACTTAATGGAGATTTTTACAAAGAACATTTTTGGATTTTTTTTTTTTTTGATTTTCATTTAAAAATATTTACTGTACCTGTAATAAAAATAGGAAAAAGGTGAAGAATTCTTGCATTATTGCGTAATCAGCCAAAAACAATAATTCCTGTCTTCTTCTGAGCAAGATCACAACCATTTGTTTAATACTATTTCCCTATGTTTAAATAATTTTGAATATATTATTTCATGCCTAATCATAATTTATTTTATCATGATAATTTTTTTAGATTTTAAGTTAAATTATACAGTAGATCTTGTATAGGTGACTTCTTTTTTGAAACTTTAAACATTTGACTGGATTTGTTTTTAGGCCTATATGTGTACCTATACCTATATTTATTTTGTGAAAAAAACTTTATGCAATGGAATGTTTTTACTAATATTTCTTAACTCAACATAAATTTAAAGTAATATTACATATTTGGCCTTATTTCTTTTTTTTTGTGGAAATTAACAAAATAAAAAAAATAAAAACTTTTTTGCAGTCAGAAAGCAAAACTTTAGTCGTACTTCTTGTCACCACAGTATGATGATCCATTTCCTAATGCAGTGATAACTGAGCCCTCCCTATAAAAAACAAGAAAAATATTTCAAACATGATGAAAGGCACTGAATTATGTTGATGATCCTATGCTTTATATTCAAACAGTTTATCACAATATTACAAATGAATGCCAGGCATTCTATTTGTAATCTCATTAGGTTAATGCTCTTTGGCTCTGGCTGAGCGAGAAGTGCTAGTGATGCTCTTATTCAAAATGACAATCAATAAGATGAAAGTATATTTTATTCCTTAATAACACAGAGGCGTGTTTGATATGTGTGTTGACCTGTCTGAGTCCCAGCTGAGCAGAACACAGCAGTGGCTGGGGTACGTGAGCTGTGCTTCTCTCAGGCTTTTTAATCCCTTCAGTGGAGGAAGTCTCTTGAGGGCGAACGCTGAGCGAGCCACCAGCATCAGCACCGACTCCAGACCATGAGAGGGCAGCGTCTCCAGTGCTGTCGAGGACACATCCCTGGAGAGGGGGGAAAAAATTATATACAAATCCAAGAATTGCTCACACACAAAATGTTAAATATCACAAACCCTAATCAAATCATTGTCGACGTATTAATGTACTACTACGGCAACACACATGGGCAAATGCAGAAGTGGTAGTTATTTATTGTGCATTTCAAAATCATGGATTATGACTACACTCTCCACAATCTCAAAAATTGTAGCTGTATACAAACCGAGACAAGAAGATATTGAAACAAATGAGAACAAACATCGCTGTGGCTTTTCCGAAACGGAGGGAGCTTCGCGAAAACCTCGGACTGGACAGAGACTTCGCTCTCGCGTGTATGCAAATGTATTATTCATTGTGTACAGGTGGTTAGGTGATTAAACAGATATGAATGAGCTTTTCATTCATGAACTTGATTTGTTAAAATGACATCTCCCAGTGTTCCATGCTTCGTCATTGCGTCATCGAACTTCGCCTCTGTTATTGTTTTAAAAAAGCGACCTCTAGTGGTGAAAACTTACATATTGTGCCTTTAATATCTCACAATAACTTTTTACCTTGCAAAACCTTTTTCATTTTTAGTCAACATATCTAAATTTTAACATAATTTTTTTCCTCACAATTGCAGGTTTATATCTTCCAATTTTATATAGAGTTTATATAACGCAATTCCTTCATTGTTGTTTTTTCCGGCAATTTTAAGTTTATATCTCGCCGTTATTATTTCATATCTCACAATTATGACATTATTTGTAACAGTTCTGAGTTAACATGTAGCAATTATGATTTCCCCCCTCAGAATTCCAAGTTTATATCTCATAATTCTAAGTTGAGATTTTTGTCAAAACATTACTATTTATACCCTTGTTTCAGAGTTGTGAGTTTCCACCTTGATCTTTTGGTTAACACTGGTAATTCTATTTTTTTACGATTTTAAAATGCCTACATTCAAAATATCACAAACACCTTTGCCATAATAATATACTTTTGGACATACACACTAAGTTATTAAAAACCTAAGGCTCTTTTTTCATAGGGCCTGTTTATAAGCCTATAAAGCCTAGTGGTGAGATTGTGAATTGCAACTAACAGCTCATTCCCCGCTCACCCATCACTTTAGAGAAGCTACGGTGGCCGTTACAGGATTATGTCGTAATCTGAAGATAGAAGAGAAGCTATCTCATCTGAATGAGATTTCTTTACAAAAGTAAATTAAGGAATTATATTTATTAGTGATATATTATGATGTTATTTCAAACGGTATTGTTATTTGTTCATCTTTGTGTATCAGTGTTATGTCGCATGAACAACATAATAACAAAACTCATTCTGTTTGTAATTTAAGGACTACTTTACAAACCCGGGACCCACAGTGTATGTAAAGAGTTCAATCTAAGTTAATAAAAACATAACGGTTCATTGTGTAAGGTCTCTGTACACCTCTGAAAAGAATCAGGTACATATATTATATTGCACTTATATTGAATTTCTGTCAATAGGTCAATAGGTCAATAGCTCCTAAATATTATACACTGCACCTTTAAGTAAAGCATTGAATGTTTGCACATGTGAGGAGCTGGATGTATTAGTCTGGCATTTTGATTGGTCGTGTTTGAAAAAGCTGTTAGATTTTTGTGTGTCGTGCAAGTCAAAGGCTGAGAATAAAGGTATGGTTGACATTATTATTAAAGACAATAACTTCATTTTGATTACATAATAATGGCAATCTATAAATGTCAAAGTCAGACATGCCCCTTTTATTCAAGTCAATGTTTGAATAAACTGACAGCTCGGATGCCCAGATTATGCAGAGCTGTAATAGCTAGTGGATGGTGGATATTTTGATGAATTGAAAACGTACGTACTTTTTATGTACAGTATAAACTGTTTATGTAATAGAATTTGTTTTCTTTCAAACCCCTCTTTTCTAGGGCGTTTCTAGGGCAGTGTACTTTCAGTGCATATCTGTGATTTAAGACACTCCACGGAAGGTGAACAGACCTGCTCTTTCTGCAATCAATCACACCTAAACCAGCCAATCAAGGTTTTCAAGTTTTCTTGAAAGTTAAAAGCAGGTGTGGTAAAACTCTGGCACTAAAATCCACCGGGACCGCACCGACCCACACCCCATATACCCGGAAAAGTCCCGGTCATCCCAAATGTCAATCTGCCCCTGATCTTTAGTCATTTGCACTGATATCTGATAAGACCCGACACAAAGCACTTACAGTCAGAGAAAAGGAATAATTAAATGAGCTTTTCACATTGAATTTTCGAGAGAAAAGGAAAGTAGCCTTAATCAGTATTTCAGATTCATATCACTTACAGCACAGTGGGGCCAAAAGCTCCTTCGAAAGCATCTTCATGAATCACACGCAGATGCTTGTTGTTCTTTAATCCCCTAAAAAAAACAGATTAGATTATGATTTTACACCGATGGTATTGGATTCATGTGCTTTTAGTCCGAATTTGCTAGTCAGTTTCACAAATGATTATAACAAGCTGAAATAGTACTTTTTTTTTTACAATAATCTATCCTTTATGGCAAAAATGTTTTTGCAGTGTACAGCACAAATATGTAAATGAAACTGAATGGGGATTAGAGTATTCATCATTTGTAAATATTTACAGTTTGTCTGTTTTAGTTCCATTGAAGGCATGGCTTTCTATTTCTTGAAATCCATTGTTAAAGAGGTTCCTGAAAAGAAAAATAGAGAGAAGAAAGTTAATAAGCAGATAATGACTTAAATAAAGCCCAAATACTATGGTATTTACCACTATTGGGTTCCATTTTAAGATCAAGTGGTAACACTTTATAATAACTACACACTATACATAAATCCTTAGTGAACTAACTCATCCTTTATAAACATTTAGAAAGTCTGAGTAAATGATTAATAAATTATTTAAATGTACATTAATACATTTTATTATTTAGACACATAATAATAGTTGCTCAGTGTGTTTTTAAATTTATGATTAAGTCAGGCAGTTTATAAAGCATTTAGAATCTGCCAGACGTGTTTTTGTGAGCATTTATAATGCAGATGTAAAGATATATTTTTTATGCAGATTTTTTTTTTAAATATGCAAAACATGAAACTGTACAGCAGTACATGTGGTAAATGAAAAACAAACCTCTGCAGTTTTATAGAAAAAAAAATTAAATGTACAGTTTCATATTTTTTATAAATAGTTCTGTTTCCCTCCATGTAGTGTTTGTTTACTTTTTCTGTTAGGAAGATAATTAAGCCATTAAATCAACTTTGCAATAGATATGCTATTAAATCAAGAACAAGGCATTTATTGCTGTATTTATAAACTGCTTACTAATGACTATTAATGTTAAAGGTTTATTATGATTTACTAATGCTTTAACTAATGATTTATAGCGTGTAGTTATTATAAAGTATTTCTCACTAATTATAAGTGTTTGTGATACAGATACATACAGTAGATTGTACACTTTAAAACACCAACATAATAATTATGTGTATTAAGTTTTGTTTCACTTGTTTACCATAGGAGTCATATCACAGGGGGGTCTGTCTAAGAAGAATCAAAAATGCAAATCCTAACAAGTTCATTTCAAACAAGAGCATAAACCGTTTGTTTCAGTCTGATTTTAATTGTTTGCATAGAGATTGTTTTATAGGTCTGATGCAGTTAAAAACTGAACTTGATCAAAAACCCAATCAACAACTCAAGATTAAAAGCTCTGTATTTAATTAAGGGGCTTTTTACATTTTGGATTTTAAGGCAAAACAGCAAAATTGATTTAAAAAATAATAATTTATGAGCCAGAGTGTAGAAAATAGTCATATAAATTAAATTAAGACCAAGTGAAAATACAGTCATTACAGGTTATTAATTTGCCTATGAAAAACCCATATTGGTCAATTATTAATGTGAATATTAAATGGAATGCATACGTTTAAGTGTCTATGGCAACTGAAAATAAAATGGCTGCCTTCTATTTGAATATATACTAAAATGCAATTTATTCCAGGATGAATTTTCAGCATTATTCCTCCAGTTTTCAGTGATGCTTTAAAAATAATTTTAATCTGCCGATTTGCTCCTCAAGAAACATTTCCGATTATTATCAATGTTAAAAACTGCTTTATTTTGTATTACTTGTAAAATGACAGTAAATTTAACAGTAAAAACTGTGAAAATGCTACAGTAAAAAAAAAAAAAAAACTGTAAACTGACATTTCCTTGCATTGAATTTTGTTTGAATTTGATGTTTTTCTTTGAAATAACTATGTTTTTTCTTAGTTTTTTCTTATCAGTTTTGTTTATTAGGGTTGTATTTTATGTGCAGTATTGTTAAATTAATGTTTTCAGTTAAATGAGGGTCACCATGATGGTGTTTATTGTTTGTGTAAATGAGCATCATATAAATGTTCATATTTATTTAAGCTGTTTGTGATGGGTTTTGATTCACCTGCATTTGTGTATTTCAAAACAGATTTCAGTATTTTAATACGTTGGTTTATTTACATTCTATTAGTTTATTATGAAATGATAGTGTTTAACTGTAAATTTAACCTTAAACCATAAAACCTAAAATGTTGTTACTTTATTTTTTATGGTCGAATCCCGGCTACCGCAGCTGCTGTTTTTACCATTTTTACCATACATTTTTAGATTTTTTACAATTAATTACAATGCAGTTAATCTTACTGTGATATTATTGTTATTCTAAACTTAGATACTTACATTGTGGTGTATTCACTCGTCATTCCGATGAATGCATTTGGTGGGACTGAACGCAGGTTAAGGTTATCACAAATATACCTAAAAAAGAACAAAATCACTTCAGTGATTCAAACAATAAGCCCTTTTCCTAAAGTCTCCTGATCTAATACACCTGTGCTCTTCTCACAGAGTGGGTTAATCTGTACAGTATATCTTTCATAACACAGATGGTAACATGCGCACATTGCAGCTTTACTATTACTTTCCATCATTTGTCCTCACTCACCACATCTCTCACACAGACCAGTGAAATAACAAACTCACAGAATGAAATCAGACTCCAGGGAGAGGATGGAGGTCAGGTCAGGGAATACACTTATGCCGGTGTTGGAAATGCTCCTGTAGACAGAAAAAACATTAAGACTTATGCTTTGAGCAGTGAAAGAAACCTTATACTAAATATCTGAATATCACATATATCTATATCTATATATATATATTTGTATATGTGTTTGTGCATGTGTCTGTGTGTGTACAGTATATACTGTATATATTTATATACATACAGTATATACTGTATATATAGTACTGTGCAAAAGTCTTAGACCACTAGCATTTTCACCTACAATAAATGGTTTTCAGTGGGTTATTTCTTTATTTTGCGGTAGTGTGTCAATTGGAAATATCAGTTTACATTTCCCAACATTATTTATGTCATTATTTGTAATAATACAGTGAGATTGTTGTCTGACAACAGCCAGTGCTCCACACAGAGATCTGATCTGATCATCATCCAGTCTGTCTGGAATGACATGAAGAAACAGGCCAAACTGAGACAGACTCAATCCAGAACTGTGGCAACGTCTCCAAGAAACTGAAAAGCTACAGTAATTTTCAACCTTTTAGACACTCGTGTAAAAATTCTTTAAAATGAGGATGTTTTCAAAAATAATGCCAGAAATAGATTTAATTTGTCAATTAACTTCTATTAACTAAATCAAATAAATATTTGGGATTATAGCTTTTGGTAAAACAGCTTCTGTTCTGAGGTACACTTGCCCAGAGTTTGTCAGGTAGCTTTGAAGCATCTTGGAGATGTTGCCACAGTTCTTCTGGATTGAGTCTGTCTCAGTTTGTTCTGTTTCTTCATTTTATTCCAGACAGACTGGATGATGATCAGATCAGATCTCTGTGTGGAGCACTGGCTGTTGTCAGACAACAAATTAATGATAACAAATAATGTTTGGAAAAGTAAACTGATATTTCCAAACGACACGCTAAAATTAAAACCATTTTTGGTTGCTGAAAATACTAGTGGCCTTTTGCACAGTACTGTATATATATTAGTGCTGTAAAATGATCTAAATAAGCATCCTAAATACCTTTTTGTTTACATAATATTTGTGTGTGTACTGTGAATATTTATTATAAATGCGCGCACACAAACGGTATATATACTGAAAAGAAAAGAAATGCTACATAAGTCTTAGGTTTAATTCTGTAAAACTGGTATTGAAACATTACAATAAGTATTTCACCTTCGAGTCACATGAGGACAAGCAGATGATAGCACTGTGTGTTTTTATCCAGTTCTAAAGCATATAAGAGTGTCATAAAAGCTGGTCGTGCTTAAAAACATAGCCATTTTCTGAAGGTACAGACCACACAAACACTGAGATCAAAGCCATAAATGAATCAGAAATGATTTAGAAATGAACACTTTTAAAGGCTAGTTCAACACAGCACTTCAGGTATTATATATAGTGACATTGCTATGAATGCTATAAATGATCACATTACCAGAGTGGTATGTATATATGCTGAGCAGCTTGACATTTTAATGACCTGTGAGTTTGACAGTGGGAGTCATGTGCCCTGTGTTATATATTCAATGGATTATCCTCGCTGTTTGCCATGGCCTGTTTATAATTTCCCATTTCCCTATTATTTGCCTTTGTGTAATAAAGACACTGTTTATAGAAACACACAACTCTCTGTCTCAACTCTAGAGCCAGCTCAGGTGACTTTAACCACATGACTTTACACAGAAAATTAAAGAAGAAATAAAAAAAAATCTAAATGAATGTCTCCCATACATTAAAAGTGGATTGTGAGCTACTGTATGACTGTCAACCTCCATAAAACAGAAAGCAGCACAAATTATCAGAAAGGAGCAAGTGTATTTAATAATCTTCTTTGCAGTGTTCATTGCAAGCAAATAATGCATTTGTAATTTATTTAACATTTGTTTGTGGTTTGAGGATGAGTTAACGTTACACAACCTGTCTATGTTGGCTAATTTGGCATCTTTTATCAAGTGGCAACTACTACTCAACTCTAGGTGGCACTATAAGAAGTTTCTTTGTGTATTGCCAGTAACTGTGTAGCTTAGAAACTAAGCAGATTTTTTTTCTCTAAATGCTTAAGGGGCCCCAAGTCTAGATGCATATCAGTTTCCACATTTTATATTTGTGTATGTAAGTGGTTTTTCAGGTTCTGTTTGCCACTGAGAACAAAGCTATGACCCAATATTGGCCCACCGTTTAAATAACTCTTTAAAAATGTGATCTTTGCTTATTATCTTATAGTACGCCAGAGCCAGAGAAGGCATCTGCAAGCAGCTCGTTCAGTCATCAATAGCAGCCCTGGGTCTTCTGTGGTCTCCCAGCCCCCATCTCCATCAGACAGAGCCTCCTCAGCAGTCCTGAATGACATTCTCAGCCAAGTAGAGGAGGCTGTTCCCAGAACTGTGACCCCAAGAGACCCTGGACCAGCACTAAACAATCTGACCAGTGATCCAACAGCAGATGCTCCCAACGGGAATGAAAAACATGCAGATTAAGCCCATGAGCAGTAATAAAAAAAACATTCTTGACCTTTGCTATTGTCATATTAGTGGTTTGTGTTTGTTGTCATAATAGCTGACTTGATTTTTCCTAATGTACTTATAGAGACAGGAAGAGTGAATGAACTTTGAAAGAACAGTCCAAAGTTAATGGTTACACAATAAAACCAGCATGTAGTTTCTTAGTAAGTGCCACTTTTTCTCATTAACAATGGCAGGCATCAAAAGTAAAGCATAGCTTAAAAGTAAATGCTTTCAGAAATCTTCATTTTCATTTGTATAGGAAAAAAACTCAGAAACGACCATCATTTGAAACAATTTCAGTTATGTACATTATAGACCTAGGCAGTCTGGGCAGCTTTTACTTTGAGCATTAGGTCCATTAGATCCTGTCTGAGAAATGGACCATATCTCCTGAAATGATAGCCAGAATGATTAGGAATTTATTAAGCGTATTACCTTGTTTTTGCACAGTTCAGTCTGTGGATCTGTAGATGTTCCTTCTTAAAATAACTCAATTTCAAGTGTTTTTGTACCTAACTTAAACTCATTCACATTTAAATTAAAGCTTAAATTTCAGTCCTACAGTCTTGTCTTACTAAATGTTTTAAATGATTCATAATCTGCTATGCAAAGCACAATACATTTAACTAAACAGGCACAAATAATAAGTTTAGCTTTCTTCAGTGTGAGTTGAAGGCTGTTTCACTCTTGTTTTTTTGGCAGTAAGAGCAGAGGCGGACAAAGTACACAAATCCATTACTTGAGTGAAAGTATAGATACTACTGGTCAAATATCACTCCATTACAAGTAAAAGTTTTCAACAAAAATGTTTACTTAAGTGAAAGTATAGAAGTACTTGCTTTTAAAAGTACTTAAGTATTATGAGTAAATTTCTGTCAATCACAGGCAATTCAATGTCAATGCATAGTTTCATTTTTGTTGCATTGTTTTATGTTATATGTACTTGTAATGGTGAGCGTGATTTCACCAAGTACAAGATGTTCCAATCCACCAATTAAAATTGAGGAATAATTTTTATGGAAATATCTGTTATAGGCTAATGATTAGGGTTAGGTGCTTCTACACCCTTGTTAGGCCAAAGGCCAATGAACAGGTGCACCTTATAACAGCGTGAGTATAAGAGGGCACAACAGAGTGCACATGCAGGTTTTCGCTGAAGAGCAAAGCCGGCATCAGCGTGACTTCAGAGTCGCGGCAGGAGAAAGTCTAATTTCTGAGTTACGTTCGTAACCTAGACGTGACCCTTTCAGTCAAATCACTTCGACTTAACAGATGGATACACCCATGGAACAGGCAACGACTCTAAGGCCGCGTTACGCGGAGATCCTCTGCCGACTGGCGAGATACACTTTTTAAGTTTGCCAGCAGAGGAATCTGCACGTAACCTTCTCAACCCTCTGTGGCCCAGAAAGGGGGGGTCACAGAGTTGCTTTCTGTGGTGCTGAAGCAGGTGGTTGAGGGCGGAGCACATGAAAAAAAGCAATATATGGACCATGGACTGAATAGGCAGCAACACTCCGAGGAAACGCCAATCCAAAGTGTGCCACGGTGCCATGCCTATCTCGGGACCTGATCGTGTAATCAACGCTGAAGCGGTCTCATATGACCAAGCCCAGTGGTGTGACCCCGGCTGCAGCTGCCATATGCCACAGGAGCCTCTGAAAAGTTTTGAGAGGAACCGCTGTTTTGTGCCTGCCGCCAGGAAGCAGCACCGCGAGGCCACAGATGACCTTGAAACCCCCTGGTTGCACTGCCATTGATACTGTCTCTTATCACTGGCTTTCTATCACCTGTAAATCACCAATCACACTTACAGGAAAAAATTAATTACCCACCTTCTTTAAAGCTGCTACACAGAAAAGACTTTCTACTTTGAGGACATTGATAGAAATATAGTGTAATGAAAAGTACAGATACTCAAAAAGTGTCCGCTCCTGCCTACCTCCAGAACTCTGAGATCCGCCAGTGAGCGACGCCTCATTGTACCATCACAAAGAGGCACAAAATCTCTTTCCAGA
>JAUCNO010001053.1:1760569-1771334 GCA_032353835.1 Enteromius viviparus
CAGTAAAGTACAGATACTTGAAAAATGTACTTAAGTACAGTAACGAATTACAACTACTTCGTTACTGTCCACCACTGATTTGAACCCTATCTAAAGGTTACAAAAATGTTTCTACAACATTCTGCTTTAACCCTTTATTTCGATGGTCCACTTTAGACAATAAGTTGGTCTGAAACTACTGTAGCAGTCATTAGAGTATTAGTAGACTGTCTTCTTAATGACTTCTAACACTTTACTTTGATAGGTTCACAAAATACTGACTAACAGGAACTTTGCAAGTTTATGTCATCTTATTCTACCAACCCTGAACCTACCCTAACAGTCTACTGAGAGTTAGTAGACATGTAGTTACAAAGTTACCTATCGAAATAAGGTGTAACCCAATTTTTTTTAGCCAATGCTTGAATGCTTATTTTTAACATTCTAACGTAGAAAGTTATTTTGTGGTTACAAAAATGAAGTTCTATTAACTTTTTCACCAAAATATAATGTTATCTGGTCTTTTCTTTTACATATTCTAATAACGTTTCTTGTTGTGTTTAGAACATTATTTAAAGGTTGTAAAAATGTAACAAATAACATAAGGACAATTTTAGAGAATAGTTCATCCAAAACTGAAAACTTCTCAAGTAGTTCCAAACCTATATAAATTTCTTTGTTCTGCTGAACACAAAGGAAGGTATATATGAATATATATATAAACAAAGTTTGTAACCAGGCTGTTTTGGGTCACCATTAATTTCCATAGTAGGGAAAAAAATATGGAGGGTATCAGCATCCTGTCAATCAGTCTTTAAGCAGCTAAACAGGCACAAAGCCCATCTGAGGCAGTTTAGATATCCTCATTAACCCTTTGCACATTAACCGGAGTTGACAGAGAGTGGCAGAATGTGAACATTACCGTTGTCCACCTCGAACACACACAAACATAAAGTGGCCAGTTGTTCACAATTAGCTGTGATTAAACAGGCAGGCGGCCTCACTGGGGTTCTCCCACACAGGAGCTGAGAGGACAGCGGGGTCGACACCAGTCTGTCAGTATGCGGTCAGCAGGTGCTTTACTGCATGTTTACCACTTGAACAAACCCAACACAGCCGCCGTCTCTGTGCAAACAACCCCCTCTGTTCTCCCAGAGCGTCTGCAGCGCCCGCTGCACGTGACTGAAGGCATGTGCTTACGGTTCCTTTCAGCGCGCTCATATGAACTATTGTTATATGTTTTCAATGGCTTATTGAAGATAATTTATCATGTGACAGGCTGCATAACGTGGGGAAAATAACCCAATCGCTTGTTTATAATTAGCTGCTGTTCACTTAAGGACGCATATAAGAATAACAAATGCCATCGCTAATATCTTTCTAGACAGCACTAAGATTAAATGGAGAGGCCAAACACGATCTCAAATGTGTCAAAAGATCTTAATGTCTCACATCTTGCAGAAAGTTTCAGTATGAACCTTTCTCAGGCCAAATGATCTGAGCTGTGGTGTAAGAACGTTTTGGGAATGCTCCCATTAACTCTTTCCCAGCCAGAATTTTCCATGTTTACTGGTGTATGGTTGGAGGTGCTCTTCTGAATGGGTATTGAATGTCTAGAACAAAACATGGCGAAGAAGCAGAATCAAGTGATCGCTTATGTATACAGATGCATTTGTAAAATAACATGGCCATCAAGCAGTAAACAGCATATCAAATTTCCAAACGTAAATTTTTTTTATGAAACTTATCCATATGACAAGTGATAACCCCCCAAAGGCATATAGGTTAGTTTTACATCACAGTACTTGCGGATATATCTGATTTATGCAGTTAAAAAACTAAAAAAAGAAAGTCATATACACCTAGGATGGATTCAAGGTGAATAGATTATGGTGTAATTTAAATGTTTTGGTTGAACTATTCCTTGAAGTGATACTACAATAGTACACTAACATTTCACAGTACATTGTGAGACATTGCAAAAAATAGGCTGCATAAATGTGATGTATGGAAGATGCAAGTTTTAAGAGATTTGGCTCACCACTGATTACAAAGTTTGGCTTGTCAGAGATCCAAAGGACCATCACTTGAGGAAGTGCTTGTTCTTACAGGGTATACAGAATGTAACCTTGCTTTCATTTGAAATGTGTCCCCACATGAAGCCCTTGAATTTAAGGGTATTGGAAATGGAAGGTTTTTTAAATGCCCTTGAATTTTCCAATGTGTGGAAACAACTGCCCATGGATAAATAACTGCAAGAGGTCAGAAAACATTGCTAAGAATCATTGTTTTGTTTTAAAAAAAAATGTTTAGTTATATAAATGTTAAATGAGCATTCATGCATTATATAAATGTTTTTTAACATTGTAATGTTAAAAAAACATTTACATACTAACACTCCTTACATATATATTGTGCTAATATTTTGAAAACATAATTAAAGCAGATAACTCTGAACAAATATTCAATTAACATTACTGTAATACTGTTTTTTCATAACTTTGTTAGCTGGATACCCACATTTTTTTTAGTTTCATGCTCTTACTTTTTGTTAGCTTGACTTATTTGTTTCTGTTTTTATAGACTTATAATTGAGTAATTAAAGTTGTAAAAGAGCAACCCAATTTCCTTTGGGACTTGTTTATGTTGGGACTCACTATATTTGACTTATTTTCGGTTGAGTGGGAGTTGCTGAAGAAAGGATCTATCCACGGACAAGATGAAAACATGTTTTGGACAGATAAAAGTGAGCATCTTTGCCTATCATCTAGTTTTCCATGGCGCAGAAAAATCCATGCAAATACTGTAGCGTCAGGCTCAGAGAGCTTTGATTGGCATTACATTTTGTTATTGATGTGAGAGTCACTGTCTGTTAAAGACAAACCAGAACATCTCTGTGTTATAGAAACAATGCTGAGTGAATAATCAGTCATTTTCCACTGCATGTGAGTTTCAGGATAGTTAATTTAATATATTTTAAAGAATGTATTGTTTAAGTCGATTTCCTTTCTCGTTATTACGCTTAATATATTAAGTATTAAATATATATTACTTTATATACATATATACACATCATATAATAGGAAAACACTTGTGCAAGATTTATCTCAAGTTTAAGATCAATAAGGTTTTTGCTTTATTGAATGAAATGAGTCCTTTTATTCTGCATTTTGCATTAAATTAGATTTAAAAAACTGTTGCAAATAAATATGGTTATTTTGAAATCTCAGAGGACACTGAAGAAAATATTTCCTGTATACTTCCTGTACCTTCCTGTAACTATATGAAAATACTCTCCCTTAAGAATTCTGAAAAACAAAATTGAAGGATCATGTGACTGAAGAAATAATGCTGAAAATGAAGCTTTTTATCATAGGAATAAATTGTTTTAAAATACATTGCAGCAGAAAATATTTATATTAAATTGTAATATGTCATAATATTACTGCATTATTTAATCAAATAAATGCCTTTGTGAGTAGAAAACACTTCTTTCAAAAGCATTAAAAAAAAATCTTACCAACCCCAAACTTATGAACGTTGTGTATGCAAATGCAACTCAATATGAAAATCATCTTTGTTTTCATAACAGAGTGTATAAAGAGACTCCCTTTAATCCGTTACAATAATGAGAGAAATATTTCTTCTTGTAAACCTAAAGATGTTCATTTCGCTCTAATTTGGAGTCCAAAATGCTAATGAACAGCTGAATCTCAAGTCAATTATTTGCAACTTAGGTCCAATTCACATCCTGTCTCTGTGATTTCTGATCCTTTGGCATGTCATTGATGTCCGGAAAATGATGCTGATGTTTAATACTCAGGGTAAGGAATTGTTTAGGACACTAACCTAAATATGAGCAGCGTTAGTACTTGACTTGAACCTAATTAGTGTGTGTGTGGCAGTGAGTGAGGCAGAAGAAATGTCCGTGAGCATGTTATTGAGTGAGTAAGACTGTGTGTGTGTGTGTGTGTGTGTGTGTGTGTGGGGTCTGAGACTTGGGGACACTATCTGTGGATGAGATCCTCACATGTACGTGTGATTTCTCTGTGTGTGGCTCCAGCTCTTTAGAATGAGTCCTATTGTACACACACTCCTATCATTACATGTGTCAACATTAGAGCCAGACTCACATGCTTCACTGAACACACACAAACACACACATTCACCCCAACACAGAGAGGCAGTGTTGGAGAGTGTTTTTTAGATTTAATTGTGAGCTTTATGTGATGACTTATGAGTAATGGATAACTGTTTAGAGGGGATTTTTAGTCGATGTGGTGAGGTGGAGCGCCAGTCTGAAAAATCATATTATTGCTCTTTCACTTTTGGAGTTCTCAATTTTGTTTAAAGTATTGATTTTGTTCCAGATGCATTTAATAAAATAATTTTTTAAAGAAATTAATACTTTTGTTTAACAAGGGTGTATTAAATTGATAAAAAGTGACTGTAAAGACATTTATAATGTTACAAAAAGAATTGCTGTTCTTTTCACCTTTATATTTATTAAAATATGAAGCAGCACAACTGTTCTCAGTATTAACGTTCATCCTAAACAGCAAATTAGTACATTATTTTTTGAAGGATCATGTGACACTGATGACTGGAGTAATGATGCTGAAATTTCAGCTTTGCTTTACAGGAATAAATTACATTTTACAATATATTAAAATATAAAATACTTATTTGTTAATTGTAATAATATTTCACATTATTTGCAGCTATTATTTTTGATCAAAAAACTGTAGCACAAGTGACCAGAAGAGTTTACCTTATAAACTATATATCAGAAAATCTCACTGACCAAAAACTTTTTAACGGTCATAGATCAGGATAGATAATTTAAGTTTGGTTGGTATCCAGAACTCAAGATAAGATGCGTGAGATTACTGCATCTCAGGAGAAAAGCAGCAGACTCAAAGGAACACTCACACTTTTGATAAGCTCATTCTCCAACTCCCCTAGAGTTAAAAAGTTGAATTTTACTGTTTTGGAATCTATTGAGCCGTTCTCCGGGTCTGGCAATAGCACTTTTATCATAGCTTAGCATAGATCATTGAATCTGATTAGACCAGAAGCATTTAGATTCAGAATAATCAAAGAGTGTTAATATTTTCCCTATTTAAAACTTGACTCTTCTGTAGTTACATCGTCTGCTAAGACCAGCAGAAAATGAAAGGTTTCTGTTTTCTTGGCCAATATGACTAGGAACTATACTCTCATTTCAGCGTAATAATCAAGGAACTTTGCTGCCGTAACATGAGTGCAGAAGGCGCAATGATATCATGCCACCCTGAAAATATCCTAACTTCCATCAACATATCCATTGTGATCAACTGCTTGCACAGGGAGCTGTTTTCTGGCACTGCTTAATATCATTGCGCTTACTGCACCATACAGCAGCAAAGTTCTTTGATTGGTACACCGGAATGAACGTATAGTTCCTAGTCATATTGGCCTGGAAAATCACAACATTTTTCATTATCCATTGGTCTTAGTACACAATGTAACTATAGAAGACTGAAGTTAAATAGGACAAATACCAAATCTCTTTTATCATTTTGAATCAAAATGCTTCTTTTCTCATCAGATTCAATGAGATCCCCAGAACATCTGAATAGATTCCAAAACTGTAAAACTTAGTAACTCTGGGGGAGGTGGATAATGAGCCTATTTACAAAAAAGGGGAGTGTTCCTTTAAAAGTTCTGTTGTCTTTGCATTTAATCCATTTGCTGTCAGACAGAAACAGCTAAAACATTAAAAACATCCCATTTGTCATTTTCTTCCCTGTTTAATCAAATAGCATCTTCCGTACACATGCATCTGTAGTTATTTTATGAATGCATGAGATTTCTCAGCTCTGCACTTACTGCATCCCTTTGAGCTCGACACAGGCCTTCTTCATTAATGACATTGCTTTTGTTGTGTTAATACGGATGACATTTTTGCCAGGCTGCATCTGTTACGAAAGAGTACACGAGGCGTGCGAGCTCAAGTGCAAACAGTGTTTAATAGAATCAGTGTCAGGGTACAGAGGTAGATCGCCGGCAGACATAGTTATCAGAGACAAAGACAGAGGCCGAGTCGAAAAACAAAGCAAAGGGTCGAAATACCAGTTAACTGAGTCCTTGGGGAAGAAGCAGAGAGGAAGTCCATGTCCGGCCAAAATCTTAAACGGGTAATCCAACGAGCAAGACAACAAGAAACTAAACTAGGAACACAAATGAGACGTTACAGGTAACAACGAACTGTGACAACATACAGAAATTTCCGGGTTAAATACTTGACTAGGTCAGTGGGAGGAGTTAAACAATGTGTTGCTGTGGTGATAGATGCGCGAGGCAGAGACATGAATGAACACTCGTGGAAACACAGACACATGACTGAAAGTCCGGGATGTGTACCGAATGAGTTTGTGTGACTGAGTCCAAGCATATAAACAGACAAAAAACACAGAAAGTTTGTTGGGCGCTGGAGTGTCATCCCCCAAAGGGGCGAGAACCGACCCTTCAGTGAATTCGCCCTTCTAGACCAGACAGGAAGTGGATACCCCCATCGAGACCAGACCGAGATTGAATGCGCCCTTGGTGACCATACTAACGCTGAGCTCTCCCTCCGAGACTAAGCCAACAGAGGAGACGCCCTCCCAGACCGACTGGAACCTGATTCGGGGACTTCCATGGGCTATGCAGCCACCAATGAGGCCTCTGGGGATTCTACGGCAGAAACCAACATCTCCAGCGGTAGTGCAGCCTCCGATGGAGTCTTGGTGCAACATACTGGTTTTGGAGGTTTAGGCCAAGGGGCCTCGAAGGTCTCATGAAGGTGAGGTCAGGTCATGACCCGGGTCTGGCGGATCCGGCCACGCGGACCTTGGATCGCAGACTAAGTCTGGCGGATCTGGCCACTCTGAGTCAGGAGCACAGACTGCATCTGGCGGATCCGGCCACTCTGAGTCAGGGTCACAGGCCTCTGTGTCGACTGGTTGGGGAACCAGGGCTGACTGGCCTACACACGACCTCTCGTATAGTGTTACGGGGCTTGTACCCGTTTCAGACAAGCTGGACACCTTGAGGGCCTTCTGCAGCTTTGCAGGCTGTATACCTAGGATCGATTGAACAATACCCGGCTCCTCGCACCGTGCAACGGGAGTTGGACCCGTAACGTGCGGATTGAGATCCGCAAGGACCTTCTGTAGTTTGTCAGGTTGCATGGTTGAGACGGACGGGATTTAACACGGTCCCTCGTACCGTGCGTCAGGAATTGTGAGGGCCTTCGACAGCACATCAGGCTGCGTTACCGGAACCGACTGGGCTGCACACGACCCCTCAGGCCGTGGTGCAGAACCGACGCCTTTTGCGGAAAGATCAGGCACCACTGAGATAACCGACAACCCTCCTAGCTGTGGTCTTGCGCCCCACTGATCTTCACTCAGCACCTCTTGCTGTGTGGCGACCTGCATGCCCTCACTGGACAAAACGAGGATCGCGAAAAGGACAGACAGCTCACTTAGCTGCGGTCTTGTACTCAGCTGAACATCACTCAGCCCTTCCCGCTGAGCTATGGTGCCAGCATCTTCTGTGGGCATCTCGAAAACCACCAGAGTGGCAGACAGCTCCTTGAGCTGTCGATCATTGACTGATTGTACCTCACTCAGCCCCTCACGCTGAGTGATGGCCCTAATGCCCTCTATGGGCGTATTGAAAACCACCAGTGTGTCAGACAGCTCCCCTAGCTGTTTTTCGGTGACTGGTGGGATAGCCGGGCCAAACTGTACACCACACAGCCCCTTGCGCTGAGTGATGATGTCAGGGCCTGTAGCTAGAATTTTAGGGTTTACATAGATGGGAGACAGCTCCCTGAGCTGTGAGACCGAAACCAACTGGGCTTGGTACAGCACCCCTGGCTGTGTTACTGGAGTTGACCAGACATGAAACAGTCTCTTGGGCTGGGAAATCTGGACCAGAAGAGCTTTATATGGCTGCACAGGGTCTGAAAGCCGCGGACTGGGCAGATCCTCCTCGCTATTGACCGCCATTTTGTTGCGGGTGTCGCGATTGTCCGCCATTTTGCGCTGCTCTTCATGAACGACCGCCATCTTGTGCTGTGTCTCTGGGGGTGATCGAGCAGCCTGGCTCCATCCTCCTGCCCGAGACCGCACTGTCATCAGGCAAAGAAAGACTCCTGATTCCCATGCCAACTCTGTGATGTTCGGAAGTTCAACGGGGCTGAACTGACGTGCTGCACTCATAAACACCGCGGTGAAAATAGAGTCGTTGAGACCCGACCGTTCAGCAACTCAAAAACAAAGTCCTGGAAAGGCGGGTCTCGGCGCACGAGTGCAAGCAGTCCCTCCGTAAACGTCATACTGAAAACAAAGAAATTTGACAGTTCGTTCTGATACGAAAATCGTATGCAAGGCGTGGAGCTCAAGTGCAAACAGTGTTTAATAGAATCAGTGTCAGGGTACAGAGGTAGATCGTCGGCAGACAACGTTATCAGAGACAAAGACAGAGGCCGAGTCGAAAAACAAAGCAAAGGGTTGAAATACCAGTTAACTGAGTCACTGGGGAAGAAGCAGAGGGGAAGTCCATATCCGGGCAAAATCGTAAACGGGTAATCCAACGAGCAAGACAACAAGAAACTAAACTAGGAACACAAATGAGACGTAACAGGTAACAACGAACTGTGACAACATACAGACATTTCCGGGTTAAATACACTTAAATCTAGGTCAGTTAAACAATGTGTTGCTGTGGTGATAGATGAGTGAGGCAGAGACATGAATGAACACTCGTGGAAACACAGACACATGACTGAAAGTCCGGGATGTGAACTGAATGAGTTTGTGTGACGCAGTGGTGATAATACAATTTTTTTTTAAGCAAATACTTTTATTTTTAAATAAGACATTTCATTTTTTTTAATAAGATATTTTAGAAATGTTCTAGAATTTTTTATTTATTAAAGAATCCTGGAAAAATTCATCATGGTTTAATCAGCATATTAGATTTCTGAAGGGTCATGTGACACTGAAGACTGTAGTAACGATGCAGAGAATTCTGCTTTGCATCACAGGAATAAATAACATTTTAATATGCTTTCAGATATATATAAATATAAAAAAGTTATTTGAAATTTTTGTTTAAACGAACTATTAATCTGATGCCAAATTCAAATGTGTTTAAATCTGTAAAAATATAAAATTTATACTTTAAAGGAATTCCTTATGGAAAGCTGCCCTCTTATATAAACACTATATAACAACACTTTTTGGTAATGAAACTACAAATGGGTAAATAAAGGGTTAAACTTTATTTTAAACAGACATTTGCTATGGATTTAGCATGTAATTACTTTGATGTTACACAGCAACAGGCAGTAAATTAGGCTTAACATATAAATTGTGGTTGGTGTCCAGAATGTTACACTTTATATTAAGTGTGCAGTTCTTGGGGCATTACCATGTATATAATCTGGGATTACAGAGATGCACCAACTCCACCCACTTTACATATCCCTAAACCTACCCAACTACACCCCCTGATCACCACCTGTTCCAGTTACTCTTATACATACTGCTGTTACAAAATGTATCTGTAAAAAGTGTCGTTACCAATGTCCTGTTACACATTTGTACTTATACCATTTTGTTACATGTGCGTAGTTGCAGAAATATTACAGCTGTAGATACTATGTAGCAATTTGTACTTACACTGTGGCTACATACAGGATACACATCTAGTTACTATGCAAGTACACAGGTATTAGCGGCACTTAATATAAAGTGGGACCAAAAATTCTTACTTCTCATCAGAAATCCTCATAATTGGAGAGTCCAAACACAATGTAAAGATCGATTTCTCTATCAGCCTCACAGACTCTTTATTGATTTTATCTGAAGAGGGAAAAATAAAAACAGTGGAACTATACACAATGGATTACATGAGTGAAGCCAGAGATAGGCCCCATATATATAATCATATATATAAAACATGAAATCATATTATATAAAATTATATATATAATTATACACACACACACACAAACACACATACATATATATGTATACACATTATTACACATTATTTTCATTTACATTGGTAGATTATCATTGAAGGCATTAAAACTATGAATAAACACATGTGGAGTTATGTACTTAACAAAAAAAGGTGAAAAAATTGAAAACATCTTTTATATTCTAGTTCTTCAATATAGCCACTCTTTGCTCTGATTACTGCTTTGCACACCCTTGAAATTCTCTTGATGAGCTTCAAGACTCACAGGCTCAGGTATTACAAATCATCGCTGACAGTTTGGTGCCATTCCCTGGCTTAAAAATGCTTAACTACGAGTTAAGACGGAGGACTTCAACATTAATTTTAAAACAGTAAAAGCAGTGGATTTCTGCAGTGGATAGAAGATGATTAGACTGACTCCTCGGTTAAAAAAATTAAGAAGCCGTGTATTAAGATTAAAGCCCTGCGAATACAACCTGCTGGCTGTACCTTACTTAATTCTGCTTTGGTGCTACAGATCTTCTCATCTAATATAATAGATCTTCTCATCTGAGATGGCTTAGCGGTAGAAGGGTGTGATGTAGTTTTAACACTATTTTCAAGAGTTCTCGTTTCCTGGTAATAAATAGAGTAGCCTATATGTATAGCACAAATTTGGCGAGCTGTCTGGGGAGCGAGCCGGGAAAACTGCGAACTCCGAACCCTAGGGAAAAGAACCCTAGCGAGGGTGTGCGTGAGGGTTCGGCGTTCGGCTCGTTCTCCGTCT
>JAUCNO010001053.1:1771434-1789399 GCA_032353835.1 Enteromius viviparus
CCACTTTACATATCCCTCAACCTACCCAACTACACCCCCTGATCACCACCTGTTCCAGTTACTCTTATACATACTGCTGTTACAAAATGTAGCTATGTAATTCTTGTTACTACTAAGTGAAGTGAAAAAAGTGTTGTTACCAATGTCCTGTTAAACATTTGTACTTACACACACCATTCTGAGGGCTGTTACAGGTGTGTATTTACAGAAATATTACAGCTGTAGATACTAGTTAGTATGTAAGTACACAGGTATTAGGGACACTTAATATAAAGTGGGACCTAAAAGGGTCTTCTTTACATACAGTAGTGTTTGAGAAATTAAACTCTGCCTTTCTCTTCTTTCATGCTTTCTGGCACTGTTTACACACTCTCCTTATCTCTGCGTTGCTTCATGGTGCATGTAACCTCTGCATAAAGCTACTTTCTTTTCAGCCGATCTGGAAAGAGAGAACGAGAGAGGACAGACGTCCTGATTGGACAGACGGCTATTGAGCAAGACGTGTCCAAACATATTTCAACCTTTAATGCGCCACAGATAAGCGAGTGTTTCTCAAACAGAACAATGAGGGGGTTTCATAGTACAGGGTTATAAAAGTCAAAATACACAAGCAGAGCTTTGCAGAAAACTGACAGCCTGTGATCATTTGTCTTTCATCTGGAGCTCTGGAGGACTTGAGCAGGAGCCAAAGTGTCAGGACGATAAATTAACTCTTTGTCAGGCGATGTTGGAGAAAATAGCAGGTTCTGTGACTCACACAGGATGTCTGTGGATTCAGTGCGACACCTCACCAATGAAGCAATGCTGGGAGATGAATAGTGCAATTGTGATTTTCCCTTATTTTCTTATCATTTAATCAATTTAGTCTTATTTCTAAGTATGCCAGTGTTCTGTAACAAAATAACAAAAGCATGAACTTTTTGTCGTTTATCATTAAAACATATATAGATATATCTTTATTTATCTTTGATGGAAGGTTTAGTTTTTTAGGTGTTTTAAGTTGTAACTTTTTTGATCTTTCATTAAACAGACTGTAAGATAATACTGTTCAAAGGTTTGGGGTCATTAAGATTATATACTTATTTCAAAGTCATTTAATTCAGTTAGGATGCATTAAGTTGTTTAAATACAGTGAAACATAAAATAAAAAACATATTTTTTAAATAAACTTTCTGTTCATCAGATAATTTGGATATTTAATAGCATGACTGTTTTCTACATTAACAATATATTAATAATGTTTCTTGGACAGCAAATCCATATATTAGCGTGATCTCTTTTACTACTCACAGTCTGGATTTTATGTTCATCACTGAATCCTGGAACAAGATTGGTGACTTAACTCCGTTTTCCGAACTGGTTCTGGCCACTTCTTATTAGTGAGCGATTTTAACATCCATGTATGCCGTCAGTCCAACTCGCTATCGAAAATCGACTGTTGTTTCTTAACTTTATTGAAAAGTTTCTTAACTTTATTGATAGTTTACTTCAATGGTTAAAGGAATCCACTCATATTCAGGGCCATATTCTATATGTTGTACTCTCTCATGGGTTTGCGTTTCTGATATTGTGATTTCAGATTTTTTGCTCTCTGACCAAAAGCCGATTTTATTTTCTATGTCTTTCCTTAATCTCTCTCTCTCTCATTTTTCTAAGAAAGTTGTAACACTGTCTCGGTCCTATTCTAAGGTTTGGTGTTTTATGAAGTCTTGTTCTTATCTACCTCTGGTGCTACCACGACCAGACCTGGATGCTGACCAACAGTCTTTTAAATTCTGCTTGGCTGGGTGTTGGATGTCACTGCTCCACTCAAGCCTTCTTCGTCAAACTACAAATTTCATTCCAGTTGTTTAAAGTCTATTTGCTATCAGTTGACTGTCTGAGTTCATTTCAAGAAAACACTCTACACCTAAAAACAGTAAGCAGAGAAAATGGAGGGGGTTCACAAATTAGAAATGTTATCAGTAGTACTGTTTTTTTTGGGAGGTTTTTGAATCAGTAAAAGTCATTATTGCTTACACTTATATTATACACCGTAAATACTTTAAATCAATTGCTGAAACTGTCGGGCCAGGTCTGGTGTCTATTTCTGCTACTCTGTCACTCCACTTCTCAAGAAGCCTTCACTACATCCTTCTATCCTAAATAACCTTCGTCCCATTTCTGTTCTACCATTTAAAAAAAAAAAAAAGAATTGTCCTTGACCAACTGCGGTTCTTTTTAAATCAAAACTGTATTACTGAAATGTTTCAATCTGGTTTTAAATCTGCCCATAGTAGGCCCTTCTCAGAGTGTTAAAAAACATCCTTTTACGTAGCTACTGACTGTTCTCTGAGACTTGACACTGTAGACCACTCTATACTGTTATCTAGATTAGAGTCTGATGTGGGCTTAACATGTATTGTTCTTAAGTGGTTTCAGTCATTTTTATCTGACAGAAGATTCTTTGTCAGACTAGATAACTTCTCTTCTTCTGTGGCTCATCTCACCTGTGGCCTCCCTCAAGGCTCGATATTGGCGCCCTCCCTTTTTGCCCTATATATGCTTCCTCTGGGGGCCATTTTAAGAAGGCATGGGGTGTCTTTTCACAGGAATAAATTAGTTTTTTTAACAAATCGTATATTCCATCTGTGGAATTTATGGCTGATATTATAGGGCAAACTATTTAGAAACAGACAATTTTTAATAATAAAACATGTTTTAGATGACACAGTGCTGGGCAATTATCACAACTGTAAATCAACACAAGATTTTTTAAAAAGTTCATGAATGTTACAGTAAATACAGTGATGGCAAACTTTTGAAGCTGTCAGTATGTCATTTGATCCAGCATTCTGTGCTTCTGCTCAAAACATTGGGTATGGTGAGTCATTTCTCTCTTTTATCACGGTGAACTTCAGTTTCTCTCCTAAAGCAGGAACATCTCATTCCTGTTCTCTTGACCCTGACATGATGGTCTGACTGTATTCTCACACATCAATGTCTCTGCTCGCACCACACACAGTTCCTCCCATGGAGCAAACTGGGAAATGGAACTTTAAGAAATGAAAGCTTTACTTCTTTCAGTGTTGCTTTGTTAAAACCCACCAGAGGGTGCTGTTTAGAAGAGTAATGGTTAAGTTATATAGTTCCTGTGATAAATTGTCTAATACCTTGTAGAAATTATTTTTCAATGTAGAAAATAAAATATTACTGAAGTGTGTTTTACAGGAAAATTTTCCTGGTTTCCTGTGTTTTACATGAAAATTTTCCAGGTTTTCTACGTAAAAATTCATGTCATGCACCTTTGTAATTGTAAAGATTTGTTCCACCCTATTTTTTTTTTATTTTTTTTTATGTGATTTAAGAAATCTTTCTTCCGGTGAGTTCAAAATTATCCATATTCGTGTCACGTATCATTAGTGGTGTTTGCTTTTGATGAAACCTTTGACCCTATGTATAAAAGTTTTGGGATGCAACATGTCCCTCAATGATTGTGTTATAGACAGAAAAATTGTGCAATGTATTATGGAGAGTAACTGTCGGCGGTTTCTCATTGGGCAAGATCTACTCACATTTTCTTCAAAACATCCATTTGTATAATGATATAGTTGTGTAATTGCTGCATTAACACTCCTGACTGTTGTCTGCTTGTTTTGAAGCTTTTGGAGCTGTGCAGATCAGTTAAGGATGATGCGCTGAAGGTGGTAGATGACTTCAAAATTCCATCCTGCTGCATCCAGGCTCCTATCGCTGGAGTCGCCAATCCCAGGGCTACATGGGCCTTCTATCCACAACCGCAGTATCCCAGCAGCACCCAACCACGGTCTAAGCTCTGAAAGAGAAAATGAACATGGTTTTATGAGGGTGAGGAACAATGATGGAGGGATGTCAGGTTGTTCTTTCACTTTGGGTGGGAGTGATGAGAAGGTGGTTAATGCACTTACAAATGGGATGTTTTATGATTAAGCATCATGAACTTGCTGCTAATGGCCAAGGCCTTAAAAAAATTACATTTGGCATGACACCTTTTTTTTCTGGTTCACTCTTAAAAATAAAGGTTCCAAAGGGACGGGTCTTCAACAGTGCCACAGAAGAACTATTTTGGGTGTCACAAAGATGTTTTCGGTGAACGGTTCTGTATAGAACCATTTGTTGTCGTTAAGAACATCTAAAGAACCTTATTTAACATTCAAAGAAGGCTTTGACCAATAATGTTCCATGGATGTTACATTTTTTTCATGGAACCAAAGATGCAATAAAGAACCTTTCATGAAACATTTTTAAAAAACTATTTTTACTAAAAAAACATTACAAAGAACATTTTGTCCATTGGAAAAGTTCAATGGATGTTAAGAGCTCTTCAGTGCCAATTAAAAACCTTTATTTTCAAGAGTGTGTGAAGAAGGAAATTTCAATTATACGAGTTGCGCATTATGTATATGATACAGGGTCATTTTTTTTTCGTGATTTTACCTGAGATGACTTAAAATAAACAGTAGCCATATTAAAATCAAAATTCTCCAAATGCACCAAACATCTTGCACTTACAGAGGCAACAGCTGTAACAACATAAAGAAGTGCCAAGAGGCCGTTTTTTAGTTCAATATTGTGTTGAGAAAAGCTTAAATAAAATTAGTCATCACATAACACAGATATTGAATATTTATGCAATTGCACATACATTGAGTAACAGTAACCACAAGAGGATGTTGGACAGACGATAATTTATTATTGCTGCTATAGTTTTAATGCCATTATCAACTGCCATATATTTACCTTTTTTTTTACACTTTGAGTCAAATAAAAATAAACAATTTAGGTGTAATCTGCTCTGTTTGGGTCCTCAATGGTATGTCCATTTATGCTTTTGTCATACACTGAGTTTGGACCAAACCTTATTCATGTTTTCTTGAAAAATATAATTTTTTTTCTTTCTTACTAAAGTCTGTTAATGCAGCAATTCCGTAATATTCTGCAAATAAATGGTTCCACTGCCTGATATTTCCAGGTTTTCTGCACTTGTCAATGTAAACAAAGGGAAGACTGGATATTTACTTAAACGTTATTTTCCTTATTGTCTTTGTGTTTGCATTGGGCATGTTGTCTTATTGTGCCCCAAACAGTAGTTTATTTAATTAATAACTGAATAAAATGTGTACCAAATACTTCGTTTGGCAATTGTAAACCTGGTTTGTTTTGCACGCAACATTACATTGTTTCAAAATGCTCATGATTCACTTGTGACTTGTGCCACTTGTGATCAAACATTATTCAATCAGACGGTACATGAAATATACCACAGACGAGACTAGCCCGTGCAAAAGAAGAACTATAGTGCTTTTGTTCTAGTTTAATCTAAAGTGTTTGTGTACATTTAGAGCCTAATGGGGTGGTTTGAAAAGATCCCACCCCCTGAGTTTGACCATCACAAGCCCATCCCACGTGGGCGGGGCTCTCAGCTTTCCTCTTTTCTGTTCAGAAAATAGACAGCAGATCAACTTATTCTCTATGCGAAGCAGACGCAAGAGTGAGCCTCGGCGAGGAAGTGCACTTAAGAGATCGAGACAAAAGAAACTATTCAAAACAATCCTGTGGACGTTTTTCAAACAGGATCTTAAATGACAGCTGTTCCAAAGGAAACAAATACATCAAGAGATTGAGAGCCATCGATTGCCTGCTATTGGAATTGTACATATTTATTTCCACTTTTTTACAACACTTTTTAATCTCTGGATATTTCAAAATTTGCCCTTTGTTTTGTTGTCTATCGCTAAAATTATGCGTTAAGTTTTTTTTGGTTGTTTTTTTATCCGCAGCGGATATGTCTGACACTTCCAGGTGAGTTACTTCGCGCGTATCGTACAGTATGCCGGCTTTCTCTAGGATAATTTCTTTTCTGCACTTTTTCTTTTTTTGTACGATATTGTCTTTCAAAATGGATTACGCGTTAAGGATTTACGCGTTTTAAAATGTGATCGCCGTGATTTAAAACCCAAGAGAGTGTATAGTAAAATTGGGTTATCAATTTGTTTATTTTTCAAAATCACCTTGGATTATTTTTCGTGTTGCTATTTTATACCAGCGGAGCATAACGCGCAAAAAAACAAAGCTGCGCGCTGCGGCGAGGGGGGAAAAGTGAAACTTCAGATGCGCGTTGTCTGGTCGCTTTACGTAGCGTCCAGCCAAACAATGTCGCAAAGACAACAAAAGTTGAGCAGTAGTAGAGACGTCCACCCCCCTTAGTGGCCCATATGTGTTGACATTTAACCAGAGTGAATAATTTAACTGTTTCGCAATGGGTAACGACAGGCACCTGTTTGCTTTGTTTTCTTTTCCGTTATCCACTGAAAAAAGTCAAAATACGGTGAAAACCTGAGGTTGTTGTTGAAGTTCTCCAGGCAAAACTCTAACAACGTGTGTAAAATATGTATTAATTCGCGCTTCACTTTCGAAATATGACTCGAAATGTTCTCGGCTGGAAATAATTGCGATTTGGGACGTGCCGTGCGATATGTAATTGTTGTTTGTTTATTTATTTTTAACGATCGTCTATCTGTCGGTGTGCTAGACTGATACTCGCATAACTTTGCGCTATTGTCTGCTGTGTTTGTGTGAACACTTGGAGGCGTCGACGCGCTCCTATTAATAAAACTTTGTTTTGGTACGCATATTGTTTCGCCATCGCTCTCTTGTTGAACATGAATTACTATAAAACTCCGCTATCGTACTGTATCGATGGCTGTCAGTAAAATACTGAGCATTACGGATCGCTAAAAAGTCAAATTAAAGGAACAAAAAAAGCGTCGCGATCGCGTTGCGTAAAACTCCCCGCTTGTACAGTATTCATTACTGTCAGTAAAATGCTGACTTCGCAACTCGCTGACAAGTGACATCGAAGCAAGATATAAGGAAAACCGAAGAAAATGCGATCCAGTTGCGTGCGTGTTTCTAACTCGCGCTCCTACTGACTATAAAGTACTTATTAGCGACTAACAAGTGCATGCGCAATGAATAGCGGTAGGTAATACTTCAACATCGTGACGGAGTTTGTTTTATTTGTATTTTAGCTCATAATTGCTTATGTTTTGCTTCTGTATTTGCCGCTTTTTTGTCATGGTTGCTTCTCGGTTTGTACAAACCGGCATGACTGGCGAAGCTGAAATGGTTCACGGGAGAGCTGTTGGATGTGTTTTCATTTTAAAAGGCGCCACGTAATAAACCTATCTAGATCAGAACGACGAAACAAACAAAAAGATGAAGACGCGCGCAGATGCCGCTACAGCGCGATCTCGCAATGCCGCGCGGTGTTCGACGCGACGCCTTGGCGCATTCTTGAGTTTTATCCCAAAATGTAGACTATTTTGCTGTAAGGAAGAAATAGGAAGTCGAAGTGGAGCTCGTTTGTGACGCACTTCGCCGGCTGTAGCGTTCGCTGCCAGCCGAGTTTTCAAACGCATGCTAATCGCCACGAAATAGACTGGAAATTCAAAACCCCCTGCCAACAGCCCACACAATTCCTCTTCGAAACACTTGCAAAAGACAGTAATGAGTGTTTTGTTTGTTCTGCAGAGAGCAAACGCTGGCCAATGACCCGGCCTCGCGGGGAAGCGGAGAGAGCGCCAGTGGCGGAGCTGTCTTGCGCTCCGAGCACTTTGACTTCCCTCAGCAGAGCGATGGGGACCCGTTAAGGGGAGGGATTTCCATGTCAAATAGTCACCAGTCGAGGTCACCGATGTGCCGAACCTTCTCCAGGTCCTCTAGTGGCTATTTTTCCGTCGACAGCGATTCTGTGCCAAGTTCCCCGCTAATGCCAAATATTTCCGAAGCGCAAGACGACCAAAATGATGGTAAGAGCCCCCTGGAGAAAAAAAGGCTCTATTCTTTGATGTGTAAACACGACACAGACGCGACAAACAGCGAGGCAGAACAGACGGACGTTAAGAATCATTTAAAATTTGTAGCCGGCTGCAGGATTCCCGCCCTTGTGTGACTGAACTCTGAAACACGCGCGCTCTTTGTTTTGGCGAACATGTCATGACGAAATCAATCAATTATAATTATTGATTGAGTTATTTATGGCAGTTAATAATCCGTTAAATTGCCATTTTTAATGCCATCTAAAACTATTCCTAAGGTCAAAGGGCAATTTGGTTTTAGGCCCCTGGGAGTCAGTGGACAGATATATAAAACAGATTTTCTTTAAAAAAATATTTAATATTAGTCAAAATGCAATACATTAGTTATATGACAAGCATGTTAATCATAATGTTAATCTTAAAAAATAAAGATATAAATAAATAGTCCAAATTGGCAGTGATAGATTGTACAGGTGAATAAAGGTGCTTAAAAGTATTAATATAGCCCCATCTCATTGTTTATGAATGTCATCCATTTAAGTGCTTTGAATGTTTAACTTGGCTCTCAGTTTTCCACATTAGCGCAGTGATAAGCATAATGTTTTTAATGCTTGGCAGTGCACTTGTCTCGAGAAACTCTTCCAGAAAGCATGTTCTTCTGATTTATAAGCAGCACAGACCTGCCTAAAGCCAAGTTGACTCGTTTGTCTTTGTTAAAGCTGCTCTAAAAGAAGTAACCTGCATTTCCTCTCTGTTAACATCAGATTGTTCACTGTATCATGTATTCTGAAGCATGTGCTTGCATGTGTACAAGCCTTCAGCTTGGTTCATTCACAATATCTTGCACCTGAGACCGCATAAGCACAGCATGTGACCCAACTTCTCATAATGCCTCAGATGGAGATGGCTGATTTGGCTGTTGTCTTCTTGTTTACCTTCACTGTCAACGAGGCCTCAAGAAAGCAGGCAGAGAAACGGCCTTAGTGCATGCAGTCAAAATAGACTAGCCGGTCTTTTGTGAAGGCTAGACACAAGATTCAACCATCTCTGTTTTCCCTATTGAGAGCCTGGAGATATGAGATGGCGATAATTGTCTTCCTGTAGCCACTCTTAATGGCGAAGAGAAACAACAATAACTTATCTGGGCTCTCATCTGTTGCTCGCTCGACGGGAGAGTTCCTCTACCAGCGGCCTCTTGTTTATACCTTTAGCTGCTGCATTGTGCTGGCACAAGGTCTTGAATTTACTAGTATGAACTCAGTGCCCCTTTTGAGCACCTCTTGTGGGTCAGACGTCTTATTCTGTCCAAAGATAAATGAGGATGCGGTGATAAACAAACGCAGAACTGAGCTCAAAGTCATCTGACCACTGCAATATTGATTTAGATGTCCTCATTGGAGATGTTGTTGTTGGCTCTGTGTAGAGGATGATGGTGAAAGTGTTGACTAAAACTTTGAGTGATTGAGTGAGATATTGCCTGGTTCAACTCGTACAGGTCTAGCAGGGTTGTGAAAGGAAATGAGTATCCAATGGTCCTAATATGATTGAGCATGAGAAATAACAGTCAAACAGCTTCTCGCTTGAGTCATAGTGCGAGATCAATTTGAGTTCAGACAGAATTTGGGTAATATTAGCGTTTAGCCTCATAACCTCTGCTGTCGTTCATCTACTGTCTTACAACCGGCAATGTGTAATTCTAGCACTGTTGGCAAATATTTAATCATGATAATGTCTGTGGAAAAACCAAAACAGGTTGTTGCTTGCACCAGACGATACCACAAGATATACTAGAGTAGAAGTTTGTTAGAAGTTACGTCCTGCTGGAGGGTTTATTTTTTTTATGCAGTTACGTTTATTTAGATACTTAATACTGTATAAAGACTGGTGTGAACTCTGGTTCTTGAAGGAAAAGGGAAAAACTGTAAATTTTAGTAGTCTTGATTTGTTATCGTCTTACTGTTTGGTTGAAGTACATTCTCAAGTCTCTAAATATGACGTGGTCCCTTATTCTAAATCCTGGCCTTTACAAAAAATGTTTAATCAAAATTTAAACTGATATTATCATGGGATGTCTCAAATGATTCCTATTGCATTGCAAACTTTTCAAATAAAAAATGAATTATCTGTGATGGACTCACTATTACTTTGGACATTTTTTAAGATGAAGGAGACATTACAATTGTTTTTTTATTTATTTATTTATTTATTTATTTTTACATTTTTAAACCAAACAGAATGTGTCCACTATGAAATAATATTTTCTTAAAGCTGAACATAATCAGAATAATTATGTCAATGCATTTTACAAATATAAATATATAATGTATTATGTTTTGTATGTCATGTTGTGTTTAAATTCAATGTGTTATGTGCTATTACGTCTTTATTGTTTTAAAGAAATTTACTAGCTAATGAAAATTGTTTCTACACCATTTTTTGTCCGTTGATTTGTATTGCAAATTCATTTTTTAGTGTTCTGTCAGATTTATCTTTGATAGACCTACCGTTACATTGGAAATTAAGACATTTTGGCAGTGTTTTTAGTGTTTGAGTAACCCTAAATAAAAAAAAATTAAAAATGAAAAAAAAAAAAATATATATATATATATGTATATTCTCTTGTCTTTCTCAGAGGTATGGTTTGCCGAACCTAGCCACCAGCACGTGCAGATGGCAGCACCTGTCGGAGCCATGGGGCCAGAGATGGCTGTCGCTCGGGAGCTGCGGCGCATTGGAGACGAGTTCAACCGCCTGTACTGTCTGGGGGTAAGTAATATTGAGGTGACACCATAGGATCAAGCACAGGAGATTAATGATGATGAAATATTTTCACTCGCTAGAGCAATGGCTTTCTTTGTCTGTCCAGGGGAGCTAGTTTGAATTTGCGATGGGAAGCCGCCCCCTCTTATATCGGAGTTTAAATCAGGTGTTGCAGACAGAGAGGAGTGCGTACACGAAAGCGGCATCGCAAGTCTCTGCAGATCAGGGCCTTAATGAGGGAAATGTTTACCCTGCCGCTATAAAGGGAGCTTTATTTTCAGAACTTGTATTTCTTAATGTTGCATCACTTCAGCAGTAGTCAAGAAATCAAGGTTCTTCATAAAGAAGCAAGGCTGATGTGGTGTTCACACTTTTATCTTTCATCAGCTCATTCTCCATTATTAGAGTATACAATCATAAGCATTAATTAAAGGATCCCTCTATTTGAGATTTTATTTTATTAGAAAAAAATGGTCTCACTTTATATTTGGTTTATATACATGTTTTTACATTGTACTTATATATTTTTAAAATACCTGTGTAATTACATCTGTAATTAATTTCTGGAATTACATTTATAATAACACTGTAGGCCCATCCCTTACATCTTAACCCACCTTCAAACCTACCTGTTCTTAACCTTACCCATGTCCCACCTCACTAGCAGCAAAAGTGTTTTGCAATACAAAATGAACGCAATTGTACTTATTTTTACGATGTAAATACATAGTTAAGATCATAAGCGAACAAATACTACTATTAAAATCAGCACCACTATATGCAAAATTTGCCAAATCAGTATCAAGTATTCAGTTTAATATTCATATTTCAATTTCCTTGCATTAATGAGCACTTACAATTACATTAGCTAAAATATGAGCTTGTTAGATTAATGTCCAGAGCTGTATGACTCAAGTTTGCTTATGTATTCCTTATGCAAATATAGCCCTGCTAGTACAGTATGTCCACCTTTGGTTATTGATATGAACATGCAAACGTGTTTTCTCTGTATAATGACGTTGCTGGCCCTGATAAGATTCTGTTATTGTATTGGTTAAATCAGAGATAATTAATACCTCCGTTGAAGAATTATTGCCTTTCACCTCTTGGACTCCAGTACTGTGTCATGCTTCCTGTTTGGGCAGCCGTCCAGTTGGATACAGTTCTGTCTGGTAGTATTTGTGTTTATTATGTTGTGTCAGACTTACGCTCTCGACTTAGCTTGTTAAAGATTTGGAAACCAGTTGTTTCTTTGAGGATTTTAAGTTGAACAGCTTCTCTGTAGAAGTGTAAACAGACAGAGTTTTGATTGAGGTCATCTCTGTGAGCTCAACATGCAAATAGAGCTTTATCTACTCCGGCTATCACTGTCTGGTTATTGCTGTGTAAAATTACCTTAGTCATTGTTCAAGCGAGCAAGACCTGCAAACCTCTTGAAAGATATACCTGTAGGCAAGAGCCCAGACATGCTCATAAACAGCTCAACAGTACATTTATTAGTGGTGGCAACGGTAACTATTTATTGCTCATACTTGGGGTAAAGCGTGTGAACAAAATTCTAACATTATGTTTAATCTTTTTCATGAATTTCCATATTCATATGTACATTCACATAATTTTTTTAAATACTGTCATTCAAAGATTTATTTTTTCAAAATACTAATTACAAAAACAATTATTATTATAACAATTTAAAAGAACTGTTTACTTGAATAGGTTTTAATTGAAAGCTGAATTTTCAGCATAATTTTTCCAGTCTTCAGTGTTACATGATCCTTCAGAAATCAGTCTAATATACTGATTTGCTCCTCAGTAAACATTTATTATTATTATCGAAATCAGTTGTGCTGATTAATATTAAAAAACAAAAATCTTACTGTCTCCAAACCTGTGAATGCTAGTGTAAATTGAATTATTCTTCATTTGATCGTTTAGCTTTGTCTCATACTTCACTCTGCCTGTGGCAACTTTTTGTTTTCTTTTCTTTTCAAAGTTTTTTTTTTTTTGCTTAAAATAATATCCTTCCAGAACAATCACATGTCTTCAGAGAGATGTGCTCTTATAGAATGATGCATGACACATTTACTGTAAACAAGTGCACTTGATTCAGCAGTGATTCATTGTTGCTGGACGTGTCGTGTTTGCCTGGTTCTCCAGACACACCCTGTAGCCTAATCAGAGGAGGCACTCAGCTTTAGGACCCTACGTGGCCATTTTAAAAGCAAAAAATTAGGTTTCAGGCTGGAAAAATGACTGGCTTTGCACCAAGTGAAGATTTCAATTAGAGTGAACTTTTTCATAAACTTTTTAAAACATTTGTAGGCTTTTTTTTCATACTTTTTTATTTCATGGCAGAAACAAACGTAATTGCCATATGAAAGCACCAAGGGATGTAAACTCATCCCGATGACTTCTAAGGGAAAAAGGTCAGAACTGTGGGATGTAAGCTCAGAATTCTCTGGAAACAAGTCACAGTTTCGGGATGTAAAATTAGAGTTCTTAGAAAAGAAGTGAGAATTGTGAAACACAAACTCAGAATTCTAAGAGAAACAGTCAGGATTTCGGGATGCAAACTCAGAGATAGGAGAAGTTACAATTTTAAGTATTTAGTTTTTAAGCATTTTAAGTCATCTTGAACTCCCCTTTGGAAGTACAGCAGGATTACATGTTTGGAAATTTTATATGTTAAAGAATGCAACTCAAAAGTAACCTTGAAGCACATTTCCAATCGAATTTTATATCCATTTAATGAATCACAATGAGCAGCCCTAACATTACAGGAGCGTGTGCGTGACTACAGGCTCGTACAGCATCTGCTGTGTTCTAGAAGACTCAGGAAGAACAGAATTCATCCTAACCCCCAACTCAAAACCGCCCACTTCACTTAAAGACTCAGACTAATAGCCCTGGTGGAGTTTTTTAATAGGCCAAGGGGTCATCTGAAAGGAGAGCGAGAGAGAGAGAGAAAGAGGGAGGGTTGCATGGCAGAGCTGTATGTGTCTGGGACGGCTCAGCTTCATTATGTTTACCCTGCGGTTAGGCTCTGGGCTCTAATTATGCAGTGGGTCAGTCTCCTCAGCGCCATAGAGACGCACTCGGGCCTAGCAAGAGCCGCTCACTGTCAGGGTCAGAAAGGAAACATCCTGCCAGCACTCCAAATGGAGGGGTTGGACTCCACGCTTTTGTTTGTTTCTTTTCTCACATGTCTGTGATGTAACTCCGGGAGTTTGTTTGGAGGTTTGATGCTCCTGCATGTGTTAGTTTGTTTATTTGGATTATGTTTGTTTGACCTCAATATGGAAAATTTTTGAATAATTGAAAAGAACTGTCAAAGAATTGAAGTATTTCCACATTTAAAATGTTGGATTAAACAAACAAACAAAAAATCATATGGGCCGTTTACACACATATATATATATTAATATATTATTATAATATATAATATATATATATTTACAATGCTCATGATTTTTAAATGAACCATCACAGGCTTGTACATACATTTAAACATAATTATGTAATATGTTTAAATGTATGTACATTTACAACTATATTTCATTATAAACTCTATACTTTGTATTATATCACTACTGTGTATTTGTGGTACTCACCCTTTCACCGATCTTGAAATTAACCCAACTATGAAAATTTTTGCTGCTGAAAAAAACAAAAATGTAAAAAATGTCCATTTCACTAGTTCCCACTACCTCGGCGAGGGGCCCGGCGGCCTCCAAGCCCTAGGAGGTTTAACCCTCTAGGAGGCTAGGGTTAACAGATGCTCGGAGCCCAGCCTGGTCCCTGCTTGCCCCCCGGAGGAAATGGAGAACTTAGCGAAACGAGGGACCCTTTGATTAATTGCTTAAATTGCTTGTGTGTTTCTTTAGAGTTGACTTATGTTTGTGTCATTTAAGCAAGACAGTTGCCTTTCTGTATTAGTGATGATATGTGTGTTTATGTTGAAGTTAGATTAGGGGGTTTGGTTCATTTGCAGCCTTTTTATATAAAAGTGTACAGTTACCATCATTGAGAGAGGTGTTTAGGTGTGCCCTTGTTGATAGTGCCCTTCATTTGCTACACGTTACATATATGGTTCTTCATAAATGTGGATTATTGTTAATTAGCCTACTATTTGCCCTCTTTCTAAACTCTGAGCACCTGCCCCGTTAAACGTCTCTGCGCGGCCCTGTCCCTTACCACAACGTGATGCTGTGTACCGGCTCTATGACACCAAAACAATAAAATACATTACAAACCAGGCACTACTGATAATCATGACTTAGTATTGTATCATGTTGCATCGTGCCTCATAAACATAACACCATGTCTGCATTTGTGATCTGAGAAAAAACAAACAAGCCCTTCACTGCTCAAAACTCACATTCGAAAAAGTAAGTAGCTATTTTTACTTAAAGGTTGTGAGTCATAAGCACCAGACTGTTCTTGCAGAGGTCTCTGTGCACAGCCAGCATAGACTGCTCTACAGGTTTTAGGAGTCAGTCCTGCGTAAATGCGCTGAACACACTTTAATATTTGAAAATGAAAAACCTAATGGTTTTAAAAGGTTTAACTAATAGCCCCAAATATAGTGCCCTAGAAACAACACATTTCAGAAATCCACAATCCACAAAATGGAGCTGATGACCTTGCTTTAACCCACCTGCATAGAGAAATATTAACCATAAAGAAGGTTTGCATATCACACTTTCAATCAATAACACACACACACACACTGCTGGTTTCAGATGGTGCTGATGCTGGTGTAGTTCTATTAATACTAATCCCCCGTAAAACAGAGAAGGTGATTAGTTTACCATTACTACCTATCAAAACAACTCTCTGTACGAAAGAATAAAACAGACGTGAAACAAAATATAGATCTAAATGTTATATTTATGTGTTGCATACAAAATATTTAAAAAGTACTAAATACATTTACATTTATTTAGATCACATCTTTAACATAAACTAATAAACTTTGTGTAATGCATATGTTAATAATTCATTAAAGGGGTCATATGATATGAGTATGTTTCCAAATATGGCAAGGGGGGGACTTGAGGTATTCAGCCAATCACAACACACTGGACAGCTGCATTTTTCAGATCGATGAGCTTTTTAAAGTCATCACGTTTCAAAAAGGCCAGGTAGAGAGGATCAACAATAATTCACGGTATGTGGAAAATAATGTATTTTTTTAATCTTAAACATCATAAACGTTGCATTACACCAAATACACAAAATAATGTTCTTTTTTAGCATCGATTTATGGCGCCTTTAATGTAAGAAATTTTACAGATTTTTGCAAAAATGATGCCATAGTTTATTGGCATCTGTGTTGGTCTACTTAAATAATTATACTTTTTAAAAATGCATTTATTTAAATCAGAACAATTAGTGTATATATCTGTTAATTGTGAACAAATTCCACAACGTATGAACGTGTTTTATATATGCAGTTCAAATAATATTTGAATTCTGAATTGAATTCCCTGCTCATTTGGGATTCGCATTGATGTTTTTGCCCAGAACAAAACCATATTGCCATTTGCCAAACCAAACTGCATGCTAATTGTCTATTATTTTGCCGACAGTGGTCCTGGCATGTATACTTATAAACATCTCTCCAAAAAAGCATTCTTTGCATCTCTCTCTCAATAAAAAAAACACATCTGAGCATATTTTCTCTTAGAGTTGTCGTGTTTGACACGGCTCCATTAATGTGTCCGTCAGTGCCAGTCTCTCTTGATGTTTTCCTTTCCACCAGACCAATGCGTGAGTGTTTTTCTGTCACTGCTGAGCAAACCGAGTCTCTGTCTTACATGTCAGCAATTGTGTGTGTGTGTGTGTGTGTGCGATTCCCATGGCTCAACAGTGAGACAAAACTTTCCATTAGTGGACCAAACAGAGAATCACATGCAAACACAACACACTTATTCTGCTCTCAAACACACAGAGAACCAGTCAGATTGTTTCAGCTTCATTACTTATGAGAGTTCCCTTATTTTTCAAATGATAGCAAATAAACAAAGATAAGCGATGAATTGTACAAACACATAAAATTGTTAGATTTTAATTTGTCATTCGTGTGAAGGTAAGATTACATTACAGTAACAGTAACTGTCAATGTCTACTTTAAAAAAAAAAAGAAGAAGAAGAAACAAATAAATGTGTGTGTGTGTTGGTCATGTAAATGTAATATTTAATACTACTTCCCTGATAGTCCATCTGAAGATCAAGGCAGGCACACTGCATTGTGTGATACAGTATTCAATGTGTTACTACTGTATATACTGCACTTTAAGCAAAGTTTGTTTGTGTATTCAGAATTTCTGTTGCAAGTTGCATGATGCCCACAGAATCCATCTTACAGAAACAGACTGCATGTTTGTTCTATTCAGAATACACCCTTGAATACTGGACAGTACTTCCTATATTACCGTGTATGAAATGTATTTGACATTTTTGAGCATAATCAATGACTTTTTGCCCATTACTAAAGCAGTGCATGCATGTTCTTACTTCTGTAAGGAGAGGCTGAGTTTGTTTGTGCTGGATTTGATCTTATTCTGAGCCTCGAGGTGGTTCATGCCGTCAGTGCTGATGCCGTCGATGGACAGGACCAGATCTCCCACAGCCACTCCTGCTTTGGCAGCCTTTCCTCCGTCTAACAGCTGAAACCACACAGATAACAGCCATATTTTCTTATTGTTAAATCTGCCACAAATTGATTGTTTTAATCTTGTAAATATAAATTACAAAATACCTCAAATGATCTCATTTTTACAAAGTAAGGCAATCCATGTTGAGGCAATTTCAATAAACACTTCTGCTTAAAATTTTGAGGTCAGAACATTTTTTTAAGAAATGTCTTGCTCAAAAATGCAGTAATATTGTGAAATGTAATTACAATTTAAAATAAATGTTTTGCATTTGGTTATACTGACTTCAGCGTCACATGATCCTTCACAAATCATTCTAAAATGTTGATTTGCTGCACAAGAAACATTTCTTATGATTATGATAAATGTTGAAAATAATATTTGTATGAAAACCCCTAAGTGCCCCTATTATGCCTTTTCAAATATGATCTTTCATGTGTCATGTAGCTGTATGTGAACATAAACTATCTGCAAAGTTGTGACGCCAACAGTGCACGATAAATGAAGTTATTGTCTATCAAAAAGGAGTCAGCTCATATTCGCCTAAACGAGTCGTCAGCAATTCGAATCTTTTTCTGTTACTGACACTGTATCCTGTGCTGTCATTCAGTTATGGCAATGAGCGTTTCATTTTCCGACACACTCTGTAGCGGTAGACCAATCATAAAGGACTGCGCCATCTGACCAATCACAGCAGTGAGGGCTCAC
>JAUCNO010001053.1:1789499-1836701 GCA_032353835.1 Enteromius viviparus
ACAGTGTTCTGAACTGAATGGATTATCATACTGCTGTGAACAGTGATCTGAACCGAGTGGATTATCATACTGCTGCGTGGCTATTAACTGTTACTTGCATCCTGCTAAACTTTTTGCCTCTATTTGAGGTTTCTGACTTTGTCTAATAAATACATTATTTTTGCATCTGCAGAAACTGTTTCCTCTCTTTTGATCATCACACCTTGCTATTAAAGGGGTCATCTGTTGCCACATGCACTTTTACAACCGTTTGAACTGAAATGTTCTTGTAATTTAATAAAAATAAGTTTCCCCTTCTGAAATCAAGCCATTCTCAAATGCACGTTGGTGTGGCGTCACACCGACAGAGGCCACTCCCACGATAGTTGATTGACAGCAGCGTGTCACACAGACTGAACTGGTGACTTACCTCAGACCTGCCCTGAGTGAGCCATCATCAGACCGAGACGCAGAGACAAGCATGAAGAGATTGAGGTGTTTGTTGTTGAATGTATCAATGAACAAAGCACTAGTCATTTACCCCCAACATCTGAGTGACTGAAGATGATTAACGTTACATTTGGTTCTAAAGGAAATACACCCTTGATCAACTGAAAAGCGTTTATTTTCTCGCCATTCATTCATGATCCAGCCTCACCTACAGAAGCAGTGAGTATAAAGTCGGTAACACTTCAGAATAGGGTGTCAGAATAATGCATTAGTTACATTAAAGCATTAATTAATGGTTAATTTGTTCACTATTAAGCATTAGTTGAGCAAAAACACACTATTAAATAAGGATTAAAATGTTCATTAAAATCATTAATTACTAGTGTATTTTTGCTCAAATAATGCTTAATTGTGAACAAATTAACCATTAATTACTGCTTAACTAAAGCATTATTCTGACCCCCTATTCTGAAGTGTTACCAAGTAGGTACACTATAAGTATCTGCAACAGATATCAACATTTTCCTTTTGTAATATGAAACTATCTCTTTAAAACGGAAGTTATCACTTTTTGAATTTGAAGCATCAGTTTTAAGCAACATGGTATTTGGAATAGATTTTCTTCAACTATGTTTTTTCTCTTTCTCTCTGTATTCTTGTCAACCTTGTAAACAGTGGGATTGCTCGTTAGATTTTAAAAGCTTCAATCTCTAAAGCGCCCCTTCAAAAGTCTTTACTCAAATGGTGTTGACATTCCGTTCCAAAAACAGAGAGTGAAGGACACATGCACTCACCCCCACACACAACCACCCGAATTAGACAGTACAATTGCCCTGTCACAAATAAGAAAAACTCATTATTGAGACACATTGCCAAGTTTTCATCAAAAAATAAGCTCCATCCAGGCTCCCCTATCAGATGCAGCAGTCATCATCAATGTGGGTGCTGGGTAGCAGACTAAGTTATGTTAGCTAGAGCGAGTGATTCACCCTTTTTACATCACATCAGCCACTTCACAGCACTCACACATTTACCACATGCCACGAGCGTCATTTAGACATCAAGCCATCCACCAGAAAGGAAGTAGAGGGATGTCAACTTTCATTCACTAGTAGGAGAGTTTATATATTCTTTTAAGCCTTAACAAGCTCTCTTTAGATAAAACAAGTAAGCAATGGCTAAGCTGATGACTCACCGTTCCACAATTATTCATGGAGCACACCGGGTCGTGTTTTCATTCATGATTTGTCTCCAAACCTGTCACCAAAATGAGCTGGCGAGCAAACAAGTTTGGAATTCCATCATTAAAACACCCCGTCTAACAAGCTTGTTAATGATGAGGGGGAGGATGTGAGTTAAATGTAATCTCTCCCACTATCTCACGCTTGAAACTTGCTGAGAATTCCCTAACAGGATTCTGCTGAGAGATCCAAGGATAGTGCAACACAATTTTCCAAGTAATCAGCCGTTAACAAGAGGTCTGGGAAATACGTGGCTTTGAAAATTGTACAATGGGAAAATTATTAGCCTCTGTCTGAGCCTCTTTTTATTTATTAAGGTGCTTATCTTCATAGCAGCATTGTTTGGCAAAGCAAAAGTAAAAAGCACTTATGAGTCTTTCAAAAACGGCAATAGTCAGTCTGTATTTGGTCTCAGATTTCATTTAGAAATAGCCTATTATATTTTTGGTAAAAGAGTATAAAACTTGCATGAAGAGTATCACAGAAACACAATAATTCTGGATCATCCATGGCAACTATATAATTTAACAAACATTTTGGTCAGACTTTATTTTAAGGTCCAAACTTCATCATTAACTGTAACTTAAGCCTCAATAAACTCCTAATTTGCTGATTATTAATAGTTAGTGATGTAGTTGTTATGCTTAGGTATTGTAGGAATAGGAATGTAGAATATAAAGAAATTGCAATCTGTGTGCTTTATAAGTACTAAGAAACAGCCAATATGCAGGCAGGGTAATATGCAACTAGTGACTATTTGTCCTCATACTAAAGTGTTACAAACTTTACATTTAATTGATTTATTGATTTATGTATTTGCAAACATGCCTGGAACATGAGTTTAACGAGTTTAATTACTTAATTTAATTTAATTTCATTTCATTTCATTTTTTACAGAGAATGTGTGGTAAATTCACACAGTAAAAGCTAAACCCATTTACTGACTGACCTCAAATGACCTTCTGACCCACAGGAAAAATGTAAACATGACTGAAATCTAAAAAAGAAGGAACAAAACATGGAATGCTAGTGTGAATTGTCTGAAAAACAACCAGAGAGATAAATCTGAAGGTCTACTGATGATTTTTAAAAACACACACACGTTGGTTTTTGTGATTTATGGGGACTCTCAATAGTAATGGTATACTGTACAAACTGTATGTGCTATTGCCCTACACCTATCTATCACAGGAAACTTTTGCATGATTTGATTTTCAATAAAACAACATTTAAAATGCTTTTTAACCCTTTTGAATTACGGTGGCACTAAAAATGTCCTCATAAATGACCTTCATATTGTAATACCTATGTATACCCATGTCATTATGCAAATTTGTGTCCTCATAAACCACAATAAACACACACAAAGACATTTGAAATTTACGGAAGAGGATTAAACTCGTTAAATAACAAGATTAAAACCATTAAATTTCAAGAAAAAACTTGTTAAATAACAGAAAAAAAGTCGAAATAAAATGTTGAGAATAAACTCGTTAAATAACGAAATTAAAGTTGTTATATTCTGAGAAAAAAGTTGTTAAATAATGAGAAAAAATCTTTAAATTTCGAGGAAAAATACCCCTCATATTTTGCAAAGTAAAAGTGCAGAACAAAAGACTTGTTTTGGAAAAGATCTGCTACTTTTACATAACGTAAATTAAATAGCTATTTTTATTTAGTGGCACATCTATAAAAATGGGCTGATTTCATTTACACTGTAAATAGCATATATGGCAGGGGTGTCCATAGACCAGCCGCGGGCCAAATACAGCAGTGAATGAATTTTAAACACCCGGACCGCAGCTTGTCTACTGAAATGTTTTCATATGCTCTATAATTTCTTTACCGTTCGAGAATTCCTGAATGCAGCAAAAGCAAAAGAGCTCTAACTCGCGCTGGACCGTAATTCTGTCTAAAGACAGCGCCTGCGCGAGCTCAGATCAAATGTGTGCTAGCTAGCTAATTAGATTTATAGACTACTTTTAAATGGTCACAGATACCAGTAGTGTTGTATATTAACAGGATGTGGGAATAACATAGAATGTAAATTAGCCTATTTTATATTTACATTAAGAAATAGCCTGTATGCTGCCTTTTTGGGACAAGCTCTCCATATAGCCCTATACCTCTTATCAATCCAATGTGTGGAAATGCAGATGAAACACTGCATTTAGAATACTTTTCGATCCACAAACGAATGATGGATTTACTGTAGTACCACTTAATGAATGCATTATAGTTAAGGAAGGAAAGAGAGTTCGGCAAGAAATGGATTCAATCAATCTGGCATGTTTTACTTGAGCGTATTACTCTACAAACTATTCCACCAGAGATGCTGACAGGCATGCTCCAAAACAAGTCTTTTGTTCTGCACTTTTACTTCTCGAAACATGAGAGTTTAACAACTTTTTTCACTAGTTCCCACTACCTCGGCGATAAAATAGCTTGTTTGGTGAACTGTCCGGGGGACAGGCAGGGAGCCCGGCGGCCTCTGAGCCCTAGGAGGTTTAACCCTCTAGGAGGCTAGGGTTAACAGATGCTCAGAGCCCAGCCTGGTCCCCGTGTGCCCCCCGGAGGAAGTGGAGAACTTGGCAGAACGAGGGACCCTTCGCGAGAGTCGGCTTCAGCTCGGGTGGTGGAAGGGGAGGTGGAGGAACATACCTTTACCGGTACAGACAGTATCCAAGCTGGAAAACTCTGTATTTACTGTTTAAAGGTGCTTGACAATACAATGGAGCTACTGATACAGACTGTCACTTTCAGTCGACTACATCCACTGAACTCATTATTAAGAGTGTAACTCTTGTCAGATTCAGCATCCCAGCAGCCCAGTAATATAAAGTATTTAAGAGGCTTTACAAAAACTCACATACAATTCTTGCTTTACAAGTATGTAATCAGATGTATTCAGTATAATACCGCATGTACCACTGAGACTGTAAATAACAGAATGTGGTAACACCTGCTGAACCATTTAGGAGCACATTAAGAGAACAGTATTTATTGTCTTACATTATCTTAACACAGCCAAAAATGTACAATTTTGAGTTTACAGGCAAACACATGCAACGCTAGCATAACAAATAAACAAAACAAAATAATAAGTATTATTTAATAAGAATGTTAACAACTTTTTGCATAATGTAAGATTGTGTGTGTGTGTGTGTGTGTGTGTGTGTGTGTGTGTGTGTGTGTGTGTGTGTGTGTGTGTGTGTTTATCACCTATATACCTGATAATGCATATACGTAGGATTGGTTATGAATGATGTCAGTGACCACACCCACACTATTCATAAACAGCAGAGCTCCTCCCCATCACAGTCAATAATCTATGCATCAGTCTCAGTCGTTTATATACTGGAAAGAAAACCAATTAAAACTTTGAGGTTTTAACATGGAGGTGTGTCTGCTAGGGATTTTCATAATTTCAGGTGAATATAATTTACACTTTAATTATCTTTAATTTAATGTTGTTGTTGTTTTGTTTTTGTTTTTTTACAATAATTATTTTTTGATTCATGATATGGCGCTGATGGTTTAATGTGCAACTGCAAATTTATTACAGGTGTGTTTGCTGACAGCATTAATCCAAACGAGAAGGATATGATCAATAGAGAAGGAGAGTCTGTGACACTGAGCTGCACTTATGAATCAAGCAGCATTTATGTTTATCTTTACTGGTACAGACAACATCCTAATAGAGAACCTCAGTATTTACTGTGGAAAGGCGCTCAATCATACAGCGGCCGTGAAGATATTCCAGACCCTCGTTTTAAGTCAATCACATCCAAAACATCCACCACACTCAATATGAGTGTAACTCTGTCAGATTCAGCTCTCTATTATTGTGCTCTAAGAGTAGCAGCCCAGTAAAACAAAATGCCTGAGAGGCTTTACAAAAACTCAAACACTTTTAATATTAGTAATCAGATATACAGTAATACCACATGTACCACTGATATTGTAAATAACAGAATGTGGTAACACCTGCTGAACAAGAGATATGAAAATGAACCAGAACACATTGCTGTTTTACAGCAAAATATATTGGACATTTCAAAGTAAAATGGAAAACTTTTACTTTTGCTTTACATTTAAACAAAAAAACAGAAAAAACCTTAATCTTTAGTTTTTACAAAACCAGAATGACGTTATCTGACTGCTCATGTCGACTAAAACAATCAGTCGGAAAGAGAAATTCAACTTGAGAAGTTGTGTCAAATAAAAAAATAATGATAATGTAAGTCAACTGTTTTTTGTTTTGTTTTTTTGCCTTTGACTTGATTTGACTTTAGTTGTTGATAAATACAGTATGTGGTATATTTAAAAATGCACTTACTTTAATAGCTAATGCTCGTCTGTATGATCTAAAGCCTAGAACAGTGGTTCTCAACAGTGCTTGCAAAGTTAACAAATAATCCATTATATTAAAAAAAAAGCTTTTGTATTCTAATTCTACAAAGAAACCAGAAGAGGGAGCTATGCACTCTAGACTTACGTCAACAGAGTATTTGAGCTCCTCCCCTGCTTATGCACAGTAATAACTGCTCTGAATCACTCTCTTTTTGCTGTTACTTTGCTCTCACTGATTGATTTGGTCTGTTCTCTGGGTAGCACTTTATCATCAAACACAGTCACAGATTTACTCTTGTGTGTTGACAGGATGCCAGTCAGATGACACAGTTGACCAGCCGCTTAAATACAGTATGTTAATAAACTTGAGAGAGAATCAGTAACATTGGACTGCAAATATACTACAACCTCAACAACACAGGAGCTTTTACTGTGCTATGATGAGTCGTCTCTACAGCCCAGTGTTACAAATACCTGGGAAGCTTTACAAAAACTCACACACAAGTTACTGCTATGAAAGTCACTATTCAGAAAACCAAAGAGCTTGCAAAAATGTGGCATCACCTGCAGAACAATATATTTATATTTATATCACACGTCATTATGTGATGAAGGTTACTCTGGGGGAAGTGTTTGTGTTGTTAAAAAAATAAAAAACATTCATTTACAAAATTCTTTTGTAAACAAGGAGAGGACGGTTTGCATTTTGTATTTAATTAATCCCGTGTTTTACTATTAAGGGTAATAATACACTAACATGTAATAAGAATACCAGCAGGGAAAAAAAACAGGTGTGTGCGATACTGATTTATTGATGAGTATTGATTATTAGGTATACAATTAAAAGATACAAACATAAATCCTAGAGTCACAAACGCGTATTCTGTACATAAAGAGAGAGAAAGAGAAAAAAGGCCCTTAAGAGACCAAACACAGAATAAGCTCCTCCCAGCCACTGTATACATATACAGTATACTATATTCATCAAAACAAGCTGAAACATCTGTGCTCTCCAGTGGATTTAAACAGTTCATTTCTCTCAGTTACACAGTTTCTATAATGACTCACAGGAAAGTGCTTTTAATCATCTTTGTAACATATTTCAGGGGTAAGTAGGATCCCATCCCCATATAATCTTTAAATATACATATTATAACATGCAGAATATAAATTGATTTTGTTTTCAATTCTGTTCTAGGATGTGATTCTCTGGAGAGTGTTGAGCAGAATACAAGAGTTCAAACTGCTGCTGAAGGCACATCTGTAACGATTAACTGTACATATGAAACCAATGATCCATCCCCGTATCTCTTCTGGTACCAACAAAAGATAAATGGAATCCCCAAATACATGATGATGATATTTGCTTCAACTGTACAAAATGCCGAAGACTTTAAGGAGAGATTTAAACCAAATCACAACAAAATTGTAAAATCAGTTCCTCTGACGATCCAGGATCTGCGTGTGTCTGACTCTGCTGTGTATTACTGTGCTCTGAGGCCCACAGTGACTCAAATACACTCAACACTCATACAAAAACTCACAGCGATGAGTTACACTGATGATATTTCCAATATAGTCCTTTATGCTATTTGTTTTTTCTGTGAACACTTTAAGTATTACTAGCTATAGCTAGTTATTAACCTAAAAATATATATATTTATAAAATATAAAAATACTATGTCAAACAGGTATTGATCTTTCTCCTACCATCTCATACATGCATTATTTTTATATTATTATTTTACTTTTGTTTTAATATGTAAATTAATTTATATATATTATTTAATCAACACAACACAAATTTTATTGTCACCTTGTAATAACTTGCGAAATGCAGAAGAGGGCGATAAGCACTTACTCCAGTAATTATTTTGCAAAGCTCTTGAGCTCCTTGAAATCCCATGTCTATTTTCATAAACAGTGTTCTTTTTAGTCACTGCATCATTAGTTGAAGATCATTTTGATCATTCTGTTTTTGTTTACAGACCGTAAACTGTTTAAAATATGTTTGTTTGTGTTGAACAGAAGAAAGAACATCTTGACAAGTTTAGAGCCAGTAAATAATCACAAAATGTTTATGATGTGAACCAACTAACCTTTCATCTGTAAGACCTTTAAGCAGGATTTAACTTTGAAACCATTGAGATGTTCCAGAAAAAATGCAGCTAAGCTATGAAGCCAACAAAGGCAATGTATCCTCGTTCAAAAAATAGTTTATTTAACAACATGTCAAGACTCACCTTCACAGTGGGAGGAGCTCAGTTTGATTCAAAACTACAAAAGCTGCCTTGCACAGTACATAAAAAAGGCTTGTTTGCTTTTTTGAGACCAATTTAAAAATTTTAACATTACAGAATGTCTGCTTGGATCACATTTTTACTCATTCTTTTTTGCTTTTCTATAGGTTTGTAAGCACATTTTCTATACCCTGAATTCTCTACATCAGGACTTTAGTTTTGACTATTTGAATTTATATATATTTTCTATTGATTTTCAGAATGCAGAGCAGAGGATAGTGTTACTCAGCCAACAAAAGTTCAAGCTACTGCAGGAGAAACCGTGACTATTGACTGCATATACAAAACCAATGCTTTCCCAACGCTTTACTGGTACCAGCACAAATCAAATCAAGTCCCAAAATATATGCTGAAGAGATATTCTGGAACAGAAGAGGAGGATGAAGACTTTAAGGAGAGATTTAATGCAAATCTACAAACCTCTTCCACATCAGTTCCACTGACGATCCAGGATGTGCGTGTGTCTGACTCTGCTGTGTATTACTGTGCTCTGCAGCCCACAGTGACTCAAACACACTCAACACTCATACAAAAACACAACTTAAAAAATTAGCAGGCTACCTACAAAGGCAGCTACATATGTTTAGTTGAGTAGCATAATGAAACTAAATTAATAGATATCTTAAAACAAGACAAGACCATATGAAGTGTGTAGGCCCAGTTTTAGGGTTGAAAATTTTAATTAGACCGTTTCACTCACCTTCGGAGTAACCAAGGAAGAATCCAATCAGAGGCATCTATTCACAGATTTTCTGATCTGTAAACAGACAGTTTACAGTTTGTAATATAACTCCAGCTGGATTCGTCTGAGAGAAGAAAGTCATATAGCCTGAACATACTTTGAAGCACAGACATAAATTCAGTCTCTTTCTAAATAAGACACTGGGCAGCATATTGCTAAATTGAAAATTTAGCATTTAGCATATGACTTTCTTCTCTCAGACTAATGCAATGCTCTGACTACTGTAATGCTCCCCTCTTGCACAATCACACCTTTACAAATGTTTCAGAACACAGCAGCACGAATGGTCTTCAACAAACCCAAGAGAGCCCATGTTACACCTCTTCATCTCCCTGCACTGGTTCCCAATTGCAGCTCGTATCAAATTCAAGACACTGATGCTTGCATATGGAACAATCACCGGCTCGGCTCCCGCTTACCTCCACTCTACACTCCCTCCAGAACTCTGAGATCCGCCTTTCCAGAACATTCTCCTACACCATTCCTGGCTGGTGGAATGATCTTCCCATCAATATCCGAAACGCCAACTCCCTTACAACTTTCAAATGCCTGCTGAAAACCCATCTCTTTCAACACTACTTGACATCATAAAAAAAAAAAAGAAAAAAAAAAAGACATGAAAAAAAAGAAGCTTTTAATAAGATTTTATTTGTGTGCAGAATGTGTATGTGACCATTCAGGACCATTCAGGATTTTTTTTGTGTTCTCAGATCATTCTGATTAAAATAAGTCTTTACATGTAAAATATTTCAATAAAAAATTTCCAAACAGTACCAACACCCACAAGATCGAATCTGTAGAAAGCATCGCTGATGTAGAATTTATACTCGTATCAAAAAATAAGATAAAAAATACTAAGTGGCATATCATTCCAAACCTCTGCTGACCTGAAAATATATTTTGAAGAATGCTGGTAGCTAAACAGATCCATTGAAACTGTGGACAAAATACAATGGGAGTCAATAGGAAATAAAACTATTCGGTCACAACATTCTTATTTTTTTATATATTTTTTTGTGTTCAGGACACACACACATAATCACAGCAACATAATCACTTTATCATTTTTTTTTTGTAAATAAAAATCATTTTATTTTTGGCTAGTTTATCTCTGTAAGTAAGTCAAGCAAGAGAACACATTCATCCTGAAGATGGCGATATAAACACATTACTCCTGCTGTGCCATGACATGACTTCAGAAGAACCACACAAATTGCAGAGTTACCAGAAAAAAAGAAAAAAATATATTTTATTCAGTCCACACCTTTTTCTCTTCATCAGTGTTTTTTGTCTTTGTGACTATATAGCAAGGATGACTTACTGGACATGCATTGTATTTGTGTTTGTTGTCAAGCATGGTAAGAAATCATAAGGTGAATTTTCCTGTTTGGTGGATTTCAAGGTAAAAGTCACTGATCATGTTCTTATGATTTAACAGGATGCTTTGGTAAGGATACTGTTCATCAGCCAAATGAGGAGGAAACTGCTGTTGAAGGATAACAGGTCACAATTAACTGTGAATTTGAAACACTTCAGCTAACTCCGTACCTTTTCTGGTACATTCAGCGCTCTAATAGCCTTCCTGAGTATGTGCTGATGAGATACAAATTTGGATCAAGCAACAATTCTGAATTTGAAGAGAGATTTGATGCTCGACTGGACTCAAATTCAGTTCCACTGACAATCAAGAATCCACGTGTCTCTGACTCTGCTGTGTACTACTGTGCTCTGCAGCCCACAGTGACTCAAACACCCCCAAGCAATGCACAAAAACATATGAAGCATATCTTACCGACATGTCAGTTAAGCAACTATTAAAATCTTGCTTGTTTAAAAGCCATACTGTATATATGTGCTTCAACAAGCACTAATGGATTCAATTATACAACACATTCAACTATCATTCAATTATCTGTCAAATTTTAAAGCCAGTCAAAACAACACTAAACAGAGATATGTGACCCTTGGCCATAAAACCAGTCATACAGCATTTGAAAAATGAACCCTTATGACTGTTTTTGTGGTCCAAAGTCACACATAGATGCAAAAACTATTTTATAAACTGGTTGTATTTCCTTTTACCTCATGTAAAATGTGAAATGTAATGCACTCTAAACTCTTACATGTTAAAAGAGGAGGAGTAAAGAGCAGCTCTCCAACACTGAGACAAGGAACTTCTTGTTTCAGTACACCTTTACTTTTGTCCTGACTGGCAAAGCATCATGTCAACATTGGCAGTAATCATATTATTAGAATCTCTCCTCATAGGTAAGATTTCAATTAATTATCTCTGTAAAGTGGTTTCCTTGTATGCAATTCAGTGGTTTCCTTGTATGCAATTCACAATTCTGATTTTAAAACATGGTATTGCTCTATTTATTGTTTTCAGGTGTTACTAATACTGAGGACATCATATTCCCCAACAATGATATAGTAATTGCTAAAGCAGATGAAAAGGTTATTCTATCTTGTAACTACACAGGCACAGTTTACGATTTATATTGGTACCGTCAGTTCCCTGGATCAGCACCTCAGTTCCTTATAATGGAATCGTCTGGAATCACACAACATGCTACTCCTCAGGTTCCTGGGATATCAATGTTCAACAGAAAAGATACCAAATGCATGGAGCTGGAGATCTTCCCTGCTGCAGTGGCATATTCTGCTCTGTACTACTGTGCTGTGCGGCCCACAGTGAAAGAAAATCCTCTGACTCCATACAAAAACCACAGAGATCCTCAATTGCAAGACAGAAATATTTCTTACCTTCCTTCTAGAGAAAGAGTAAACTTATTTGAAATCCCTATATTTATAAGCGACTTGAGTGTCAAGACATATTCCATGATGGTTAAAAAAAAACATTTGGATAACAGGTCTAGGCATATTTGCATGTGTTTACATACACAAGAATATTGTGATGTTATACACTATAACTGAACATTCATATATGGTAATCCTGGATGATCTCAGATACAGACAAGTCAAGTGAAATGACTAAATGTGAGCATGTATGGTAAACTAATTATATATATATAAGAATGAATATAAAATTTAAAAAATGTAAAAAACGAACAGTAAGCAATGCAATACAGTAAATCAACATTCGGCAGATGCGTTTCTGCTCTCTTCCACTAGGGGGAGATGTTTTAACAAATATATACAGCTCCACTTTTACAATCAGGACTGCACATGGAGATCATCTCAGCAAGTTCCAGATTCAAGAGAACATTGTATACTTTTGGGGTGTCTTCTATATCATGATTACAACGAGAAGCTGTGTGGAAACTCTTTTAATCCTGTTTGCAGCTTGCATGGGTAATGTACCATATTTTATGAGTGTGTTTTCCCCTACCTGTCAGTTTCATCAAGATTTGTGAACAAATTTGCTAAAATAATTTACTCTCCTCACAGAATGCAGAGGACAAGACTCTGTTAAACAGCCGAAAGGTTTCCAATCAGCATATGATGAGAAGGATTCTGTAACTTTGGATTGTGAATACAATACAACAAGCTCGAACCCTACTCTATTGTGGTACAAACAAAACAGTTATGACTCTCCAAAATATATTCTACGGAGACATAAATTTGGAGAAGGAGATGAAGCCACTGAGTTCAAGGGTCGATTTCACTCCAGACATGATTCTACTTCAAGATCGGTTTCTCTGACGATTCAAAATCCACGTGTGTCTGACTCTGCTGTGTACTACTGTGCTCTGCAGCCCACAGTGACAAAAGGATATTCAGTGCTTGAACAAAAACCTACTTGAGCTTACAACATTGGTCCAATCATACAAGCTGACATGAGCCTGACATAGAAACTGTTCTACAATGCCCCAAACACCTAAGATTATTGTAAAATATTACAAATAAAGTTAGTCATCATTAGTGCCAATTACACTATATCTGATCAAAATAACTTTTATACAGTATGTACACATAATTATTTCTATTAAGCCCACATTTAAGTTGGTAGGCTCCTAATGAATTTTGGTTATGTTTACATTTAAAAGGACAGTTTGCATATAGTGGAGAGAAAAAAGAACCCACCCTTTGCCAAATACCCACCGCTGTGGCTTATCCTTAACCAAGCAAGGCATTTACCTGTCAATCCCAAAAAAGAAAGATTTGCATCTGTTTCAAGTGCTTTGAAGTCTCATGTAGCGATGGAAATCTTTACCAATGTCAACTACTTTCTTGTGTAGAGTCCTGTCACATTTTGTTTTTTATAGTCCTCCTACTTTTCTTTTAAGGCGGTTGGCTTTGTAAGTTCTTCTTGAGAAATAAGAAATATCAAACATTTTGCATTCTCCAGTTCACTCATGAAACAGTTAATGAGTGTCAAGACTATTTTGTGATAATCATAACTTTACATAGACATAGAACAATTCTATTAATTCCCTTGGTTTCAGATACAACCTCAATGAGCATTTGAATAGGCTAGGTGCCTGTTACTGTACAGCTTGTTTTGTAGACAGTTAATATGAGAGTTAATACAACATTCATATCATTCTTATTTTAAAAATGTAAGATTTTTTTAGATATTTCAAAACTCTATGAAGCATGCAAGAATTTCATTAGCCAATTTAGGGCAAGCTAAATTAAGGATGATTTAGAATAAATATGATTTCACTAGTTCCCACTACATCGGCGATAAAATAGCTTGTTTGGCGAACTGTCCGGGGGACAGGCAGGGAGCCCGGCGGCCTCCGAGCCCTAGGAGGTTTAACCCTCTAGGAGGCTAGGGTTAACAGATGCTCGGAGCCCAGCCTGGTCCCCGTGTGCCCCCAGGAGGAAGTGGAGAACTTGGCAAAACGAGGGACCCTTCAAAAGGGTCGGCTTTGGCTCGGGTGGCGGAAGGGGAGGTGGCGGAAGACAAAAAACGCAGAAGCCGAGGATAGGGAGTGAGCGGTATTTAAAGGCAGATGAGAGGAGATTCGCGGGGTTATCAGTAATAAGGAGATGGGTGGCAGCTGCGATCGTTCGTTTGTGCTCCTCCTGAAATATGATTAATTGCTTAATCGTCATTAAACATTTGATTAAACATGCTGTTATGTGGCTGCTAGGATATTCCAAGTGGTTTCTAGGATGTTACTTAATGGTTGATAGAAAGTAAAGTAAACTGATGTAGACCAGTGGATCTCAACCTTCAGAGATTGTGAGTGTCCTGTGCGTGTTTGTTTGGTGGTTTTTGGAATAATTGATTGAGAAAACCTTTGGAATGTAGACTTTAATTCCAAAAATACAAATAATTAAACAGTTGATTTAACAATAAAGTTGCTACAGTATCTTGTCTGTGTAAAAATCTTACTCTGATAAAGGGTTGCTAGAGTATTGAAAATGGTTTCTAGGGTGTTGCTAAGCTGTCTATAGTGTTTACCTTAAGTCAATTATAATGTAGTAATCCAACCTTTCTGGCCCAGGTTTTCCAAAATATTTACAGTCCCAGTAAGTTCCAGTTTTTTTGTAATGTATTGTGTAAGAATTAGGAATAAGTATTTTATTATTATTATTATTATTCATAATTTCTACTCAGTAAAATCTTTTAGAGCTTGGAATAACTAGAAAAACGCATCTCTTCTGTATAAATGCCAATGTAGTTGCTTAATTTGAATAAATGTTCACCCACTTTCCATTTCTTAAAATCACAAATTTAAAATGATGCTTAAGGACATTTACAGTATAATATCCTCAAGTCTCGAAATATGGGCTGGTCCCTAATTTATTGCAAGTTTATGAGATTTTATTGGCTTGTTTTATCCTTCGCCAAACAAAAATTGTAATTTCGACCACTTAGATAATCAATATCACACTTCTCCCACATAAGATGCTCGATTTGAGGTATTAGGATGAGTTATGTGCCTAATAACGTCTAACACTTTGTGTTAGGGATTTGAAGAAAGCCCTAACAGTAAGTATGAGGAATAATAATAATGATTCTTGGCACCAATAAAAAAATAAATGAAGAAAAACTTGAGCAATCAAATCTCTTTTGGCAGCCTTGTTTATTAAATGCAGCGGCATAAGAACTCAGTGGGAGCTTTCCGTTCAAGTTCCTCTCATAAATAGAAAGATAATCAGAAACTTCAGCTGGGATTTATTGGAGACCCTATAATTGTCCTGGATGTGCAGTGTCTGTTCCCAGATCGTTCGCTCTCCTCAGCATTTCTCCAGTCCTGGCTCTGATAGAGGAGCGCTGGTGTGACATGCTAGCACTCTGTTAGTATGCACCGCACTAATGCAGAGCAGATGTCTGGCCACAGAGCTGCTTGTCCCAGCACCGCTAATGTCTGCATCTCGCCCTGCAAAATCACACATGACGGACCTTTGTCAGCTCTTTGCATCAATGCTCTTTTGTTGCAGGCCTCTTCCCTGGAGAACTGGAACAGTCCAGTCTATTGTAGCTGGTGAAGTTTCTATTGAGTCATGCGACTACCTCTCAGGAGATGATTACATGCGTTTATGTTCGAACATGCTGCAAACTTACTGTTTCCCTGAGGGTTAGGGCCGTTTGAGTGACTAGCAGTAAGTCAGAACTTCTACTGTCCTTCCTGGCGCAGCTGGGATCAATTGTTGGAGGGTTTATCAAGTAGATAAGTTGATCTTCCTTGGCCCATTCACACCAAATAAGAAAATTGTTCTAATTCAAGGAAAAAAACACAAAGAAACAATATTGTTGGAATCACATTCTGAGTGATGTTATGAACAGTAAAACACTCAAAGCCAATCCACCTGACGTTAAAGGGCTTGAACATTTAAAGTGGCAGATGACAAAACTTTAGCACATGCTTATGATAAAAAGAATAATATTTTGCATTGGTATGAACACAAATATAGTATGTAATGTATCATTACATTTTTTCTTGGTGCGAACGTATACGATATGGATAGGATTGACTCTGCATGTATTAGAAGTACAATGGTTAATTAAATATAAAACTCTGAAAAACTTTTATTTGGATGTTATTTAGATTAGAATGACATAAAATGGCTTTCAATTATTTTGCCCGTCAATCAAGCACAATAAAACAAGGAACATGCATTAAATTTAAAAAGTAAATAAAAAATAAAAAAGAATAATGCAAATATGAAAAAATGATCATATTAAAATATGATAAATTTTTTGTTAAATTCTATAAATTTCATTATACAAGTTCACACTTCATCATTAAATAATGTCATTGGTGTGACTGAAGTCCCAAATTCTGCATCTGTTTGTACACTGTAAAACAAAAAGTTGAGCCAACTTAAAATTTAAAGGTAACCAGCATCAGCAATTTTTTATAAGTTGAGAAAACTCAAAATCTGCTGAATCTGGTTGCCTTAAAATTTTAAGTTGGCTCAACTTTTTTTTTTTTTTACAGTGTACTTTCATATCATTACACTTATCCTCACAACAAATACACATCCCATCATACAACTTCTCTGTGCAGCTAATATGCTGTAGTTTCTTTGTTGCTCTATATTTTTCTATTTCATGAGTTGTCACATGCTGTTCCTCCACATAAACCGAAAGCACATGCGCGTTGTGTTGTATTACATGCACTTTACCAGCTCTGCCAATAGCGGACTGGCCATCTGTGAATGTATTAGCAGCTCGCTACAGTCTGTGAGGATTGTTTTGCTGCGCTCTGGCTTTGTTGAGTTGTGGCAGCTCTGTTTTTCTTATATGTGGTCGCTGGGTTTTTTTCCAAACCAGACTCCATTGTCCCAGCGGGATGAGTCAGGGATGCCACTCTTCTTCTCCTGTACACTCTCTCCGTTTCCCCCACCCCCCGTCCCACAGTACAGATAGGACTCTAGATAAACACCATCTTTTGTGTCAAGATTGTTTTTAAAACTAACAGTGATGAATTGAACCCAGATGTAGAAGGCAAGTGCTGATCTGTGTCAACTCAAACCGGGATGAAATTGTAAATAAGTTGGTGAATTTTTTTCCGCAGCGGCGCATAAGCTAATTGTGGCTGATTAGAGGGATGCATCTCTGTCATATTATTCCATCTGCAGTGTCACGCTGGATTTGAAGACACGCTTACCGCATCACTAATTAGAGCCTTTTCCTGGCCTGCTTTCAACACACTACTACTCTTTCATAACAGCATATGAACGGTTATGTAAACTAGTAATAGACCAATAAATCCGATGTTTGGCTGTTTTAGGGTCATTGTATCTGTGTCCAATTAATGAAAGCATTAAATCTCCCTCCAAATTTAAAAACAGAAAGTTCCGACTTGGAATTCTGATTATGTTTGAAGTTGTCCACCATTGTTTACAATGCTTAAGAGGCTTATATTCGTATAGCACATTGTGCATGTATTTAAAAATTATTTAGGTTAATCACATTATATCAGTCATATTGATATTAATGCTGGGCAATATAGCAAAATTAATTAATTAATTCCAAGGTCATAAACATGAATTTTTTATTTTTTTTTTATCTTTACATAAATAATGCATGAAATTTGAAGCTGACTATTGCATAAACTTGTCTTAAACATATCCTAAAAGTTCAGAAATATTATAAAATAATAAAAATGCCAAATGTTTCTTAACCAAAATCAAGCCATTCCGTTTTAGAGGTCAACTCAAAAAGTCAAGAAAGTTGAGAGAAAAAAATAAAAAACATAAAACAGACGATTTTAGCTTGTCCTCATCATGCAAACATTAAATATCAAACAATTTCTGTATAATCATGCATTTGAGGGGAATATTTGACTATCACGTCTTGTTCAGCATCTCATGAATGAAGCAGTATTTTTATGTCATTTTTTAGTATTGTATTATTTATATATTTATATAATATGTTTGATGATATTTGTGATTCCTTGATTTTAAAAAAAGGTAATTGCAAAACATTGTTTGAATTAGTCAACTGATAAGCACATCTTCATTCGTTCGTGCAACGTCAATCCTATTTATCGTCACTGGCCACTAAAAAACACATGTCAGTAAACGTAGCCTCTTCAGATCCAGCTTCTTCATTTCAATGTGACACTGCTTCCTCTCCAAAATGCCCCTTGTGTTCAGTTTACCTAAACTCAGTGACCTCAGGAGATATTTAGTTTTGGAAATCATTGACTTGCAGTGATGCGTGGTTTAGCGTTGACTCACTCAAGTTGAAATGAACGTCATGTGAAAATATGCAGCATTTGAAACGAGTGTTTCTCTTTGAAGCAGCTTCGGTTTGAGCGCCACAGTCCCACTGACTCATGATTCTCTTGTATAACCACACACACACACACACACACACACACACACACACACACACACATACGGTGAAATCTCCCTCCATTTCACTCCACTTCCTCCTCACCTGTTTCCTCTGGCTGAGTACACAATCCCTCCTTGGGCACGTTGTGATTTTTGGCAGGGCTTTTACTGAATTAAAAGCAGCTTTTTTTCACTCTGTCTTTTGTTTGCAAAGAAAGTGTTTTATGACAGGGCCTAATTTAGACCCCATGCAGGTCGATTGTATTCATAGACGAACACCTGCCTTGATTCAGTGATTTAGTTAATTAACGAATGTGTACGTGATAGCCAGGTGAGTCTCATAAAATGGGTCATTTCACCCCAAAGCCAAAAGAAAGAAATAAACTAGATTTTGCTTGAGAAAAAGCCTGTTTGAGAGTTTGTATATTTATATATATATACATATATATATATATGCGATATAATTTTGATATAAATATAAGGCTTCTTTTAAGACCTTTTTTCTCCTTTTGTTTTGCACTTTCTTCATAATTTTACTGCATATTTTCCTCTTCTGTATACATAATTGTATTTACAATTTATAATTACTTTAATTTTTTAAATAAATACATAAATAACTTTTTATAATAATTTTTATTATAGTTTTTTCTTTACTAAATATATAATCTAAATAATATAATTGAGTAATTATGTCAATAATTATGTTATTTTGAAACATTTGTGTTTGGATTGTGGTCTAAAATAGAAGTTTCTTATGAGATTCCCCTGGACTGTTGATAGTTGCCATCTGAGAGTAGATTCTTGTTGTGGATGGAGGGTCACGCCTGCTGTTTTTCATCCTCCTTTCATTACAACAGGAAAGGTTTTTGTTTTTTTGGGCTTGTAGAGTGCGTTTCTTCACGAGTTCCTGCCAGTCTCCCTGGGGGAAATGCCCTCGCTGCTTATCGCAGACATTCAGCACGCCGGGTGAATGCAGCGCAGAGCTGCAGGCCAGAAAGAGGCCACCTGGTTCAGGTCAGCCGCTGCCAAATCTCACAGACTCGGAGATCACCGGATAACCTGGCAGCTGCTAGTTCCTGTATTGCGTTTGTTGTAGATCTGACCGCCGTGAAGATACTGTAAATCCCTCAAAGCATCAAGGTCTCAACATGGTATTTCATGTGTCAACATGGTGCAGAGTGTCACGTTATATATGCTGAAGGACTTACCTGGGTGACTCTTTACTGTAAAGATTAGCAGCTGTGAGTCAGAATGATTTCAACATGTGCGTACGTGCGCTAATATATATCCAAAAATAGTAGATTAGTATGGTTAACAGTGCTATTTTTAACATTTAAAAATGTCAAATGTTTTAATGGCTTACAAGAATATGCCATCCCTAAAGGACTCCATTAGGGATCTAGTAGCTGTCAGCAGCGTTTGTCTGTTTATTTGAAAAACTTGACTCCCAATTAAATGCCTTGTTTTTCTCTCATTCCAACAGGCCGGTGCAGGCGGCGCAGGCCCTCCCAACGAACACGCCATCATCATGTGGATGAACGACCTTATCGGACGTGTAATACAACTGTTCCTACGAAGGAGATGATTGACACATTTAAAGCCCAGCAGACGAGTAGCAGACATGTAGCATCATACATCACCCCCTCACCTGACTGTAAATATGTACATAATAAGGGATAACAGCAGCGCTGCTCTTCCGCAACCTCTCCGGGTTTCGGCGTACAGTTTTGGACCTGTCGGGATGTGTGCAGATCTCTGGACGGATACATAAATCGGGAACCCTCGGCCATCCATAGACTGACTCACAGCAGAGTTTCCTGCATTCACATGGAAAGCTGAGCCATTAGATGCTGTGTTAACATGGAGGTTTTCCTTGAACCCCATGTGGAGTGTGGAAAACGTGCCTTCATTGCCTGTTTGCCCTTGACACATCTCTCTTTTTGATCTTTACCCTCTTTTTGGTCTTTTTCTTTATTGCTTTTATTTATTTTCACTGTATTTAATTTGTATATTTTGTGTATAATTCGAACGTGGACGTTAGTTGGTCAAGCGACGATATTAGTGGTTCTGCCTGTCCCTCATGTGTTCATTGGCTCCAGGTTCGCACTTGAGTTTGGTTTGCATAGTCTATACAAATCAAATATAATAGAATATGATAAACCCCAAAACAAAAAATGAAGTTAGAATTTAAATAAAATTGCAATTGAAGACATGACGAAGCATCACAATATATAGCAATTTGACCTATACCATATGCATGATGATTTACCTACACTGAAAATGCATTCTTACTCTAAAGCCAGATTATTAAAGTCTTTTTCACATGACTCCCATTATCCTCAATGCATTGGGAAACTTTAAAGCACCGAGCTAATGCATTGCAAGCTTTGTTACAAGTGGGAGGGACACATGAATATTTATTAGGTTATTTGATGTTCACTCAGTAACTGAAAGGAAGACAATGACTGGTTACAGTATGTCTGCCACTTTCCATTTTAGCATGCTGCTGAAAGAAACTTATGCTACATCACTGGAGCCAAGTAAAAAAGACAAAAAAATCCAATCCTTAAGGTGACTCTGTAAAATTAAATAGTAATCCACACATCTCACACAGATTTCCCTCTTGTTCAAGTTAGTCATGTGAAATCCACCGCTTCGACCGACCGAAAGCTGCTTGGTTTGAAAGTGTGAAAGCTGTGTGAGCGACAAGCACTAGACCTTTCCTGGCCTGTGAAGTTTAGCTGAGTTATAAACGTTGATTTGGCCTAAAACGATATTTAAATTATTTTTAACTTGAACCCTCTTTGCTGCTCTATTTTAAAGAACATTACTCATGCAAGCACACGTTATGCATACAACTCAGAATAAACCTACATTAAACTATTTGTTCCACGGTTCTTACCAACAAAGCCAAGAAAATAGCTTTGCCGTTTTACTATTTTCAACACCTTTCCTGCTAAGTTCAAAGTGCCGCTTTAAGCTTGTGTTTAAAGATGAGAGTCATGTGAAACGGTCTTCTGAACACCTTCAGGTACTCCTAAATCTCGTAACTCAAGCATCGTTTATGCTATTGAATTCCTGCCACTGAATAAATCAAATTGGACAGGCGAAGATGTGTAACTATAGACGGATTTATTGTATTGACATCTTAAACATTCCACATTTGGTATTTCGGTTTTGTTAGATTCCTTTTTTGGTCTGTTTGTTTGTTTATTAGAGAGCAAAAGTGACATTTGGGGCTTTTAATTGATGATTTCGTTAATGTTCAAACAGCATGTGTTTTGTGAATGTAGTTTAGGTCAAGGGGTTTTATTTGGAATAGCTTTCTTCTGAAGTGATCATGCACATGGAAGAAACTGCGTTGAAGTGCCTTGCTCTAGGACACAGTGGTGATAGATCAGGATTTTATTCACAGAAACATTGTTTATTGTTACACCAAATTTGGGATTGAAATTTTCAACCGTTCTAGTTAATTACCCATGCCCACTAGTACTCATTACAACCACTGTTTAACTCCAGCCTTACCCAAACTGGTCTGACTAAATGAACTTTAACAGCCTCAGGGACTAAGGGAAATACATCTGTGTAGATTTCTTGAACAAACCAGTCTTCCATTTTTACTTCAGCTTTTAGATTCTCCTCCTTTTATTACCGTTGTCCCAGTATTCCAGTAAACAATGCACAAGGCTCTGGATGAGTCATCAAGTATGTTGGTAGAAAAATGATGTTTTTTTTAAGTTGCAAAGATTTAAATATGAGCTGATGTATTGACTACCTACCGTGAAAGGTATTGCTGAAAGTTAAGGAAGTCAGTTAGACAATTCCACTTGTGGAAGATGCGTGGCCCTGTGTTGTCATATGCGTTTGTTTGTATATCGGTTTGTTGCTCTTTGCCAAAATGACAATGTTTAGCTTGTCTACCGTTCCAGGTTTACCACACAATCCAAAGACCTCGTTTTTCAATGCAAACTACATTGTGTCATGTTGCATGTGTTCATTCTTTGCATTTGCTCAAAGATTTATCCAGCATTCCCTTTCTGATTTAGCCCTTTGATTCCAGAACAAACCGTTTTAGTTTTCTTTAATTTCAAGCCAACCTGTGTATTTCTCACTGGACCTCTGACTGAGTCTTTTCAGTCCTGTTGCACTGAACACCCGCATTACCCAAATCTGACGCCACCCAGGACCCAGTACATTTGTAGCACAATGATCATTTGTTTTTGTTTGTTTGTTTTGTTTGTTTGTTTGTTAAATGCATCTTTTTGTATTTTGCACTGAACTATTTCTGTGCTAATTTGTGCAATACTGCTGTAAATAAAAGCCGCTTTTTTCATCTTTCTAAATACAGATTCTGTCTCTTTTAATAATTATTAATCCACAGATTTTAATAAAACTGATCGGCTTAAGTTTTAATTGGATAAGCATAATTGGATCAACATTACATGTAAATCAAAGAGAAAGAAAAGTAATTTTACTGCACTAGGAAGGTATAATTAATTCAATATAATCATTTGGAACTGAAAATAAATATTTATTGGTGTCATTTTTGTGCATTGGACAGAGCACAAGGAGTAAACAAATACAAAAAAGTACTTTAAATGAAATGAAAGATTAAGTCATTTTGAAAAATGAATCATCAAACATAAACGGCTCTAAAATGTTTAAAAAAAAACATGATTTCAAAAATGTGATTCAAAATTCAATGCAACTTTTGAACTTTAAGTGAAATTGAAGTTTTTGGAAATTTGTAATTGTACACCATAAAGAAATTTGTCATGCATAATCAAATTGACTTTTACTCTCAATTATTAATTTATGAAATCTGACCATTCATTGGGTTACATCATGAAAAGCCATTGAACAGGTCGTATTAGGAACACTTTGTACAGCCTGCATAAAAAACATAATGTTGCGACACACTACAAAGACTTGATTTGTTTGTGAGATCTGGTAAGTCTCTCTTCCTCCAAATGAGCGACCTATCAGTGCTATTCAGCAGGACATGGAAAGTACGGTACCTTCCACAACTTGGCATAAACTGTGACATAATTCCATAGTTTGCTTTCAGCCAATCAGGGTGCGGTCACATGACTGCACGTGCATTAAAGAGGAAGAATTTATTGAGAATATTACAGTTACGTCTAACTTAGCATGACTCAGTTAGCCATGCTCTGACAGGACCTGTTGATCTGGTGAAATTTAGGGGAATAAAACGGCTCATTAATGTTGCAATAAGATAGATTTTGTCCCACATTTGTAAAGTGAAAGACATTTTTTAATTGCATATGTTATTTCCAACCAATCAAAATGTGCACAAACAAGTTAAAAACAAACTGCATCACGCACACTGATAACAAAGCAGCACTTTATTGATCTACGAGGGAAAATTCCAATGCAAATGATTCTCAACACAGCTGAACATTGAACTCCAATGCTTTTTACTGAAGTAACTTTACTTGAGTGAACATTTTGGTATAAAAATAATGCAATTCTTAAATGAATATTTGAAAATTATTATATATATATTTGTAATTACATTAGCAGTCCTTAAATGCTCTTTAAATGTTTATTTAAAATTAATAAGTATGGCAATATAAAACATATGGTGATAATAAATGTTTTTATTCACATTACTCTGTGTTATAGTGGTCGGTTACTTTTAAACAAATTATAAATAAAATAAAAGGAGATTTTAAATAAATGTTTTACTATCACAGCAATAAATGTTTTATTGTTTATTGAATATTTATTAAACAGATTTTTTTTTATTATATTGGGTTGATAAAATACAATCAAAAATCGAATTAAATTAAATTAAATTCCACATAGTGTAACTGAATTGTGTGCATAATTTTACCTAAATGTTCCACTTTTCCAAAACCACACAAATATTTCACACACGCTTAGTCATTTATTAGTCATTACACATGCAGGATTCACAAGATCGGCCAATATAGTCTACAAAAAAAGTTTCCACCAACACACTGGAAAAACAAAAAAACTAAATGTGTCTCTTTCTCTTGTTAATGTTTTTGGCATAAGAAAGGAAGTGCTTAGTGCACAAGAGTTACAGTACTTAAACTCACATTATGTCACACACTTCATTTCATCTGAATGACAGAGAATGTATTGGCATTGTTAGTGAGTGTCTGTGCTGTCAAATGAGATGTAACTCAAAGCAAACAGATTTAAATTTTGTTTGCTTTGACAGGTATCCCATTTTAAACTCAATTCGTTCTCATTGCACGGCTCTCAAACGTCACGCCGGGTTCCAGCACAGCCGCTGTTCATTGTTGGTTTCCCTTTAGTGTGAAACCACATCTTTCAGGAAATTTACAGTCTTCACTGGAAGGACACACACTCACAGGTGTGTTTAGCTGCATGTCACAGCTCACCCTTGTGCAGCACATGGTATGCTCAGGATATTGTGGTTTAGACCCCAGACAAACGTCTTCCTCTATTGACTTCATTCACACAGAGAATTTCCATCATGCATGTTTATAAGCTCACCTGGGAGATACCCTCATCTCCAGCACATTGCAGATTTTTTCCTGTCAGGTGTGTCTGTGATACACTTCATTCTGATGAAGAACAAAACACCAAACAACCACATCATTAGCATTTCATATAAATAAATATGATGGTTTTATGGTTTTATCATAACAGAATATCAAACAGCAGCATTTAACAATACTACAACATACAACTCTCATTTCAAAACCATTGCCTTGCAAAGCTGCTTTACATCCGTATTGGGATTTTACACACTTTTAAAGTTTGCAGCATTTATTTTACTGGTTAAAGTTGCTTTGAAACAATCTGTCTTATATGAAGAGCTGTAAAAAATAAAAATCAACTTATATTATGCTATAACGTCAGCAGTATTGGTCATGTCAAAATGATCTTTTGTCCATTTATAATAAAACTAAACACCATAGTATTGTACAAATATGATTTCAACTTACAGCACCTTAAGAAATTCATAAATAAAAACTTAAATCATCATCTTGCTCCTGTCAAAGTTATTTAAGCAGCTTTTATTCAAAGCCAGTCCTGGAGGCCAGCTTGAAAAAGTAGTTATGTATTGTAACCAACTACAATGAAGCCTTTTAAGAGGACGAAATCTTTTAAAATGTATAAATTTTTTAAATGACACAATCCAACACGAATGGTTGTTTTACAATGATTGGTATGCCACAAACCTGAAAACAAAGTAGCAGCAACTTTTAAAATAAAAATGATATGTTTGTTTTAGGGGTGTCCTCGAATAGTCAACGATTCGATGCTTTGATTCGTGGAGCCTGATTCAACTCCCAATCTCTCAGTGTTGTGATTATGGCTATATGGGGGTGCTCAGTGTCTGGTTTTTACATAGAATTATATTATTAAGTTAATATACAGACTTTTAAAATAATGCTGTAAATAAGAATCTAAATAAATATTTTAACCTGTGTGAATAAATCCAGCCACCCATATAGATTTAAATTTATTTTCCTTTTCCATAATCCCTGATCAACAGAGGTGCATTTTGGCGGCAGGGATTTAAATCTTTAACGAGACTCAAATTAAGGAACCATGATAAAAGCAGATGCTGTACAAGCATGAAAAAGTAAAGAAAAACAACCTACACAATCCAACACTACTACATCTCCACACACAATACATAACTCACCATATTACACTGAAATTTGCAAAAACATCCCTATTCTCACACACTTTTTATATTTTGAAATCAGATCAAACTTGCATTTTTTGACATGACTGCATGTGCACTAAAGTGGAAGGATTTATTGAGAATGCAATTATGTCTAACTTAGCATGACTCAGTTAGCCATGCTCTGACAGGACCTGTTGATCTGGTGAAGTTTAGGGGAATAAAACGGCTCATTAATGCCGTAATATGATAGATAAGTTTGTAAAGGGATAATTTAATTGTAGTTGTTACTTCCAACCAATCAAAATATGCACAAACAAGTAAAAAACAAACTGCATCACGCACACTGATAACAAAGCAGCACTTTTTACCCCAGCCACAAAGCATGCTGCAGCAGTTCCACTGTATTTTGCTGCGGAAACAACAAACCAATTAACCAGAAAAGCTCGACTTCCCAGAGCCACATGTGTGTGGATGTTTCAGCAGAGCAGGTTTGCTACACTGCTGCAGGTGTGTCTGTGATACACTTCATTTTGATAAAGAACAAAACACCAACCACCACCAGCATTTCATATAAATAAATATGATGGTTTTATGGTTTTGTGTGTGGAGGTTTCAGCAGAGCAGGTTTGATTATCGCCTGTAAAGGTGTGTGCAAAAAATCAACAAATGTCACGCTACACTGCTACCCATCATCGCTAGAAGCAGATAGTTACTGGAAAAGCAACAGTGAGAACAGCTGAGTTACTGTCACACTACTGATCAATCTTTTGTTAACATCTCTGCTGTTTAGTCACTGCTAAAAAGTGGCTGAATTGTGATTCTGGATTCCCAGAATGCTTGAATAATGTTCTGGAGACGCTGTGTGTCATTGTGAAAGTAAAACTACTTTGTGCTTCCAATAGAGGACTTAACTAGAAATCAGTGGTCAAGATGTATTCACAACACTGTTCCTGAACAGATCAACACAAATATTAATATTAGAAACTATTCACATTCACATTATACAAATGCATACAAAATCGTCACCTCGCAACTAGCAAATTAGTGTCTGATTTATAAGAATTTTTAAAAAATATTTAAAAATATATATATTTTCTTAGAGGTGGATCTTCATACAGTACTTCATCTTCAACTGTTTCTTTTTTTAATTCGTCAGAAACTTCATACCAAATTACTATAATTGTAAAACAGTAATGCTTTCTCGTGAACTGTTGCCAGCATGCTTTGTTAGCATAATTGGGAGCGTAAAGATGTTGATATGGGGTATCACTTTGCATATAATATATAATATTTTATTCGTATAGATGTATACAAAATGAAATAGCTATCTTTTCATTGACATTATTGACAACACACACAATTTATTACAAAGAAACTACAATTAATGCATTGACTCAATTTAAAGGAGTCATAAACACAGAAACCAAAAAAACGAAACCAAAAAAACTTTAGTCTAAAAACAGCTTAAATTGAAGCTAAACTACCAAAACCAATTTTTCCACTCTATGATGTAATAATATGAATAATAACTGCACACCCATTCTAAAACACTGTCTGCTAAACTCCGCCCATCGATTTTACATCACTGTCTATTTAGCCCCGTCCACCGATTCTACATCACTGCCTGTTTAGCTTCACCCACCAATTTTACAGCACTGTCTGTTTAGCCCCGCCCATCGATTCTACATCACTGCCTGTTTAGCCACACCCACCGATTCTACATCACTGCCTGTTTAGCTTCACCCACCAATTTTACAGCACTGCCTGTTTAGCCCCACCCACCTATTCTACATCACTGTCTGTTTAGCCCCGTCCACCAAATCTACGGAGAGGGAGCATGTTTCTTATTGGATCCCACATTTTTGGGAACGGAAATGCTCAAAAATGGCAGCTCTGCCAGACTGACTTTGCTCGCAATATTGAATGTAGCATCACAGGAAGTATGGGCAGGCCCAGGCTAGGACACAGGCCCTCCTGGATCAAAATTACCCAGCCCTGGTTTAGATCACTTTGCGCATATAGGGACGGTTTCCCGGATAAGGATTAGATTAAGCCAGGACTAACCTTTGCGAATTTAGGATATTTAAGAATTTTTAGAAACATGTCTTACAAAAAATGCATTATCTGTGAGTATTTTAAGACCAAACAATGACAATGATGTATTTTAAGATATCGCAGTGCAAGTTTAGACAGCTCTTAACATTTATTTTAATCTAGGACTAGTCTTAAACCCTGTTCAGGAAACTGCCCCGTAGTGTTAACAATAGAGAAACCAAACTACAAAGATGCTCTGAAGACATCCAGACCCTTTACAGTGCCTTATTACTTCTAAATTAAGATGATTTGTATGTAAAATATTGCTAACATTAGGTGGACCCCAGAGAACGGTACAAATGTAAAACATTACAATTAAAACATTATAATTATTCTTATTCACAGCTTTAAAAATGTAATTATGGTAAATTCATTATGTCATTATGATTCCATGGTAACAACTTTTGCCATGTGTGTTGCCAACCCGATCTCACTGCAATTCGTACTTATTTTACGAGGTGGCTAATTCGTACAAATTTGTATGACCTGACTCGTACGAATTCATACGATTTATTCTAAATCGTACATATTTTACGAGATGCCAATTCGTATGAATTTGAACGAATTACCTAAACACAACCCCCCCCCCTAAACCTACCCATCACGTGGTTTTAGACAAATGGTACGAAAACGTACGAGTGAGGTCGTACGAATTAGTACGAATTGGCACAAATTTGGCACCTCGTACGAATTTGTATGAATTGCTCGTGAGATAGTGTTGGTGTTGCCTGAAACTTTGGAAGCATTTTAGAAGTCAAACGCCTCACACACACAATGATACTTCCTCTGACATTCCTCAAAGTGCTAACTTTAAAGCTAAAACAAGCTGGTTATTTTGGGAATGTGGGGTTTTGGGGAGGAAAAACAGGCCTGTTTTATGTGGTGGTCACACCTCGCAGCAGACAGGTGCATGAAGGGAAGTGGTTGTGAAACATATTTGGCTCTTTTCTCCGCCCGGCCATCATGATGATGTCAGCTGAAATAGGATGTTGTTTCAGTTGTTGACTTTCAAGATCAAGAGGCTGGAATTTTCATGAAGGCTGTGGTGAGGGCCGAGGAGGATCTGCTGTGTGAGAGAGAACGATTTCTGCCGTAGTTCTGGATGAGATATGAAGCACACCGAGCGAGATGCTCTTCTGTCAGGCTTTTATCTCAGCGTGTTTTTGAAGTGGCAGCCGGTGTTTCCATTACCAGCTGCGCTGGAGGAGTTTGCATCAGGCTGTATACGCGGGTGGAAAAGCACGTGCTCCAGTATCACAGCAAAGCCAGGATGTGGAAATAAATTCATCATCAGAGTGAAAAATGGATACCAATTTAAGCAGCATATTGTGTTGTTCCATCTGTATTCCTTATATTAATAATAGTGACAGATAACTACTACAAATTAGTTAACCATTCCATTTGCTGGAGGGGAACTAAGCCTTCATACTGTGCAAATATTTCTTGTCACAAGCCGCCAACAGTTCAAACAGGAATCTACAGGTTTTGTAAATGTTTTTTAATTTCATTTATATAGATGGTTAAGTTAATTTCTTCTCCATATTTTGCATATTTCTCATATATTTTGAATATAAAGAAATGGCATTGCATCACTTGACTATAGATTATGACCAGTTGGTTTAGATGTTGCAGTGTTTTTTAATTTTTTTTAACTAAATTAAGACATTTTAACAGCTCTACTATAAATGAAATGAAATTAATAGTAGAGCTCTTAAAATGTCTTAATTTAGTAAATTATCAAAACAAATAAAAATATGTGTTTTATTTCAATTTTAGTTATTTTAGTAGTATATTTTTATGGATCATATATTTTATGGTCTATATACATATATATAAAATAATTTTGTAGTAGTAAAGGAGATTACTGCAGTATGTTTTGCAAGAAAATACTATTTCATTATTTTAACTCCATGTTAAATTCAATGTATGACTTCAGTGTATCATGATACTGTTTCCTTGTAATTGTTTTTGAAACTACTAGCGATTTCTGAGTGCTAATAATTTCTACAGCAACTGTTTTGTCATTGTACAGATGTAAATCTTAGGGTAACAGGCAAGTGAACTACAGGCCACAGATTTGCTAGTTATTCAGAAGCTCATAACAGTCCAGCATCTCTCAGGTTTCTAATGTGAAAAGCAGAGTTGTGAGATGCACATCTAACTGCAACACACTCAGAGTCCCAACAGTCTTTTCTAATAATAATCTCAGTGGCTATGTGCAAGTGTCTGTTGAAAAAGAAAGCCTCAAAACCATCAGATATGCATGTCCTCCCGTCCTGTACGGCACTGAGGAACGTGTTGAGCATGCTGTGTTCTTGAGCACCATTGTTCAGCTTGCTTTGCTCTTAAACACTAAGACATTATGAGCCCATAATAAGGGTTCCTATTGACTTGTTGCCAGCGGTTGAATCACCTCGAGATCTGCGCTGTGCATCTCTGCCGCGACGTGGAGTTGCATCAGATTTGCAGCAGCTACTACAGATAGTAGTAGATGAACTGAAAAAATAAAAAGTTCGAAGAAAGCAATAACTGACAGTAGCATGCAGGTCCTGTTCCGCTGCACCTTGGAGTTCTGTCACTTTAAAATATGTATGTGCTTGTGTTACAGTATACAGGAAACATTTCAGGAAGTATCACAGACTTTCCAAAATCTGCTATGGTAAATATATTTATAAAATATTTATATATTTTGCACGTTGTTTTAGAAAAGACAAGCATTCGTTTAAAATATAAAATATAATCTATTATTAAATTTTTTTATAAATTAACATTTACTTTTCAAAAAATACTTTTTAAAAACACACACACACATACATTCATACGCATATAAATATACATATATTCCATCTTTATTTAAAGTTTTAAATTTTTTTACAAACAAACAAAATATATACACGTTAAATTGCTAACGGGATTTTTATGTAATAATATTTTTTACCTTATTGCCCCCCATTTTTTATATCACAATTCACCAAATTGCTAGTATTTATTGACGCTTGTGTTGTTTTCCCTTTCAAACCATGTCACTTCCTGTAGGGTGAGGTCATTAAGGAAGTGGCTTTTGTTAGTTTTGTTAGTTAAAGGAAATTTTACACAAGATGGAAAGTTACTGTATATTACAACTACTAGAAAAACTAGCATAAACCATTATCAAATAATTACCCATTTTTACAATACTCCCCATTAAACAAAAAAAAAAATTAAATTACCTATGTTTTCTTAATTTTCATATCGCGAGAAAAGAAAGCTAATGTAATTTCCAACTTTAATATTTTTATATTACTTAACATATTAAGACACGATGTGCACATGAACATGCACTTAGGTCTTTGTAATAGACTGTTATGTAAAAAGCAAACAAATCCAAATAACAAGGAAATGCGAGGTATACGTCAGGGAAATGTAAGGGAAATTCTGACTTGTTTGTGTGAGGACATTCCATATACATTGTTCATCGTGTTTCTGTATATCTTTGTGCTTTATGAGAAGTGAAGTAGGTCACAGATCACTCGTAGTAGATGTCTTACCCCTGTCATGCAAGAGTTCAGTGCATCAACCTGAACCATGGCTTTCAAGACACAGAAAAGTACTGCATTTCTAAGCCAAAATGCACATGCATTCACTCCTGAACAAGTTTCTTTTGAGTGTGGGTCATAAGAATACAGCCATTCGAGATTGTTCTGACAAAGAAAGTGTGACTAAAAGAAAAAGCTCATCGGACAAATATGTAGCTGTACTAGTTCTTCTAGTTGTACAATATTAATCAGGGTGATGATGGACTAATGGTTAAAGCTGAATTTGGGGACAGAGACAAATTTTGTCCAAGCCTTCTCTCACTGTCATACACTTATAAGGCTGATTTTGATCTTGAAAATATACCCGAGTAGAGGAAACTTGGTGGTCTAACACATATTAGGCTAATCACATAATTTCTAAATAAATAAATAAATGTATCTTTTAAATATATGCTAAATATATGTTGCAAATGTCGAAGCTCAATTAAATACATTGAATTGTAAAATATATATATTTCATAGGCAAGAAAATACATTTCCATTGTTATAATAGCCTATGCTGGATAAATGTAAATGTTGCCTACTAGACCAAAACTACCAGATTTAGTAAGTCTAGATACTAGATTTGACTTAATAAAGTTCCTAGAGAAAAAAAAAAAACTTTATTTATGTATTTATTTATTTAATGTTCATTGCTGCTGCACACATACTAAAACATGACATGTGAATGCATTTTCTTGAAATATATAAATATATATTAACAGACGGAACAATACAATATATAAAACACCACAATAAATTTTTTAATAAATTTCGCGATGGGTACTAGGTTTTGGGGTAGATGAGTATCACATGTAAGTGCATGTCATGTATGTGTGGAAAAATAAATTTTTCCGTATAAAATCCATGAAATTACAGTGAAGTAGTTAAGAGCGAAATGAAATGGGTTGTGCAGTTCACATGTTTGAAAAGCTAACATGTGAAGCTAGTTTTTAATATTATTATTTTAGGACTTTTTTCCCCCTGAAAGACATGTGTTATTTGGGTTGTAAGGTTTCTTGAATTGTTCTTTCAGTGATGACACTGCTGTTCAAGCCACATGAAGTGTTAGTCATGCATCACAGATGTTATTCCATGTGGGCAGATTTGACTTCATTTAAAGGTTCTTCTCTTGTATCCTTGTGCGTATCGTATGAAAGTTACTGTGGTTTACCAGATGTAAGTGGTCATGACAGGAGCTGAAATATTAGGAGAAACATTGACTATAACTTTATATGCACAGACAGTAACCAAGTCTTCAATCTTATTTTGAGATGCTTAAGGGTTGAACTTACACAGCTCGTGCATTAGGTAACAATATGTAAAAGCAAGTGGCATTTTGTTTGCAAGAAAGATAACACAAGTACACTTTACATGCACAAAAATGCATTTGTGTTGACTAAAAATAAGTAATAAAAATATCAACTTTTCTTATATTACAAGTTTTCATTTATTGTTGATTTGCATTTTTAGGAATGAAATGCTGTATTAAATCAGGCAAATGAAACATGAGCAAACCTAAACCTCAGTATAAGTAAATAATTAAACCTTCAGAATATAGATATGAATAAAGCTGTAAGTTTGGATAAGTGCTACTTAAGTGGAGAAAAATAAAACTCATGCAATAAAATAAACACTTAAACTGTATATATTCTTACAACTTGAGAAAACACAAAAAATATTAAAGCAAATGTCATTTAAATACAAGATGGCACTTTACATGCACACACACATACACACTTAATTCAGTTTTGAGTTGAAATATATATAGTGTATATGCGAACAACACCTGCGTGACCTTCATACATCCCCGAAATGTCATCAAAACAGCAGCAGGTGATTAAAAGACATTTAGCAGAAATACTGAAGAGAAAATATGCTCGAATGCACATGACATTTACTTTATTTTGCAATCTAATACTTTTGGGGCCACTGTACAGTATGTTGATCTTTCATTTGAATACGAAATGTCAAAAGTCCCCAAAATATCAGGCCCCAGAATTGATGCCGCATTGCATAGCACCTTTTTTTCTTTCTCTTTTTCCTTCTGATCTATCTTTCCTTGCACGCTTGCAACTGAAAAAAAGTAAAAACCCCTTTAAGTCACAAAGCAGCTGCACTTTCAGGTCTGCTCTGGGATTCATTTAGTTGTTTAATGGAATAAACACACCATAAGTCAAAAGTATCTGCCGTTGAAAAAGACAAACAGAAGCGCTGCAGTATATTGTGCAGTTTTACTTCCTTGTGTAGAGACAGATGGGAAAGATGCACCCACTACACGCATCATGCATCAGTGTTTGTATAGAGCATGCATTTAGGCCAAACTACAGTGTGGTTGCGTTTACCGTAGCGTGTTGGACTTTAGCTCTGACTGGGGACTTCTCTTGGTAAAGTGTTAGTGGGAAGAGAAACTTAGCGCTGCTGGTAATCCAGACCATAAGCAAATAAATACATCCAGCCCTCTACTTTATTGCCTTCCTTTTTTCCCTCCGTCTTTCTCTCAGCATGCAGCTGTTTCCAGGAAGGGGGGGCCGCAGTGACTCTTCTCTATACAGGGCAAGGAGGACAAACACATGAGCTGGCCACCAGAGTCATGGAAAATGTGTGTCACCCAAATCCGCCATTATTAGACTTCTTTTCTCTGAAATACTTAATTTGGAACCGCTTTGGAAGATGCCACCTGTAGGAGCTTTGGCTAAAATGGAAGATGCATGCTTTTACGGCTTACACGGCAAGCATTGTCTTCCATTGTCTGAAATCTGAACATCGGAAAAAAGTTCTTGTTTATTTTTTTTTAAATCAAAAGTCAAAAGATTTTAAAGAGGGGATTTTGGATTTCACTTTCTACCACTAATTCAGAAACCATAATAATAATAAAAAAAATACAAAATCAAAAAATATTTTCAGCGCTTACTAATTAATTCAGAGTTATTCTTGAAAAGTTATTTCTCACAAAAAGAAACTGTTTCTCTCGTGTTTTAAGACATCAATGTATCGTCACGAGCCACAGTGTGTTACAGTGTAATTTGGATTTATCTGTGCATGTTTTTTTTTTATTTGAAAGGTTTGGTGTCCATCCACTTCCATTAAAAAGTACCAGACTGCCACGGTTAAAGTCAAAAATCTTCATTTGTGTTCTACTGAGGAAACAAAGTCACCTACATCTTGGCCTGGGGGTAAGCAAATAAACATCAATTTTTTGGGTGAACTATCCCTTTAAGAATAAAGTAAATCCAACACGTTCTCACGACTTATTAGTACGTATTTTACGGATTCGTGCTAACTCATACGATTTTGTATGATTTGTCTAAACCCCTGTGATAGGTAGGTTTAGGGTCGGGGTTAGGTGTAGGTCATTCATACAAATTCATGTGAATTGGCAACTCTTAAAATACATTTGATTTAGGAAAAATATGAAGTTGTACGAATTAGCCACTTCGTAAAATACATACGAATTGCAGAGAGATTGTTCTCAGTAAATTACACAAGCTTGCAATGGAATGAAAATGACATCATTTTCATTTTTGGCTGCACTAAAGCTTCTTGCTGACCAAATGGTAACTGCGTAACCTCATAAAAGTTCAGGAAGTTGTCCAAAGTGCCATGCACTGATTTTTTTTATTTTTTATTATGTCAATATGATCCAAAAATGTCCAGCTGCAGACTCCATCCTAACCTGTTCCTCATCCCAGTTACCTCCCGCTACACCTGTGTTCCCGGCCCTTCACCCTCCAGGACTTCTGTGTACTTTCCAGGGTGAGTCAGTCATCCTATAGGCCCTTTCACTCGCTCCAGCTCAACCCCTTCTGAAAAATCCCCTTCAGGAAGTGTCAACATGAACAGAGCTCTGCCCGGGGGTGGCTCAGACACTTACACAACACCATCTTCTTTACCGTTTACTGCCAGTGAGTGCACAATATAAGAGCAGAGAGTTCTCATGTGCTTTAGCATCCTATATACTGTAGGCTTGTTCACTTTTACTATCGTTGCTTGTTTGATGTTTATTGTTCTGTTCAGCAGAGTTAAATCTATAAAAAAGTTGACATTTATAAGTTAAAAGTCAACTTTTCTAACTTAAACCGAAATACAACCAGACAAAACTCACCACAACACAAATGCACAGTAACAAAAAACCTAGGTAAGAGGAGAGAAGGAGAGAATTAGGCAGAAGTCCGTGAAAATAGCAAATTTTAATAGAATACATTATCCTCAGAGAAAAATAAATTACTTTTATTTTCCGTTTATCTAAATTGCTGGAGAAAATGCGTCAAAAATGCTATTTTATTCTAAAATTAGACCTCAAAATGGGATACAACAAAAACCACTTAATAAAAATTAATCAAATCGGTTATTAGTAAGAAGGTGATAAAATATTACAATATTCAACAGAATTAAAAAATAACAGGAAACCTGAAATCGCTTTTATTGTTTTGACCTGCAGAAATGCATCAAAACAATGCACCTTATTTATTTTTTAATGAATTGTAACAAAGCTTTTTTTGACCATATATATATATATATTTTTTTATTTTTATTTATTGTACTTAATATACTGTAGACAGAATTAACACTGTAATACATTAAAAAGCCTTATGACTGTAAATAAAGTAGAACAAACTGAGGCTTACACAAAAAGAGCAGCAGATGTAAATGTGTGTGTACGTGTGTGAGTGGCTGGTGACTCATGAGGTGTGGCTAAGCCGGACGGGGTTATTTTAAGCAGATATAAAGCAAGCTCAGGTGAAACACGCTCTCAGAGATGGAACTCCTCACTCAGATGTCTCTGGAATATCCCGTATATCTCACGTACATGATAGAGAGAGAAGTGTCCCTTTACTGACCTGCCTTCACTCACATTAAACACACATCTTCCTCTTTTTGCACATGACACTGTCTGTTAAACACTGATTCTATGCAGTGACCCCAAGCAGTGGGACACCTACGCCAAGCTTAAAATGGAAAATGTTTCAAATGGGTTTACTAATGCGATGAAATACTGGAGGTGAATGCATACATTTAGATATGGAAGGGCCTGTGATGAGAACGAATGAGTAAAATGTTGGCAGGCCGTCCTGTAGTGAGTCATCACAATCAGTTAGCACGTTGATTTCACTGGAGTCAACACATTTCAACACACTGACATTTTGTTTCTCCTTTTAAAAAGTAGCGCAAAAGCTGTCATGCTATGAAACCAACGCAAATTTAATGCATAATTGTAACATAATCCGAAACTTGACTTCAACATCAACAAACTTGACTAAAACTGAGTTGGCATGGCATGAACAGATGAGTCTCACCGACAACAAGGAACAACATCAGTACGTGACAAAAGACAATGGCAGCATGCTGGTTACTTATAGGAAACAATACAGGTCAACCAATGAGCAAACAGAACTGAGAGTAACATGACAGGACATAACATGACCAATCAGAACATGAGACACAAAAGCAGGACACAAACAGGGATAATGCATTAACTATTTGTGTGTGTGTGTGTGTGTGTGTGTGTGTGTGTGAAATTGTGCATATGTACTATTTAAATATTTCAATGTATATCTGCTAGCAGGTTGATTTCACAGGAGCCGCCACATTTCAACACTGTGACATTTCGCTTCTTCTTTTAAAAGGTAGCGCAATCACAAACCCTGCCATGCGTGGAATTTACACAATTACAGTGCAACACATAAATACAATGTGAAGAATAAAATATATAAATATATATATGTGCACATACATGCACAGTCAAAAATACGTGTGTGTGTGTGTGTGTGTGTGTGTGTGAATTCCTTTCCATGTTAATGTGTCATCATCACATGCTTCTGATAAATATTTTATAAAATACACACTTAGAAAAAGGCAAAAACACTACTACACCATCCTTTTAAAATATATTACGTAATTCACAAGGAAGACCTGGTTTATTTATGTATTTTCCATATGTCAATATCAATACAGGTAAAGCATGTCTCTCACAACAAGAAAGTGACATGGGAAGATAAAAACGGCACTGTATGTTACTTTTTTAAAAACATTAGGCCAAATGCAAATACATCAATCTGTATTTATAACAGCTTCAAGTAGCTTCAAATAAATCAGTGATATTACTGAAAGGCTGCTGTTCCAGTCTGGTGCTAATCAGAGTGTGTTGTCGTTCTCAGGAAGGTAATAGGCTGATTTATATCTGATAAGCACAGGAGGCTGCACCTTTAGACACATCATAACCCGCCAGGACCAAAACAGAAACCGTCTGAACATCACGCACTATTTGTCCAAACCAGCATCAGAAACACTTCCCTTATCCCACTGAACCCTGCACCAAACACAGCAGCCTGCAGCACACAGTTCCCTTATCCTCTAAACCAGACTCGTCACATATAACACAGTCTTCCCCAAAGTCCTGAACGGGCCTGTGCGTCTCAGCAGGATGTTTGGAGTCTAAGGATGGATGACACAGCACAACAAACATACAGAAAACATCATCTGCTATCAGCTGCTGAAATCTTACCAGAAGCACTAACAACGATTGGAGGATGGAGGCGGTGATCAGGAAATACACTGAAAAAATTATGATACTTTGGACAAACTTAAATAAATTGTATTGAATTATATGGTTTGGTTTAAAACTTAAATTTGGATTTAATATTCATCAAAATATCTATTTCCTCAAAGACAATGATATTCATACAGAGTAAAATGTTACTTAATGTATGTCTGTATATATATATATATATTTATTAGTGCTGTCAAATGATTATTCAGATCAATAAATTAAAAGTTTTTGTTGATGCAATATATGTTGTATAATGTATATTTGATTAGACCAATATTAAAAAGCACTTAAACGATAAATTTAGATTTTCATCAGAAGGTTAAAGACATTTTGTTTCACACACAACAAAAAGATGTTGATAAGAACATGTTCTGCTTGGGAACTCAAAACACAACCAGCGTTCAACGATCACTCCTATCGAGGAAGCCTGTGTCGTACATGAGCGGCTGACTCAGGACAACTTACGTTAAATGTATCAATACTTGTGGATGGTTTCAATGTAAATCATTTAATTTTAGAAGAGTCAAAGGAAAACGAGTTTGGTATCTCAGTGTATGTCAGTAATTTGGCCTTGGGAGAATCTCTAACAGTACTTTTCATTGTAGACAATAATGGAAAATCAGTTTGGTCTCAGTCTGAGACTAATTGGAGAAAATTTGACTCATCTTAAACTTTTTAAAACTTCTTAAACTTTCACATCAAAGTGTCAACCTGTTTACAACCTTTAAATCAGAAATGTCAAAGTTTAAATTGATATCTCTCATGAGAAAGAGAGGAGAGAAGCCAATCCTGTTGCTATTATTATAATCTCTTAGCTATAGAAAAAACAACTAAGATCTCACAGATTATAAAGAGACTGACTCATCTTTAACTTCTTTACATCAGTGTCTTTGTGTATTTTGATACTACACTGAACAAAACATCTAAACCCACCAGATCCAAGATATCATTTAATATCAACCTAACATTCATTTACACCACCAAAACAATTTTACGCTTTAAATGATGTCTCTTTAAAGGCTTTTTTGGCCAAACGAAAAGGGCAAAAGTGATCTCATTTGTAATTTTGCTTTCATGTGGCTTGAAATTTGACTCATCTTCAAGTGTTTTCACACCGAATGCTGGCCCTTTGATTGAGATCTCTTCTAAAACTAGAGGAGACACATGTGAGACACTAGGCTCCTTTTTTAAGAAAAAAAAGAGAGCAAAAATGTCAGTGTGCTCTGTATTTAATGAGAAACACGTAGGACTTTAAAGAGATCTGATTTTGTGATTTTTCTGGGCCGTTGCACAGTAGAAACTAAACATGCTTGATATTACTGCACCAATGATTCATTTCATCTTCGGAGAAATAAATAAAAACATCCAAGTTCATTTTAATTGAGACTTTGATGTCTTGGCAAATCTGAACACAGTTTGAGACATTAATAAGATCTCTCCTGAAAAAGTTGAGAGCGTTCCTCATCTCAAGTGGAAAGCAGTTTTTCATTTGTTCATTGAAATACCGACTTTTTGATTGAGATCTATTTTGAAATTAAAGGAGACACATGTGAGATACTAGACCTTTTACTCGCCTAATGCCTAGGAAAAGACAAGAAAGACATTGAAATGATCTCATTTGTAATTTTGCTCATAAATAAAGGTACAAAAGCTGTCTCAAGCTGTTCTGAAAAGAAGCTTGCCCCAGTGACAGCTTTTGTACCTTTATTTTCGGAGGGTGCATGTCTTTAAATTAGACTTATCTTTAAAGGCTCTTCACATGAAACTAGAAGAGAAACATGTGAAAACCGGGCCTTTTTCATGGGAAAAAAGCCTAAAGATTAACATTAAAATGATCTGATTTGTGACTTTACTTGAAATTGGACTTGAATTTATCTTCAGACTGAACCACTGGCTTTTTTAAATTGAGATCCTACTAAACTAAACTACTAAACCTAAGGAGCCATGTGAGATTCAAAGCCTTTTCTCTGAGTTTTTGACGAATCTGCACACTTGGCAAATCCTTCTCTGAGAAAAAAAAGGTGTTAATTTGCTCTTTATTTAACGTCCAGGAGAAACAAAAGAGACATTTGTGATTTTGCTTTCATTTGTAAAAATGTGTATATTAAATTCAAATGATTTTTGAATGTTGCTGTCAAACTATTAATCACATCCAAACTAAACGTTTTTGCTTCCATAATATATATGTGTGGATTGTGTGTATTTAATATGTGTATGTAGATACACAAATATATTTTGAAAATATGTATTCACATCCTTGTATTTATAGTCACAAAATTAAAAACATAACATATTTCCTTAAATATATACTGCATGTTTGTGTATTTATATATACATAATAAATATACACAGTACACACACATATTACGTGCACAAAAATATTTTTTTGGATGTGATTAATTGCATTTATTATTTGACAACACTACTTTTTAAATGAGATTCTTCTGAAAGTAGAGATACTATTCAATTTCATTGAGATGTCTTGGTGAATTTGAGCAGTTTGAGACACTCCTTGAGAAAAAAAAGTGCAAAAGTGTCAATTTGCTCTCTATTTAATGCTTAGAATTGCGACTGAATCACAAGACCAGTCTTAAATCGCACAGGTATATTTGTAGCGATTGTACAACACACATTGATTGATTCTCCTTATAAGCCAAAAATCATTAGTATATCCAGTACAGATCATGCTCCATGAAGTCATTGTGTAAATTCTCTACAGTAAATGTATAAAACTTTCATATGTAAACTTATATCATGACTGCTTTTGTGGTCCAGGGTCACAAATGTTAAAGAGATCTCATTCGTGATCGAGTGATGTTTCGGTTTAGATTAAATGCTCTTGATATGACTGATTGCATGTTTTACTCCTGCTCGGTTTCATCTCAGCGTTTGTTTACACCAAGCTGGACAAAGATGGGCGAGCGGGGAGAAGAGCGGCGGAGCGACATGTCAGGGCGTGTCTCCAGGAGCCTTTCGCCCGCGGCACACGCAGAGCCCAGACAGAAAACTCCTCTCTCTCGCTGCATTTGTGTCATAACTACATGAGAATAAACAAAGAGCAGACTGATGACCACACCTCAGACTAATAAAAGCCCAGAGCGGCGCTGGTGGGTAATTGGGGTTGGTGTGATTATCATGTGAATGCTAATATCGGTGAGTCAGGTACTCTACAGTCCGTAACAGACAGTTTCAGGTGGATTAAGTAGAAACACAAACACGCATCTCTCATGCTACGACATCCAGCATGATACGCAAATAGAGTTTTAGGAGCTTGTCAATAGGCCTACCTGTCCGTGACTTAACATTTTTATTATGACACTGTATTTAAACAGCTTTGGAAACTGGGGCATCTGTTCAAAGGTTGATGTAAAGCAGTGATACAAACTTACTTTATTAAAGTAAAAAAATCTTTGCGTTCCGGAAATGACTCCTTTTTCCTAATTGATCAGGATCACTCTCAGCATATACAGGTCAGTCAAAAAATATTTCCCTGCTTGGTTTTTATTTTTTTCACTTTTACAAACAGCAAATACAGATATCTGATATCTTACAGTTAAAATATTTGGACATATTTGAAATATTATATATTTTGAATACTTACTATTAAATACAAATATTTGTTTACACACACATATATTACATATAATCATATTTTTATTCGGCAAGGATGCACAAAAATGATCAGAAGTGATAATGCTGCAAAATATTTCTGTTACAAATAAATGCTGTTTTTAACTTCATACTCATCAAAAAACCTAAGAGGAAACGTATCAGTTTCCACAAAAAAAATATTAAGCAGCAAAAAGAATTTTTTATAGATATAGCATAAATTTAGAATAAGATATAGAATAAATAGAGCAGCAAAGAATCATGCGATACTGAAGACTGTAGAAATGCTGCTGAAAATTCAGAGGAATAAATTCTGTTTTAAAATATAATAAAATGGGAAACATTTGTTTTGAACTGTAACAATATTTTTAGTCATTTATATGCAATCTTAAAAACAGAAGCTTATTCATCTACATCCCTAATATCTGTAGCAGTTTTTCCTATTTGAGTGGCATTTTTTCATCCAGACCTTTTCATTTCTTCCCCTGCTGTTTAAATACATGACCTGGAGGCATAAAGGTGGTTAAATACGGAGCATTGAAGGCCTGACAGCTTTAGGCGCCGACGCTTGACTTACAGCCCCAGTCGAGGCGAGCAGGATGGCATCCGCACAGCCGTGAGTCACCACAGTCTTTGTGAAGTGACTCCCGGTGGCCTGTAAACAGATATTCATCATATCTGTATCACACATGCTTTGGCTCCAACACGTCTGTCAAGCTCTTTTATGTCTCTCGTCTTCTCATCGTTCCCGCTGACCTTGACTTCTCACTTCTCGCCAGATAAGATAATGGTTATGACACTGGAACGTGTTTGTCTTGGGTTTTACGGGATGGTGCTAAAATGTGCCTAGGAGAGGAGAAAGCTTTTCCAAAAGAGATTTACAGTTGCATGTAAAAAAAAAGAAAAAGAAAAAGAAAGATTGGGAACAGTTAGTAAGCATTGTGTAATGAAACAACTTCCTGTATTTTTTGCTGAATCACAGACGAGGGTGTGGTCAGGAAGACACGAGCGCTTGTGAACCAGGAGGTTATGATCCATACGCTTGCTTTTTCAGTTAGTTTAGTTTTCAGTTTATATGTCGAGACATCTTCTAATGTGCTTCTATTAAAGAACATTAATATACTCATTTCATTATATTTTTCACTCCAATTATTATGCTGACATTATTTGTAATAAAAAAAAAAATAGAATGCACTTTCAAAATAATATTTTGAATTTCAAGAGTTAATACATTTTTTTTTTTTGTTTACTTTTCGAAATTATGTTTTAGATACTTAGATAAAATATTTATGTAAAAGATAATTTAAATTAAATTATAATATAGTAATCAAAAAGTATTTGCATATATATATATTTATTTATACTGTATGCATTAAATATTTATGTGTGTGATGAATTTCATTAGTTCATAAAAATATTAATATATTTTGGGTTGTATACTCAGTGTGTTAAAAATTAAATATGGTAATTAAAAATTTTTAGGGCTGCATAAGACAAAATTATTGAATCATAATGCATTGTTCATTAAAGTAAAATGTGTTATACTGATAATCATCAGTCATTTTTGAAAAAAAAAAATATTTAATTAGAAACAATGCACTTACAGTATTAACGTGTGCACTGAATTTGATTATAATTCATACAAATATTGAATAACTCACTGATCTACATGTATTGTTTAGTTTGTGTATCTAAACTGTTATGCTGACAAAATACTAATAATTAATAATGAAAAATTTAGGAAATCTCTGTCATGCATGGTCTCTATCATTATCGATGTTAAGATACTATGACATACAAATATGCATGTGAAAGATTCAAAAGCACATAAAATATCATCTTTATGTGATACTAACAGTATTTCAGGGGGTTTTCATCAGTATTTTCCCGCACGTGTCTAATTCTGTCCACTGCGAGAGATGTTTCACCCATACCTCTAAAATAGAGTTAGTTCCTGATTTTATTTCAAGTTTCATATTTAACATAATGCTGCAATTTACTGACGTTGAATAACACACCTGCAATTAAAAAAAAAGTGCTATTTCACTTGCTTTTAAACTAAGTAAGTGCTGCAAAGGTATGTTTCTCCTGTGATACAAACAGTCAAAAGTATAGTAAATGTCAAATGAAGCTCCAGAGGAAATTTGCCTATAACCCTAAGGTACGTCAGCAAAATCTTGACAGGCGCCCGAGCTTCAGGATCACTGCTGCAGCTGCGCACACTCACCCTCTCCATGCAAAAATCTGCTCTGCACCTGTTTCTGGAGACATTAAGAAGAATTTCAAGAAAGCAAAGTATCAGAGCAATCTGCCCACATTTGCTGTAGCACGAGCAGGCCTGTCTGCAGGATGTTTTTGTCTTGAGGGTAAGTAAGCATGATTACAAGTTTACCCATTTCCTCGTATGATTCAAGTAATTACTCCCTCAATTAAACTAATAGACTTCCAGCGCTTGGCATGGAAAACAAATGCCTTTTAGTAACTATGAACAGACCAATTAATGTTTACATCAATAGCCGCGCTTAGAGAATTAAAAATGAATAGTGCGCTAGTTTCAGCCTCCTACAGTAGTTGATTGAAGGTCAGCTCTATATGCAGTAAGTGTGAGATCAGCAGGGACAGAGAATGGTTAGCAGCTCATGATCCTGGCAAAGACCCAGGGCTTTCGTGTCCCGAGGTGACCTGATCTGAACCCCTCAGCACTGAGAGACCACCGCTGCTTATCAACAAACCACATCAGTACATGATATATGTTGACATTTATGGGAAATGTCAATATCTGTTATAGGATTCATGCATCAAAGCATTCATTTGGCTTTATTTAAGTTATAAATAAAATGTTCAAAATATGTTGTATAATAATATTGCTGTATATTAATATTACATATTAAATGTAAATATCATGCCTAATTGTCTTTTATTTAAAATTTACAAATAATTTGACAATCCACTTTATTTTGACATTCATATAATCTGATATATACATATTATGTATATATGATGCATAATAAATAAAAGTACATTTCATGTTTGTTTTTAAAAAAACATAGATTTATAGTGGAAATGGGAAAGTGTGTTCAAATTGTATTTTATGATTTAAAAACAAAAAAACAATCCTAAAACAAAAACCTCTGACATTTATGGCAAATATAAACACTAGTGGCATAATACGCATCAAAGTAATGGTCTCTGTTAGGGTGTGACCCAAATAATATTAATACACACACTGTATATTATATATAATAAGTAAAAGTATATAAATTCCATATTAAATGATTATTTTATTATTATTATTTTTTTGTTTATAAAAAATGACATTTATGATGCTTAGAACACAAAGCTGAGAGAGTTAATGAAAAAAAGAAATAAGAATAAAATAAAGAATAAAACCTTCAAAGGAAAGAAATATGTTTTTTGTTTTGTTTGTTTGTCAAACATTCTGTGAAAAAAATCCACTTCTCAAATAGCAATCTGATTCTTAACCCACTTTCTGTTTTCTTCACCTACACATGTAACATTTTTATCATTTACTAACCACCGATAAGAACCAACGACACCGTTCTTATTTAAACAATGACTCACTCTAAAGTCACAAATATTTTGGTGACCTTAACCCATAAGTCAGTATCTGACTTTTAACATTTATGCAAAACTCATGATTCAACCGCTTGATTTAACCGACACCCGTTAGTGTTAATAGTGGGAGGAATAAATATGACATCTGCATAATCCAAATTCAGCTGCTGCATTACTCTGCACTGCATTTATTGCAGATGCATGCACAAACATATCAAAACAAGATTATGAATTGCAATTTTAAGTCAAGATCCAAATGTAAAAATGTACATCATAACTAAACTGTTTGGGTTAAAATGCCACTGCACAATTAGTTATATTTAATTGCACCAAATGCATCAAATGTATTCTTCCTGGTGTAATAACAAAAAACAAAAACAAACCTATTAATAGTCACACTCAGGAAATGCACGGTCCTAAATTCAAGGGAAGCAGAAATGCACGGCACAAAATGCAAAAATGTTTAAAAAAGGCAGTTTTTGTATGTCAACAACATGAAGCTCGCATCTCATGTGTGATTGACATTTGAGAGCGTTACACGTGTCCTCACACAGACTCTGGGAATGCACTTGCGCGCATGTAAACCACAAGTCAACCGCTCTGTTCGCGACTGGCAGACAGATCGTAGGAGGACAGCTCAACGTAAACACACCGTTAAAATAAACAGTCACAAGTACAACCACAGAAAAAGACAAATGTCAAACTGATCGTGTTTTTCAGGGAAACATTTATTGCCAGTGATAAGTGTTCGTGTTACATGGCTCTGCATCGGCTCATCAACAATACTTCAGCTAGTTTGGCAGCGCTGCTCTGTTGTTTGTCTTTACAAGTCCACAGCAGTTTAGCTTGAAAATAAATAAACCGTGCTGTCTTCGAGTCATGTCGCAGTCATAGTCGCCAGGGTGGCAGAATTAGTCATGAGAAACATGGGATTTTCTAAGAGACACAAGTTTTTTTTGTTGTTGCTGGGCTTGTGTCAATGATGAAATGACAGCAGAAGCTAATTGCTGTACACAACAGTTGGGTTCCAGAAGTACAATCCATTCGTCTTCTTAATAGAGTTATAAACCTTTCAAGACCGATCTACGCTAGTAAGGACATACTTCTGTAGAAGTAGTAAAGCACAAATTTCAAGGCTGTTTTGTGGCAGGTTATCAAAAATAAATAAATCTTAAAACAATAAATAAATTATATTTATAAACTATTCAAATATGTTTGTATCATACTTAATACAATTGGTCCCACTTTTATAGTAAGTGGCATTAATTACTGTACTTACATTTAAATTAATCACTTGGTACAATGCACTTATTGTGTCCATACAATTATATTTATAGAAACACCTATATGTAATTGATGGGTCAACAGTGTAAATATAAATGCACTTACACGTTAACCCACTCTTAAACCTACCCATACCACCAAAGCTGTCCCTAACACAATATGAATACAATAAGTACATGGTAGTTATATTGTAGCAAGTACATAGTAGTTAAGGCCAACTAATATAAAGTGTGACCATAAAATAATACTTAATATTTGTAACACTTTCCCGCAGTTTCACAGACAAGGCTCATAAGCTAGTCCCAGACTAAATTGCATGTCTGAGATGAAAATATCTTGCTCTGACATATCTTAAAACATGTCAGTGTCATTGTTTTGTGTCAAGATGCGCACCTGTAATACTTTCTTATAAGGCATTTTTATCTTAATTAAACTCCTGTTTGTGAAACCGGGCTTTAGAGTCACACTTTATATAAGGTGGCCTTAACTACTATGTACTTGCATTAAAATATAAATGCAATGTAGTTATTATGTTCATATTGTATTGCACGTTAAATATTATAATTTATTTTATTTGTCTTAAAAATGTAAACTACACCTACCTGC
>JAUCNO010001053.1:1837415-1857585 GCA_032353835.1 Enteromius viviparus
TATATATATATACACTTTATATAGTTGCTCTTTTTTAGTTGCTGTTTTTTTTTTTTTTTTTTTTTATAAAACCTTTTAAACAGAATGAATGAGAAAAATACTCCTGGAACCAAGACTGTGAATGATGAGTTAATGTAAAACTAACATTGCAAACATTTTGTGATTAAGAAACAAAAAAAATGTTCAATTCTTATATGAGTTTGCACAAGACTAATAAAACACACAAACCTGGCATTCGCATTTGCATTTTGTTGTACTGAAACTAAAAATGCTTTGTAAGTTTCCAACTAAAAAAAATGTTTTGTTAATGTGTAAATTATGAAAACACTATTTCAAACGTTCCATTGTATCCTTTTGCAAACATTACTGGAACGTTACTTTTCAAAACCAACAAACATTTAAATAGAAACCATTACACGTTTCACAAACTAATTATTATAATGGTTTTGTTCTAAAGTTAACAGCAGATAACTCTCAACGGACGCTGTCTTAACATTCTTAAGAAGTTCTGTGAACATTTCCCTTTAGCTGGGTTAAAGACATGCAGAAATATGCTCATCTCATCCGTATTATCTCAAGTAAAAACACTTCACATCATAATTATGCTCTTAAGTAAGAACTTCCCAGAAGGACCTGAATGCAGAACGAACGCTGTGCGCTGCGTGAGCGGCTGACCTCAAGTAATGGGGACCACGTCTGACGCCATTCTGCTTGGACAACAGCCACTGCTCGGTCTCTCCTTGCTGTGACCTGCACAAAAGCACACAAACTCCAGTTAGCTTCCAGAGGAAGTACCTGTGTAAGTCAGCAGTAGAAGCAGGGCCTGAGGCTGAGGGCCCTCATCAGCCCCTTTTTTGTGAGTCTCTTTGTTCTCAGAGCGAGCCGGCGGACTTCATTACACACAGACACAACAAAAGAGAACATAATGACCGCCATGGATTAGACTTCTAGTTCATCTTGTTTGCTTTAAAAGGTCAAAAACAAGAAACATTCTCAGAATTTGGTTAACTTTTTTGAAAGGTTCTCTCAAAGTCATGAACAGGTGCTCTTCCAGTGTTAACAGAACAGAAAAAAACAACAGCATTATCTATACGTGGTTCATGGGACAGTGATCTAATGTGTTTTAAATGTTATTACTTATCAAAAATAACAGCATCATAATGTTTGCATGTTCATTTAAAACTTACTTTGAATTAAACATCCAGAAATATTCATTCTTTAACTTAATGAAATGTTCTTTTTTGTCATCTGGAGATTTGTATCTTTTTTTTTTTAAGTTACTACTTTATAGAACGTTCAAAATTAACTTTCTTGTCATGTTTGCAAAATTCTAAAATGGAATGTTCACTGTTTTCATAAGCGAAGAAATAAAGTTTTAGTACAATGTTTTGAACATATCTACATTACTACCAGTTTGATCGTTTAAATTTAGCCATGCATTTGCACGTTTCAGGAATATAATACTTTAACCTCATATTACAAGCAGTCTAAATACGTCACGTCAGCACGTATAGAAATAACGCCACCTGAAATGTTTTATGACTAGGATTTTCAAGAAAAATGATTAGGGCTTTAAGATGATAATCTAGTTAACCTCGCTAGTTAACCTTATTGGAAGCATCTAGTAATATATTAAGTAGTAATATTTTCTGAAACTCTTAAGGAAGATCTCATTTTGATCTTTATCTTAGCAAAACCATGCAGCTATGAAAGATTACACTGTATTTGCCCTTCCTACAGAGAAAAACAACATGGTCTGAATGCATTCGCATCAAACAGTTTTTCAAAAATCACATCACACTTTTTTCAATAACGAAGGTGGCAAAAACAAACAGTTTGCAGCCATCGCGATTCAACGGAAAAGCAGCGGCACAACCTGTGCTAGTAAATGATGTCAAAAACAAATACATATTAACCCACGCAGCGTTTAATTTGCATTGTGTATGGCGGCTCAACTTCAACCACATGATCGTGTGTTAGTCCCCCCTCGACAAAGTCATTGATCAAGCACTTTGTTGGTTAATAGCTGAGAAACGTACAAAAGCCCACATCCTTGAAGAATACATGATACGTGATGACACAAGGCTGAGAGATTTTACAGTAAAAGATCTGATTCGACTAAAACACGCTATCACAGTAGATATCAATTCATATAGCCTAAATTGAAACTAAAAATAATTTTAAAAGAGCTTAAAATAATTCAAAACCGACAATGGAAATGAATAAAACTGCATTAAGTAAAAACTGAACAAATTCATTAAAAACATTATTTAAATATATTATTATTTAGATTATTTGAATTTTCTTTAGACCACACTTAAATTAAATAGAACAAACTGAGATGTTTTTGTGTGGAAAAAAGGGCCCCAGTAATCTTAAAGTGTGCAACAACAGCAAGTATTGGGATCAAAATCTCAATATGATCTCACATTTCTCCCATTTTTCTCTAATAAGTCTATTGAGTTACGAAAGCGCATGGTCTGAGCAATAACCTTGACCTTTTAGCTAAATTCAGTCTTTTTTTTCTCAAAACAGTTTGTGAAGAACGAGTGTAGCATGAGCGTTTGAGTAGGAGTGAACCCGTCTCTCTGTCAGCGCTGGAGAGGACGGTGCTGCTCGTGACTAAACAGATAACAGCCAGAAAAGCTCTCTCAGGGCCTGATGGGAAACCCGACACTGCGGCCGAGTGAGGCTAGATACCGACACACACACAGTCACTGGCCCACACAAAGACTAATGTACACATGCACCCAGAAGAAAAAAACACAATATACACAACTTCATGTGTATTATCAAAGAAGAGTTGAAATATTATAAAATATGCATCATGGACGCTAATAAACAACACAGCTAACTATGAAACAAAACACCTGTTACAACACACAATATGAATTTTTTGTTGTAGAAACCTTTCCACTGATAATTACAGGAAATGGCAAAGTATGTGCATGACTGAATATCACATGTCACTTTTAAAGTCTGATTTTGTTAATGATGCACGTGTGTTTTTTTTTTATCACTGCATCAACAAGAGTTTTACTGCAATACGAGCACAATACACTTACGTCCCACAAAAAAAACAAACAATGGCAGGTTACGAGAATCTCCTGACGCCAGCACTCACACCCTTCAACAACACGGCGTCCCTGCCCATGAAATATTCACGCCGCTCCGCAGGTTACTGGCGAGCGAGTCTTTGACCTGTTAATTGATGCGTGAGTGAGATTAATGTCTCTGTTTCTCTTCGTGGTTATTCTTTAAAGATCCAAGTGCAAACAAGCCTCTCGGTTTCGGGGCCTGCGCTGATGAATGCTGTAAGGAGAGACTTTATAAAACGCTACTCATTTATGGGTTTTCATTTATCATGTATATTTAATTAATTCAGTGTACTAGACCTTCTAATATATATATATAAAATAAGCAAATGCAAAATTGTCAGTATTTCAGCACATGCATTTTTTTATTTTAATCATGCGAGACATAATCATAGATTGATCCTTTCTTTTAATGCTGAAAAACACAATGCTGTAAAAGATGTGACATGAAGGGGCTGCCTTTTATTAAAAAAAAAACAATAACTAACTTATTAGAGGGCAGGAATTAAAAATATATCTTGCTAAGTTTTAGACACCCTTGTGTCACATTACGTTGACATTCACTGCTGTAATAAAGTAGAATTATAAAATATTATCATTACAATTTAAAAACATTTTACAGCCCCACTTTATATTAAGCGGCCTGAACTACTATGTACTTACATTTAAATGAACCGTTTGCTACAACGCACTTATCATGTACATGTTTTTACATTGTACTTATATTGTAAAACACCTGCATGAAATTACATCAGAAATTAATTTATAATTACACTGCTGACCCATCACTCACACCTTAACCCACTCTTAAACCTACCCATACCACCAAATCTGTCCATGACCTTACACTTATCCCACCTCAATAGCAGCAAAAGGGGTTTGCATTACAATATGACTACAATGAGTACTTATTTTTGAATGCAAGTACATAGTAGTTAAGGCCACTTACTGTAATATAAAGTGCGACCCAGTTTTATATTTAATACACTTTAAAATGCAAAGATTAATTTCCAGCATTAATTCTCCACTCTTTAGTGTGAACAGTTGTGCTGCTTCATATTTATTTTTGCTTCAGTATTATCTGATGAATCAAACAGCATTTATTTAAAACTGCATGATTAGAAATAGCTTTTACCATCACTGTTGGTCAATTTAATGCATCCTTGCTAAATAAAAGTATCTTTTGAATTGTAGTGCATATTACTAATCTCTAATCTTATGAGATCTAAACCCCATTTTAACATCTACAACTATTCCATACGCAAGTAAAAATATACAACAGGATGTGAACATTCAAACAGTATGAGATTTAAGAAACACCCTAACCTTTAACTCTGAAAATGCACTTTAACATTAATAATTGCCATGCTATTTGTCCTTTAGATGATGTAAGAGTAAATATATGCAGGGAACCTACGGACACTCGAGGGGAATATAAGCGAACGAGTCTTTGCTGAGCTCTCACAAGCTTGATCTCGTATCTATTTCTCTGATTAATGAGCTTCAAATTAGAACACGGTGATTAGTAACTGTCTCCAGTGTGAGACGAGGAAAAAAGATGAGCTGTGAGTCCCGTAGGTGGATGGTAGGCGGGAAATTTCTTCATGCACAAAGGTTCCTGCCAGATATCAATCAAAAAAGTGCACTTACTCATCTGGATGAGACAGAGAAGGAGATGTTACGACACAATGGAGACAAAGTCGAGTTTACACTAAATCTTAGAGTCAAATTTGTGCAGTATCTAAAATAACTCACCACAAAGCACTACAGGAGTTAGTCAGACAGTGAGAAAGACAATACGCGGTTTCTCGTCGCATTCATGCCGCTAATTCACCAAACACTATTCTCTCTGGCGTGCTGCATTAAGGAACACTGAGCAGATCACAATCGATTTTCTTCAAAATTATTTATCAGCTCATCGGGCTTCAGATAAAGTTATAGGAATTATTATTCAGACCGTCTGCAGGTTGTGTGGGAGCTGGCAGACTTCAGAGGCGGTGTGTTTTTCTCTCAATTGAGGTCAAGGAGCATTTGTCAAAGAGAACTTACATTCGTTTTATTTCATGCAAAAATACATCAACAAGGAGAGAAAGAGCACACAAGAAAGTGTCTGAACGGCCGCTGCTGAAAGGGGTTAAAAATAGCACCTTCGAATGGTAAACAAAAGTTTAAACAGGAAGTGAGAGGCTAATATCTGCGTGTGAGCAGACGGTTCATGAGAAAACAACTAAATCCCCAATTCAAATTATTCTGAAAATCTCAATGTCCATACACTGCTGAAGATATTCACAGGACCTTCAGGTGACAAAAAGGTCAAATACATGAGGCCTAGTGTAGCCTGACAAAAATGCATGATGCATTTGGACTGTGTGTTTCACTCCACTTAAATCATTTTGTTTAGGAATTAAGCAGGTTTGTTAGCCATAACCAGCATTAGAACTAAGACTAGAAATCTCTCTGATTTGAATGGGTCGTGTATAAAAAGTTTAACATGCGCATGAGGTCTCTGTTAATTCTGTTGAGTTGCTCTGAAATGCACATTAAAAAGAGGATACAAATGTCATTAGGTATATTGAATAAGCTGTATCAAATGAAATAAATAATATGAGCATTTAATACATGTCATGTGCTCACAATTAAAAGCAGCAGATATCACAAAACACATTTTGAAATAAACTACTCGTGTGGTACGTTCACTGAAATTATCTTTGTAATCTCTGAAATGTATTCGACCAAATTTCAGCAGCGTGCCGTCCCAATTTGACACTTCGAAATGAATTTTGATGAAATACTCAATCAGTCTGTGAATTGTCGTAAAATCTGTAGTTTCAAATGAGAGAAATCTGAGTCATAACCGAAATGAATATTACAAATTGTCCCTAAGATGTCTGCCTCAAAACACTCATGGCCTGAAAAACAGACTTCTCTCTCACTCTCTCTCTCTCTGACTTTTTGATGGGCATTTGTTGTTGCTGAAAAGGTTAAAGATTTTCCTACGAAACTGAGTGGGTGAGAACATGCTCAAGAGGCAAAATTTCCCCTGTCTCTATAATATCACCTAAACCATCAGTTTCAAAATGACTTCGATTTATTTATATAAAAACAACTACAAGACTGCATGTGTCTCCAAATTAAAGTTAGCACAATAGTAATAAATCGGTCCTTTAAGAGAGGAAACAAAGCATGTCAACAAAGGAACCGGGTTTCTTCAGATCTCTCAAAGAAACCAATTCTACCTCATTAAAGCATGTTTAGATCTTTCTAAAAAATTAGCCAACGAAATGTACAATTTAGAAATAATTGAACCACGTTCAGATTTGAGTGTTTATGAGGGATTTTGAAACCAAAACAACCCCAATCCTCAGTCAAAGATCTTTCATCTTACAACAGCAAAATCTCAATTTCCACATTTCGAAAGAAAATATGACAATGCTCTAAAAAAGCACACGGTTTACTCTGCATTTCTACTCGATCAGAATTAGTCATTTGAGGCAGCAGGAGAAGAGAAGAAGCGCGTTTGATGATCTTCGTGGTTAAGCAAAAACTCAAGAGAAAACTGTCGTGGGCAGACTGTCGAACTCTCCTGTCTTTTCTCTCCTGCAACACAACAAAATTTAGAAAAAGAAGAACGCCAAAATATGTGAAAGACAACTGGTGATTTTTAAAGCAGTAATTCAGATGCTAGCGCTGCACACATGAAGGCAGTGCTGATGCAGATCTTCCTGAAGAAGATCAAAACAAATGTTACAGCACTTTTCTCATCTCCAGCTCTTTCATAGCGGCTCTTTTTTGTTGCGGTGCGCCTCACACAATTTAATGCTTTATAGTGTCAAAATATTACATTTTTCACTTTCGTGCAAACTCTTCAAATCTTTCTGTACACGTGTTTGCATTGTCATCTAACAAACCCGGTACAGTTTTTACTAAAAACTCGCGCAAGAAATTCGCCGTGGCCCCAGCGTTATGAGCAACCCAGATGATGACGACTCTAAAACGAATAGTTTGAGTAAAATCATACGCTGTTTTTGACTGCTGATAACAAGTTACACCTACACACGAAATTAATACTGAAACTTCACAGTCAACAGACCAGCGTTCGGCACAGCTCATCCACTCTTACCCACATCTCGTTTTTTGTTAAGCATATAATTAAATTCCTTATTATTCTTATATTAGTCAACACTGACTTGTCTAAAAGGACTGCTAAAAGATGCATGAGAAAAATGCCAGAGGAACTCAACCATAATAACCAATAGCATAAGCAAAAGCAGGGCAGATATCCATACAGAACTTTTTATGCATTTATAAGTGATTTATTTGATAACATAAAGGTCACTAGGTGAAGACACCTTTATGTAAACATGGAAACTTCGATGGCATGCTGTTTGCTCATTTCCTTTGAGTGTGCAGTCTCTGAAATGAATTAGGATGAGCATCAAAAAAAGCAAAAACAAAAGGTAGCAATTTTAACAACATTTTAGAAAGTTACTAAAATGTCCACCGTGTGCAGCTGGGTGGTTTTTTTTTTGCTCTTTTTGCTTCGTGCGGGAGTGTTTATGAGACTGCTGTTAAAATGTCTGCAGCCCTCCTACTGTCTGAACACAGCAGCACACACACACAACCACAGGTGGGAGTACACACACACACACACACACACACACAAAACAATACACACACATGCACATTATACACTTACACAGGCATCAAACCACTAAGGTGAATTTTGAAATATAACATTTAGATCTGAGTAGAGTGCGAGCAGATCAAATGTAAAACCTCACTGGATGCATTGATACACAATTTTGTGGCTTTGACCTGTTGTTTTGGATCAGAGATTCATAGATTAGTGTTTAATGCCAGATTTCACCTAAAATGACTTAAAATGATCTCTCTGCAGTTATAAAGGTCAAAGGAAGCAATCTTAATCTTATGGTTTACCAGTGATATTTTTTTAGTATGGTTTCAGCACCATGTGAAATATTTTGCACTTAAATTGCACAATTAAAAGCAACATATATTGTCACTTAATCCCATTGGTTGCTACGTAAATGGGTAAAATATACTTGACGGATTAATTAAAATAGGCATTTCTGTACTGATAGCTTCTGGAATATCAATTAATCCTATTAATCTTGGGATAAGCATTATTAGTGCAATCCGATCTGCACTGCAACTGCCTTACAAGTGTGTGCACAATGCAAAAACAACTAAGAGCGGCCCGTAAATTGATAGCTACGAAGGAGCGACTGACGAGTGCAACAAACCCAACATAGAGGCCAGAGCGAGAGGCTTTCTGAATAACGCCGCTGATGCTCAGTGGAGGTTCCTGGAATGTTTGTCTTAACACAAAGACGATGAGCTTAAAGATAAACCAAATTACGCCCGAAAAACAAAACTGAAAAGCTTGTGGTTTTCACAAAAAAAAAAAAGAAAGAAAGAGAGAGAGAGAGAAAGAAAGAAAAAAAGTCAATTTATTCAGACCGATGCTGTACTATATTTTGTGGAGGATATGGTATTTTAGCCTGACATTTAAACATCCTATGCTTTTGGCTGGTGCCATCTGTGCTGAAACCAACCCACGCGCATACAAACACAGCTCCCTCCCCTATTATCTCTCAGCAAACTGTTTTTAATATCAATTGAGCATAAATGCACTATCAGAAAGTGCGTTTTATCTTTGACAGTGGCTGATAATCTGTTGCAGGGTGTACGTGAACAAACGCCAATACTGTAGCTCATAAATGCAAACACAAAGAAGCGTTTATTGCATCCTGCACAAAAGGCAACGCTTTTTGCTTTTCCAGAGCTGCAGAAATAGTCCCGTGTTGCGTGTAGTGAGACTAGTGCAGCTGTTCTTCAAAGAGACAAATAAAAGGTTAAAGGTCACAGTAAAATAGGCCGCGCTTCCCGACAGTTTCCAGTGAGGGAATTAAAAAAATCACGAATAGCAAACAGACTAACTCAGACTTGAGAGGACAGATGGTCATTGAAGTGAAGAAGTCACATTCATAAAAGCCCAGAAGGCCGGTTGATTCATGTGTACTTAGTTATGTGTTAAATTTTGGATCAGCAATGCAATAATTTAGCATTTCCATTTATGCATTTCACATACGTTTTTATCCAAAGAAACTTAAAAAAGAGCAAATTTGTATATTGAATATTAAATAAAAGCTATTTTAAGTGACATGCGCGGTTGTACGGTGACGCATTTCCATGCCGTAATTCTAAAAACAAGCTCATCTAAGAATAAGCAGTTTCACGGAGTTATTAGTCATGCAATTTGGCAGCAAAATTCACGTACAGTGCATTTTTTAGGACATTGTACGAGCCCATTACGTATTTCCTTGTCACTGCTTAAATAAGTGGCCTTGCTCAATTTCCTCGCTCAAAGCAGAACAATTGTGCCATCGGGCCGCTTTCAAATGAACTACAATGTGGAAGTCAGCTTGAGTTTCACGTCTCAGCCGTGTGCAATTTACAATACTTCTTTTACCGCATCTCGGCTTTCAGAGGCGACAGTCTGCTCTTATCTCCTGTTATGTCATCATCTTGTTTTCACAATCTAAATTTTCAGGACCCCTCGGCAGCTTTCCCGTCCATCACGGGAGAAGACTGTCGTGTCTATGCTGTAAAAAGCACCAATACAGATGCTTTGAAGCATCGCATTGGTTTCACAAAGTGCCTAATGCACATAAACAGAGCTAAACATAATACCACGGTTTTCCTTATGTGATGGACAGAAGGGTGCGATGTAAACGCACTCATCTTAAAACTAATGCTCACTTTATCTCAGTGTCAACTGTACTGCAAGATTTTACTGTGCTGAACAGGATGACGTTGTAGTTTATTTCTCTGATAAAACTTTTAATAGGCTACATTTAACTGATAGATAAAGACACAATCAGAAGGACAATGGAGGTGATGTGGCCATTTCCTGTTTAAAAAACACACACACACACACACACACAAATCTTGTGAACTGGTGCTGTAACTGGTGGGTTGCGAGACAAAAATGGGTCACAGATCTGTTTTGATCACAGAGACCTGGAAAAAACAAAGCTTAGCGCAAATAATAAAATGCAACTAACCACACAAAATCAAACCTAGGGAGGAAAATAATAAAAAGTTAAGAAAGCACACCATTCCCACAGTATTTTGGTGCCAGTTACTCGGATATGCAAGACATAAGAAAAACCACCTGCTTTAAATAGACATTGCAACTAGAGGTACAATTTAGTAAAGTCATTTATTAACTTCTGAATGCACGATTTTAGAAAGGTGTATAAAATCAGAGTCCTGAAGCGATTTTAGATTTAAATTGTCTTGAATGGCATTTTTTAGCCATATTTATGCATTCAAATATTTATTAATTTTTGCATGGTTAATGTTTTCAGAGTGGTGTAAAGATCAGCCCTAAAGTATTTTTATATGTCAAAATTGCCTTGAGAGGCATTTTCATATGTTTATAGCAATATTAATGCACTAAAATTTATAACTGTAAGGCTGGTTGCTAACTTGGTAAACAATTTCAAAATGGAACAAAAAAAAAAAACAAGTCCTGAAGCAGTTTTAGATATCTAAAGTAGCATGTTCATGCTCGTAGCAATATTTACACACTCCAATATTTGATTTTGAGGCCATTTATTAATATTTGCATGGTGAAGGATTTAAGAGTGGTGTAAAAATCAGTCCTGAAGTATTTTTAGTGGCATTTTCATGTTTCTAGCAACACTTCAATATTTGATTATAAGGACATTTTTAAACTTCTGCATGGCAAACTATTTTATAACAGTGTAAAAATCAGTTCTGAAGCAAAACCAGAGCCACTGATCCACGGTCTTTATCAGGCAGTGCAGTCAAATCGATGCTTCAGAACAAAGAGAAAGCCTGTCAAAGTGCTTCCTTTCCACTCAACACACACCACGAGTGGTCACGCGCACACACACACATATATATATATTTATATATATATATATACAGGCATAATCAACTTCCCTGCAACAAAAACACACGACACGCACACAATATAGTCATCATATAGACGCCCACAACTCTAAACGCACACCCTTCCCAAACACACCAGTCATCTCAAATATCCCTAAATCCAGCTTCAGCAAATCAATCTCACGTTCACTTCAAACAAGCAGCCTAATCAAACTATTCAGAAGCAGACGACTCACCCTTCACAGTTAATACAACGCAGACAACAAACAATCTGAAGCTGATCCTTTACATGCCGTTTCCACTGACTAATACTGAAATAGTCCATGTGATATCATCTCTTATCAAAACTACAGCTGTCGGTCCAAATCTCGCTACAAACCCATATCGATTTATAGGCGGCTTTACAGAACGCTACACCCTTACATATGAAATTGTTCATTTTCTTCATCCACCCACAGTGTGTGAACTAGAAAGTCATAATTAAAGGCTACAGCCTACACGCAAATGGCACACGAACGGCAGATACTACAGGATTCCCATAAATCACCGATATTAGTTAACCAAGACAGCTAAAGATACGCTCAATTAAGAAAAAAGATGTTGTAAACGGCACACCGTGGCTGCGTGAGAAGACCACAGAACTAAATCTAATACATGTTTAAATGTACCGAATTAAAAATCAGAAGCATGTTGAGTTTTTTTTACATTTACAATCAAACCAGTTCTTTTTCCACACTTTGAGAAGGCAACACTTGTGCCATCCTTTTATTAATCATTGAATATGAACTGGAAACTTTTATTCTAAATGCATGTTATAGTTTTTGTGTCGGCTGTAAGGATAGAAACTCTAACGCCCAATGTGTGTGAAACTCACAAAATGTCAGTGAGGTAATTGTGTGAGGAAACTCCTGCACGTCTTTCTTTAAAAGTCATATCCATTATGTGGCTTTTTCTATTAAGCACAAGCACTTTTTGCCCTCGTTTTATACATTATTAAGAAACATTCTGAAGCATCCCTCTTGGTTTATTCTGGTGATAAATTGAGGAACTACATTTTAGTTTTTGTTAACACCAGAGCTGGGCAAAAGTCTGGTTTTAAAATGCATACACTGGTAAATATAGGTAACTTTGTATATGAAGAAATGACTTTTGTGATGCGGAGTGAAAGCCAGCATCTTCTCTCAGAAATCTTTTTAGGTTTTCACCCATTTAAGCTGGAGGAAAAAAATAAAATGCTGACACACAAGAGCAAATTGGAGAGGTTTTAGATAAGAGGTGTAGGCTCAGGAAATAAACGCCCTCGGAGGATCTAACTAAAAATGCAAATCACCCTTGTGATTCGGTTAATATACAATGATACATAAACAAAGACGGCCTTTGATATGAAAAGATCTATTCTGGTAGCAGGTCCTACGCTTAAAAGGCATTTTGTTAGATCTAAAAATGTGCTTTATCAAAATTACAGAATCAAGCAGAATAAATTAGATTATACCTAAGAAATTATTTTACTGTAAATGTATATTACAGAAGTAAAAAATCACAATGTTATTATTTTAATTATGCCTGCATATTCTCATGAAAATAAATCATCTGGACTAATTCTCCAGCTCCAAAACAAGTGAAATAAACAAGCAAGCAATAAGTTGCTAATGTGTTGCAATTCATGAAAAACAACCTCAGGATTTATGTTAATCTGGCTATTTTATCATATTTCAGAATGTGGTTAGCAATATACTCAGAGACACAGAATGATCAGATTCATGTTTCATAAGGTAAAGCAGGCCTAACAATCAAAATTAATTATGTACTGCATCGTTTTTTTATACATGCACATAAGGTACGATCATTTGATAATTAATAAATGTAAAAATGGCTTTATTTCATCGGGCTGACTCAAAATGGCTTCAGGTGTTTTTCTTTAATAACCCATTCACAGGGAATTACTGTGTTAACCGGAGCAAAGCAGCACGTAATCCCACAGAAACCATAAGAGCATTTATAACAGTGGTCGGTTATGAGTAATTTATTAAGAAAGTCATGAGCTGTCACTTAAATACGATAAGAGACTCGTCGTGATCACGGTAACTTGAAATAAACTCGACGGCTCTGGGTCACAATCTGTAGGCTACAAGCGTCTGCCCTCTTCTTACAAAACACCCATATTTTTGTGAAATACTAAAGGTCGCACGTTTGCAAGTGAAACTGCGAAATTAAAGAGAGTTCCCTTTGTTTCAAAATGACTTTACTGACTAATTTGTGGCATATGGGGAGAGATACCTGCGCCGAAACAACGAAGACAACAGGGAAACAGCGCCGCGGCGTCTAAAACAGGTGTTTGGCGACACCAGCTGGCCGAATGCAGAATTAAAATACACTGCGGTAAAATTAAGTACTCTGTCTTTTGTACAAGTTCTTGGAACTGTAACAAATCTTTTCCGTTTACAAATATATATCAACAGGATGCTTTTTAAACTCGTTTCACTCAAGTTCATTCGATCAAGGGTAGAAAAAGTGGCCAAAGTGGCCACCAACATTCATAAAATTGATTCTTTTCCCCCTTTCCACCCCAATCAAAGCCTATCAAAGCCTATCAAAGAGCCTCAAACAGTTAAAACATTTAAATAAAACGAAATAAAATGCAGAATGGTAGATCGAAGAGAGGAAATATTATACTGTCACACTGAAAGGAAAGGGAAAAAAGGAAAAGATTTAAGAAAGCATAATTTCTTAATGACTATCCAGACACTTCTGTGTTTTAATAAATTTACACTGATCAACCAGAGCGCTTTAACAAAGCTCATGTGCACCAGAGCAGCACACAATGTGCACCGCTGTTTTCTGATTGGTGGAGATAAAAAAGTGGGTGGAGATAGATCTCTATCTATTTACCTATCTATCTATCTATCTATCTATCTATCTATCTATCTATCTATCTATCTTATGCCAGTAACTTATTTTAGCTTGTATTTTTCTATATAAAATGTGCTGTATTTTGACAGAGTTGCATTGCTTTCCTAAATTTAGTCACGCGGGGCTTACTGATTTTAAGACTTGTTCGCATAGAAATGACTGAATATACCACAAGAGTAGACATACACATGCATCGCGGTCACTGTTTGAGTAAAACATCACTTATTTCAAATCTGCCAGATTGACCTTCCAGCAAAGGAAAACCATACAGTTATAAGATGACATATCTGTAGCTGTTTTTACTGAGAATTGAGCAGATGTCATTTCAGAGTTTACAAAGTGGATCTTAAAATGCACAAAATATTGTGGTCAGTAAGATGTCTATTAATGTAGAAGTACATTAATACTTTTATTCAGCAAGGATACATTAAACTGATCAAAAGTGACAGTAAATACATTTATAATGTTACAAAAGACATATGTTTCAGATAAATTCTTTTTTTGTAACTTTCTAAATTGTGAAAAATAAAATAATTACAGTTTCCACAAAAATACAAAGCAGCACAGCTGTTTTCAACATTGACGATAAGGGGAAATGTTCTCAAATCAGTTTATTAGAATAACTTCTGAAGGGTGGAATGAATGTTAAAACAAAATGTAATTTTAAATTGTGATAATATTAATAAACACAGACTTGCTTATAAGCTAGCGGTCTTTGTCTCATCCTCCTGTTGTTACAAACCTTTATGAAAAACACAAAAAGCTGAATATTTCCATGCATTGAAAGTGAATCAGAGGCTGTCATGCTCCATAAAAACTTATAAGTGCATCATAAAAGTCAATTAGTTATTATACATTAAAGTTAGCAACATAATGCAATCTAATGAATAAAAAATCTTGCTTTAAACATCTTGATGTACAGCTGTAGCCACCATTCACTTTCAATGTATTTAAAAGAGCAACTTATCCTGCAATAAGTAAAGCTTCAGAAGACATAAAGGTGAGTAAAGCTGACTTTTTAAGGATTATGTTGTTGAAATTTGAAAATGAGGAAGGACAACACATTTCCAAAGATCAAACTATACTAAGAAAACTATACTAATAGTGAGTCATTCTCATCACACGGCTCTTTTATCCAAACCGCCCAAGCATGTAGTCGACGGCTAAATATCATCACCGCCATCATCTCGGTCAGCAGACATCATCTGCTTTCCTCGCCACATCATTCTTTTGAATACAAACACCTATTACCAACTACATGGAAATATGAACAGAGAAAAATTTTATTTGACCTAAAATGAACAGCAAAGAATAAACAATACTAAATACAGGTATTAAAAGATAAACATAAAGAAAAAAACACTTCCTTTATGCCTGTCTAGGAAATCACTTTAATATAAATTTGTCCGGTTTAATCTATTTCTTGTTTCTATTTTTGCATATCGTTTCAGAAGCGTATTAATACATTTCATTTAAATTATTAAACAATCTTGATATTGTGTTGGACCGATCTGTGACATTACATAAATCACGATTAATTGTTTTCAGTACGCGGTGAAGTGAAAGTTTATAACAACAAGCCAAATATGCGAGATGTCTTGCCCATGATGAACTGATAAGCAAAGAGTTAACGCATTTACAATGTGCAATCTTGAGAATCTACAGTGCTGACTAAAAGCCGTAGAAAGCGGAGGGGCCGGGACCATGCAGTGCCCTACTGACATCATGCATCAGCAAACGTATCCTTTGCACCCTCTGAAAAAAATGTGCTGAATCTTACTACTAAAAAGTAGGACCAGACGAAATGACTACACCATTTCACAAACATTTACGATTTGTAATTCGGATAGTTCGGTTTGATGATAAATCGAACTGAAACCAGGCATGGCTGATCAAATTTAATTTAAGAGTCATTTGGAACCTGATTCTACTCAAAGAACAGATACTTGTCCTTTTCCTGTGACATTAAGCTGACATTTAGCCAGCTCAACATCATCTTTACCAGAAATCATAACAACTCATGTAAAATTATTTAAAAAGCCACCTTCTTTCCTCTTCTAGCCTGTTCTGTAACGGAGCAGAAAAGAACACGGTAAAAGTAAAGACTGGCCACATGAGAAATTTTCACAAAAATGTATATATAATAAAAAAACTAAACAAAACATAATTCACATTTAAAAAAACAAAAACAAAATTAACTGACTTGTGAAATGAATCTTTCTTCTAAGTTGTGCATGGAGTTATTTTTATTAAATATGAATGCACATAAGCTAGGACTTGTATTTTGTTTCACATAAAACATGAATTTTCACTATATATAATATGAAAAGGTAAAAGCGGTCAACTACGGTCAAAAAATGACTTGTGTACAATCTAGCGGTCAAGTCGATTCAATAAATGACGTGGCTCAGTAAGCTGTCAAGTGAAAGTGCCAGATTTGATAAAATTGTATTAACCTATTAACCATGCTAACTGAATACAGTATGCAACATATAACAGAGCACAATACAAAGCAAACGAGTTACAGAAGTATGCTAAAATGCTGTAACGGTTTCCAATAATTGCATGAACGCTGAAGCTAAGTGCATCAACAAAAATTTCCACAACAATTATAACCAACGGTCACGACAATGCAATGTCATCTTTATGCTAAACGAGATGCATTTATATTTAGACGAACTTAGAACAAGTCTTAAACTCTTCTTTTGAAGAAAAATAAATCACAAAACAAACCTGCAATTAAATTGTCTGGCCAAAGCTGAAAGCTCTTCAAGAATCATCTGTCTATGAGAATGTTACACTCTTGATCAAGATTAACGTTTAAGACTAATCCATTTTTTTTCTGTTTTCTGCTTGGTAAGATTGCTGACTCATCTCTGTCATATGCACCCCACGCAGTGCTCAGTGCATCATGCTCCCTGGAGCCAGTGGTTTACGCTATCAGTTCTGACGCTCTCCACTTACTGTAAATGGTACACTAGTGTGGGGTACATACCTCTATGAAGGGCTTATTTTAGTCTGTTCTGCATGGCAATATCAAAACAAGACCACTCACACTTCTCATCAAAGCCAGAAGCTAAGCTATGGTTTGATGTGTTTTGTACTCTTCTCTGGGTCATGTTATCAACTCGCTCTGCAAACAAACTTGAACCTAAAATATGTAAATCTATTTTTTAAATAGCATATTACAATGGATCGAGTATGAGGGATGGAGGATGTTCTGCCAGTTTTGGAACGTGTGTCCAGTCCTATTTGGTTGCATGTTAGCATTAGCATGTATGCATTATTTATCTTGTATGTAATATATTTGTACTTGATATTTACGTTATGTTCACTTTGGCTTTGAAATTGCTAGTTTTATGAAAACCATCACAAAACCAGCTCTTCTTCAGTAATTTATTGAGTGCTGTTTATGTTTGCATGTTAGCATTAGCATGTAGAGCACTATTTATCTTAACTTATAGCAATACTTTACATTTAGGTTCACATTTGTTTACATGTGCTGGTTAGGTATGTTTCGAAGCTGGTCATTTGTTGGTTTAAGCTAGTTTAAGCTGGTCCTTTTGCTGGTTTATGCTGGTCATGTGCTGGCAACCACCATAAACCAGCAAAGGACAATTTTAAACCAGCATCCCAGCTTTAAAACATACCTAACCAGCATATGCTGGCTTTTTTCGGCAGAACAATTACATGAAAACTATCACTGTAACTTATAGAGCCCTGTTTGTTTTAGCATGTTAGCATTAGCATGTACCACAATATTTTTGTAAATGTATGTTTATTCATACTTGCTCATATTTGTTAGTTGGTTTACATTTGTTTGCCTTGGCTTTGCATTGCTTGCATTATTACCCTACTTTTAGGGATATATGTTTATTTTGGCTTTCATTGCCAATTTTATAAATACCTTTAATTCTGAGGACGAGGCATCGAAACATTCTCTTGCCGGTCAGGTAGAAAAATAATATTGCGTGGTAACCATTTTATAAAAGCAATAAGGTACGGTAAACCATGCTTTATTGTCAATATTTCATGCAGCATGTTATTCATCCAAGAATGTATTTTAAATATACGTTTTGTTCACTTTGGCTTTTCTTTCCAGTTTTGTGAAAAACAATAACACAAAACTCTCCTTCAGTAACTTATCGAGTACTAGTAGTAGCAGTCAAAATGTCTTCATTTATTTATGTATAGGTTCTTATCTGTTTACTTTGGCTTTGCATATCTGTTTTCTTCTTACTGTGGTTAGGAATGCACCAATTTAAATCTTTTGAACTATTTATGAGAGCTAGGATATGAATTGGGGCTTAGAGTGTGTTTCTCTGAATGGACAACACAGCCCTGCCTACAGCGAAGCAGCTAAAGATAGACCGGAGGAGTGAACTGTTTTTCCCACACTATGCTGGGAAAAATCCAAAAGGTCCATGGGAAATAAAGAAGAAGGTCACATTGACTTCCTTTTCTATCAGAGAGAAAAATTTATGGAAAATAATATGTGCAACAGTAAGATGTTTCCTCAGTTGACACATTAAAGAGATTGATGAATGTACATATATATCAAATAAAGAGTAAAAATGAAAAATTTGACTAGGATTATATATGTATGTGTGTGTGAGTGATCTAGATGTGCATTTGGCTAATGGCTAATGAAGATGGTGATGATATGCACCTGAAACTGTAATTTTTAGTATCACCGATACACTATTTTAATTAAATGCATCAAATGGTTACATTAGTTGACCTTTACTAACTGCATAGACATACAGCAGTAAATACACAGCAAATTCTATTGTTTAAAGCTTCAAATACACAGTCCATTTGCAGGTTCGGCGTACCAAGAACATGTAAAATTTTTGAATTATTCAAGGCAAATAAATAGAAGGTCTGATGGCTGTCTGCCATCTGAGTAGAACAATATAAAAAGCTTCCAGTGCGTCTGCACCATTCAGACTGTACTATTGCTAATGAATCACCACAATCATAGCATAAACAGATTCATCACCTAAAACTGACGCACAGGGCCAATATCAAAGTGCTATTGATGTCATGTGTTGTAATATGTCAACGCACCACAGACCTTGAGGCACAATTTACAACAAACGCTTTGCAAATGTGTTTAAGGTTTGGTAAAGTGCCAAGCCTGTTCTACTATCACAGTAAAATATCTTGGCTACATAGCTATAATGTGGATATCACTCTATTTTTTAAAGTCAGCAAATCAGAAGACAAGAGCAAATAGGAGGAGAACACATCTCAATTATTCTGATTGTCATGAGCCTGTAAGTATTGATTAGATATTGACTTACCATTCACTGCTTCTCTTGACAGTCACACACACAGCACTGAACAATACAACGGAAGAACAAATGGACCAGAAACAGAGGAACGCAAGCTTTCCTCCCCCTCACACACACACCCATCTCACAGGACCACAGGGATCTAGATGACTCAAAGAGCTAAAGAGAGCCAAAGGCCAACGGAACGGAACGATTCATGAGGCGCTGACTCACAAACCACTGCTTCCTCTACACCACATGCCTCTCATAACTGAACAGATGACTGGTCAAGTTCCCACAGCACTGCATGGGAGGGCAGTGAGGGGCCAGAGCTCGGAGGAGACACACACTGACCCCTCACAGACATCAGAGAGTGCGTGTGGGAGAGCGAGAGATTGCGTTAAAGTAAACTGACAGAAACCAACCCACCAAAAGAATGCAACATCAGTTCGGTGATCTCCAACCAGAGCAGATGTTCAGTTCGGTTGGATCTCAAGTGCTCTGTAGTATTTTTAACTTGCTTTCCATTATAACCCTCTAAACATTCAAGATACACTCACTTGGGAAGGAAAGCCACAGCTAACAAAAATGTGGTCTTTAGCTGGCGTTATATCTATATGGTCTTGGAATATTCAGAATATTCAAATTTTTTAAATCAAGGCGAATTTCCCGTTTTGCCAACATTATGAGAATGTTACATTTATATTAGTTCTTCTTCATCAGTTAGGATCCTAGGTGTGCTGTTTGATAGCAATCTTTCATTTGAAAGCCATGTTTCTAGTATCTGTAAAACTGCATTTCATCTTAAATTGCGTCCTATACTCTCAACCTCAAATGCAGAAATGTTAATTCATGCGTTTATGACTTTGAGGTTAGATTATTGTAATGCTTTACTGGGTGGTTGTTCTGCACGCTTGATAAATAGACTACAGCTGGTTCAAAATG
>JAUCNO010001053.1:1917354-1938534 GCA_032353835.1 Enteromius viviparus
ATGCCATCAGGTGCTTGATTTGACATTGAGCCGTATATACTACACACAGCCGTTGTACACTGACGAGCTGCGCAAAATACCCAAAGAATACGCACAAGGCGAAGAGTCAACAGAGGATTATCATTACAGCCTTATCTGGTCTACTGTATTATAATGCAATGCTTTTAAATTTCAAACCCACACGGGTTTGTCAAACAGCAGCCAATTAAACTCTCACTGCTGTTTTGTTCCTGTCCACATGACAGCATGCACTTGACATTTTATTAAACAATGAAATACATTACAGCCATCTCCAAAACCAAAATTAATATGCACCACAAAGAAAAGCAGCACTGACAAAGTGAAGTGGGAGGTTTGATGAGTTGGGTGAATTCGTTAGTCAGGAGGTAAAAACAAGTTCAGGTATGACCCGTTTTATTTTTTATTATACCTAGATAAAATGCAAAAAAATGAAATAAATAATTACTTGGCCAGCTGTTGCAGCAGACCGACCAGAGCTCTCGCCCCACTCCGCTGCAGCTCATCCAGCTTTAGGTCTTCATAGAGCAGATGCAGAACGTAGAAGAGCACCGGGATGTGTGGGAAGAGCAGGGCGGATGACTCCAAACCCAGAGCAGACTCGTGGTTATCCACTCCACCGGGGGGTGACACGGACTCCAGGCCATGAACGCCCACCGCAGGGCGCATGGAAACCTGCCAATGGTAGTCAGAGCATCTGAGGTATCCCCAATCCTGTTGATGTCATACAGATGCAGCCATCAATAAACCATCAAAACATCCACAACAGGAACCCAGCAAGAACTTGGTTAAAAATACAGTAAAACTGTAAAACATTTTTACTTGTTTTCTATTAGAATATGTTTGAAAATTCTGTTTATTCCTGTGATGTAAAGCTGCATTTTCAGCATTATTACTTCAGGTTTCAGTGTCACATGATCCTTCAGAAATCATTCTGATTTGCTGCTGAAGAAATATTTGGTATTATCAATGTAGAAAACAGTTGTACTGATTAATATTATGTTATACTTAAATTAGTTTTACTCTTTTGTCTTCTTTTTTGTTACTCTTTTACAAATGTCTTCTGTCACTTATCATTAATTTAATGCATGCTTGCTGAATAAAAGTATTAATTTCTTTATAATAAATTCTCTAACTCTTAATCGGAAGTGCATACAGTAAGCTTTATTAGCCTTTCTGTAAATCAAATGTCAACATTTTACACTGTAGTTCAAGCTGTTAGGCACAGATGACCAGATGTAAAGAGAGGGTCTTTGACATGTCTAGGGACACCCACCTCATCTGAACCAGTGTCAGCAGGTCGGGCCTTCTTCGGGGCTATTACTGGAGAGAGTGGAACTTCAAAATGAAGCTGTGAGGATGACAATTGTGTTAAAGGTCAAAAAGTACGTAATTTTACTAACTGCAAACATCCCTGACAGCCAGCATTTTGCTGTTGTTTTTTTTGCTAAATGAATAGTGCTGTTTTAATAAAGTATTTTGTTTTGATAAATCTGTCAAATAAATAAATTTTTAAAAAAAATTAACAAATAATTAAATTAATAAAAGGCACATTTTCACTTATTTCTTAAGACCTAAACATGTCTGATTTCAATAAAATGACAAAAACATTTTGAACAAAAAATAATAATTGCACTGGGGAAAAAATTTAATAATTTTTATAAAAATTATATCAATCGTTACAATTTAATTTGTACAAAAAAGTATTATCGTGTGTTAAAAAAAATTTTTAATCTGAACTGTGATATACATTTAATAAATGTATAAAAATTATATTTATTTATTCATTTATTTTAAAAAACATGTAGGCAAAAAAAGATCTACAAAACAAGAAAGTCAGAAATTAATTGTACAGAAAAATATATAACTGTATCAATAATTGCAATTTAATTTGTAGAAAATGCTTTAATGTGAAGTAAACTGTTTCCTGTGCTTACCTGACATTTAAACCATTTTTTTCCAAGTCATGTAAAGTTTGAATTAAATTAAATGCTTGATCAATACTAGTGAGCTATCACAGGCTCATGGTCACCCAACACAAACACTCACACAGAGGTCAGACCAAAGACACACTCACATTGCGTGTCCACGTCAGTCTTTCTGTGTTGTAACCCATCATTGTCATTAGGCATGTAACAAAAAGATTCCACTCCAGGTGCATGCTGGGACCTCCAGGGGCGTTGTAACTGTTGTACCACTTGACCAGCACTTTCATGGCAGTGTCCTTGGGTAAAATAAACCTGATGGCCTGCAGGCAACGCTTGACTGTGGGAGTAAAAGAAAGATTAGGAGTTAATAACAGAAGTCAACAGTAAAACAATAGTAAGGTATTGTACAATTCATGTACTATAACATCTGTAACATCTTGGTCTCTTGATAAGGACTAAATGCCACCCTGTGAACCTATGTGAAATCATTTTATCATTTGGCATTCAAAAATCGACTAGTAAAATTAGCAAACCTCGATGTAGAGCTAAGTGATTGGAGGAATCATACATATTTGGTGCAAAAATATTTATGTATCAAAATGTTTTGTTACGTGACTTTTTCTTCAAATTTTGGGTTAATAATACACAATTCCTACTTTATTTCTCCAAATTTTATGTTCAAATTTTACATTTTTTCTTGCATATCAATTTTGAGCAAACTTCTTGTAGTTCAGACCTTTTTTTAGTTCTTGTAGTTCACAATACACCAGTCATAAGTGTCTACACCGCGTCATATTTTTTTTACAAGAACATTTTACCAGTCCCAAACCACAGCAATCTTAATAACTACTATTGATTTTGTATTTAATCATATTTAAGTGATGTGTAATTGTCCAGGAAGGCTGAGAGTCAAAAACTTATTTAATCAAATTATTTGTCAAGCTTTCTTTTTCCAGATAAAATTAGCTTAGAAAAAGACTAAACTCTGACTAACAGTAAAACAATATTAAATGCCCATTAGAAGGATGCAAAACTAATGCAAAAATAGAATTAGCAAAGTTAAGAAATGACCACTGGGCAGTAAAATCAAAAACAGGTATAAAAGAAAAAAGACACGTTAACTGCAAAAGAACTAATTATTAATGTCAAGAATTGGGTCAGAAACCATCAGGCACCATTAAGTCTTCAGCGACATTATTTTCCAGAACTGAACCTTCCTGGACTCTCCACAAGTTTAATGTGTCAGGTTCTCAAGACTTAGCTAGAGTACAAAATCCCAATAAATGAGAATGCAGTATAAAATAATGTTGAAATCTGAAAGGTGAATAAATAAGCTTTTATGGTTATGATGTATGGTTTGTTAGGATCTGACATTATTTGGCAGAGATAAAAACATTTGCATATCTGCAATCTGAGGGTGCCAAAAAAAAAAAAAAAAAAATTTCTAAATATTAAGAAAATCACCTTTAAAGGCGTCCAAATAAAGTTCTTATCAATGCTTATTATTAATAAAATATTATGTTTTAATATATTTATGGTAGGAAATTTACAAAATATCTTCATGGAACATAATCTTTACTTGATAACCTAACGTTTTTTGGCCTAATTTTTTTTTTTGTTAAACGTATTTTTGTCTATTGCTTTAAATGTACACCAGCGGTTTTGTTTTTGTGGTACAGGGTCACATATAATACACATTACAAAAACCAAAGTTAAATACTCGTTTAAATTGCTAAACCCAAGAATAAGCAATCATAATAATGACGCATGGCTTAGCAAACACGACTAATACATGTTATTTAGTCAACTGTCACCACTCATCTCTGATGAATTAATACCATATTATTAGATTAACATTAAACATAACATCATTTTTAGCTCACATCTCCCACCCCCACGTGTGTAGATCAAAATTAAAAGTGTAGGTGAAGATAATGGAGATGAAGGTTGTAGCGGAGGTGATCCTATAGAAGAGTGCACACGGAGGGGGCCGTCACTTCAAAGGAGCTGGAAGGCACATCTGAGTGAGGGGGTGGAGATCGGAGGGTCGGGACACTACACTTGAGAGGGTTTAAAGATGACTGTTTGCCAAAATCTTTGACTGCGTGATACAGAGAGGAAGAGGATGTTAAGATCTGAGGGTGGAGGGATGCATGGGGTTTGGTTTGCTTTGCTTTGATTGGATTTCTGCAGCAAGATAAAATGAAGCAGAGAGTGTAGGACTTTTCCAACCTTTATGTTGTTTGTTGGGCAAAAGCCTTCATATTTATCCATAATTCCTAAACTTGTAAAAAATGCAAAATAAGTAAATCACAGGAACATCCCAGCTGAAGAACCACGACTCACTACTTTTCAGTGTTTCAAGTTAGTCACGAAAAAGTGAGTGGTAGCTAGATGTAAAGAAACCAGCATTGGGGACCGTACAGGGCTTATGCTCATGTACAATCATTTCTATCAGAAGAAATTTCTATTTCTATTTCTATTGGAGAAAAAACGGCACATAAGGCAAGATAAGCTTTTATGTTAGTGTGCCACTTGCATAAACACAGCATTTGTAGGGACGGCCTAATGAAAACCTTTGGTCAAAGCGGGCCAGCTCGGGCTAGAGGAGTGGTTATGAACACAGGCGGAGTTTCACAGCACATGCAGATCATTTCATAAAGTTTACAGATAACGAAAGCATTAAAGACTTTTTAAAATAGTTTGAGCTTACTCTTAGATAGCAGCGAGTGTTCGAAATCATTTCTGTTTGAGATCTGATAGGAATTACGATCCCCACTCATGGCAGAAATATTTACAAGCGATGCTAGCCATTAACGTTACCATAATAAACATGGTAAACACAACCGCTTGAAAAAATTCAGATGCAAGCTTCTCATACTCTATCATAATCGTGTATTTATTTAGTAACATTTTATCTGTCATAAGTCTCATCTACGCTCCGAGTATGTCATAAAAACATAGCTAATATTAATGAGTTTTTTTCGGCCATATTTTTGATGGAAAAAAATATAGAAATGCGATGTGTGCCTACAAGTAAACAAACAGACTAGACTGAAAATATGTGCCCTCTTTCTTTTGTGAAATAACAGTTTATATTGCTTTATTTTTGTGAGACAAATATTTTTGTCATTATTGTAAAATTATGCTTTTGGATTTAAATCTTGGCTGCTTTTACCATCTTTGTTTTATCGCACTAGCTCCAATTCTGATGAGTTTTCTGATAACTTCTCTTTGTTGGTGAAATGTTGGGGTTGCATAACATTTTTTCAGAGAGGCATGTAAAGGGCATGTTTTAGTAAAGCGCAGCGGAGCTTCTTGCCCGACAGTGGAAACGCGCCATGATTTTGTGCCCGTTTAAAGCACTGTAACGCACTGGCAGCTAATATCTCAAATATCCTTTTTTCATTGAAAACATGTTTTAGTACATTCCATTTTGTATGCATATTAATGCACTAATCATATATAACTGTCCCAAAGTGAATCTTCTGTTAAATTCGAAATCTGTGGAAAGATGCACACTGGGAATTAATTTGTGTGCCATAAAATCGAAATTGCAAGATGTAACCTTGCAATTTTGATGATAAAAAAAAGTTAATTCAATTAAAAATTGTCAGAGAGAAAAATAAGAAAAATTCAGAATTGACTTGTATTGATACTTTTTTCAAGTGGGCTTCCATATTTAACTGTGAGGGTTTCACAGGGAAAAAAAAATGTTACAGTGTTTCGCCAAGACATGCATGAATATTAATGGTCCTCATAATTTGGTTTAGTAATTTAAACAAACATCTTTTTCAAAGTATTAAAATTCAGCATTCTCAGCAATTTCCACATGCTTTTACTACAGACATGAACAAATCCTGAAAACGCACAGCTTGTTGAGTCACATCTCAGAGTTCAGCGATGCATCAAAGCTACTTTGTTATTTCATACACTTGCCTCATAAATACTAAAGAATTCATTCCTCCTGCTTCATCACTAGTTCTAGAAAACCAAAGTAAATCTAAAATGGCATTTTCCACTTCTTTTCTTTCTCTGTTATCGTTCAGCGTCATACCACCACACTCTCAATGACTCTGCCTGAAGCTTAATTAGCAAACAAACACAGAAAGGTCAGGACAGAGCTGAATAAAATGCCACTTTATTAGCTGTACAAAGCCCACCACTTTCAAAGTAAAGCACTTATTAACAGGAAGCTGGCATTAATTGAGAAAATTGTAAAGAATGCCGGAAGGGTAGATGTTTCACACAATCAGTTCAAAACAAAAGGCCAAGAAAATGAATGAAAAAGTGAATGTGCCACAGGGAAATCTGCACCCACAGCGTTTGTCTGTTCAATAATTATCGTTATGTTGTTAACATGCTCTGGGTGGTTGCTAGGTGGTAAAAATTTAAGTGTTATAAATCAATAGCAAAAGTAATAGCAAACAGCTCTAATGACATCAACAGACCCAAAGCATGTATCATCTATACTTCCTGGAATATTAATAGCAAACACATTAGAAAAGGTCAAATGTCTAAATGCAGAAAGTGGCAGGAATGACTCACGGTTTTACTTCACAGTAAAGCATAACTGCATTCATTAGTGACAGATCCTTGGGCACATCATTTATGCCCAACAAATCAGAATCTGGGTTTTACAAAATAACTACAAAACAGCACTGTTAGGTCTCAAAGGGGGAGCAATCTGAAAAACGGCAATGCTAATATCGCCAAAGGTTTTGCTCTCTAATGAAGACAAGAACGAAAAATGTGCATCATGACGACAATTAAATGAAAAGGTCACCCAAAATTGAAAATTTGCAGAAAATGCACCTCAGGTCAGCCAAGATGTAAATGAGTTTGTTTCTTTATCAAGAACAGTCTTGCAGAAATGTAGCTTTACCTCACTTGCACAGCAACGGATGCTCTGCAGTGAATGGGTACCATCAGAATTAAAGGAACAGTTCACCCAAGTCATTTACTTACTCTCAAGTAGTTCCAAACCTGCATGGATTTCTTTGTTCTGCTGAACACAAAGGAAGATATTTTGAGAATGTTTGTAACCCAGCTGTTTCGGGTCACCAAAAGAACTTCCATACTATGGAAGTCAATGATGATTAAAACAGCCGGGTTACTTTCTACAAAATATCTTCTTTTGTGCTCTTTTTTCGAGTGCACATTTTTTGTTCTTGCCTTCATTAGAGAACAAAATCTTTGGCGATATTAAGTGATGGACTGGAGTGGTGTGGATTATTGTGATGTTTGGACTCTCATTCTGACGGCACCCATTCACTGCAGAGGATCCACTGTAAGACAGTGAGGTACTGTAATGCTACATTTCTCCAAATCTGATGAACACAAACTCTTCTACTTCTGAGATGGCATGGGGATGAGACAAATGTTAATTTTGGGGTGAATTATTCTTCAAAATGTTTAATTTCTTTAAATTTTAATTGAACACCCCTTTAATATATATGAAAAACTTACATTGCATCAACAAATTTTTATAAGAAAATTATAATCCAATAATAGTTAGAAATGAAGGAATCTGACATTCAAAATATTTTAATCATTTTTTCAAGACATTCATTACATTTAAGGTCTAATTAGTTAACTTTAGATAATGCATTACCTTACGTAAACTGATAATGAGAACTATCAATGACTAAGTGTCATTGTTAATTGTTATTTAAAATAAATGCATTTTTTTTATTGTTTATGTGAGCTTACAGTGCATTTTCTAAAATTAGCTGACTGCTAAAATTATGTTTATATTTATTTAACTGGTTTAAAATTGAATTATGTTTTTTTATTGGGTTATTGTTTGGAAATGTATGAGTAATATTAAAACTTAATATCACGCTTAAACCCAAAATAGTGAGTACATATTTACCTGGGGAAAAAAAAAGAACTGGCACTAGGTGGTGTTTTTTTTAAATGAGTGTTTTGACCAGTTTTTGCTTGTGACTCAGCTCTATGCTGCATTGATCCATCACGCGGTTGGACTGTATTTATGCGAGTGTTTTCTCTTACCCAGCTCTGAAGTGGCCACCGCAGGAATGGTGATTCTTAACATGGAACCGGAGCTCAATTCCTGAACAAAAGAAAAGTGAGAGGCGGATATTAGCACCACATCCTACATTAACAGAGCCATCGCATCCAAAAGAGTCCGAACCAACAGGCGTCATGTTGCTATTTATACTGGGTCGAATTCTGTCAAAAGCAACCAAGCTATTGTCGGTCCCTTTGCTGGAATAAACTGAAAACAAAAGAACAATTGCATGCAGTAAAATTCCAGCAGGCATTCGACAACGACCTGGATGAAAACAAACCTAAGACGCTGGCTATTTTTAAAAGCCTTTCTCAGAAGCATATCATCCCACATAAGTTGGTCCAAGCGAGATTGCTCTGACAGGCCTGCGAGGGGATTTCTTTTGGTAGGACACGTCGTTCAGTGGGAAATGACAACGCAGAGGGGCTGACTGCAGGGGACCAGACCTTATTGAGTCTTGTCAAAACAGTGACGGGCTCCTGGTGCACATGTCTGAGCCGCCACACCATGTCGGTCATGTCCTGTTACTGTGGTAGCCCTCAATTACAGCCGGGCACTGTATGACAAAAGCAATTACCAGCTCCTGCCTTCAGCAGCAATGGTCAGCACAAACACAAACGCAAGCATCTTGACCCTGTTTGACATTTTGAAAATGCATTTAGAAGGCAGCTGCCACATTTATGTCCAGACAGTAATATATCAAGCGAACCAAGTGGATTCATCCAAATATGTGACCATTTTCAAAATTTACTTGCATTGGATGAAAAACCGAGCCCACTTGGCTGACTAACAAAAGAGCAGCCCTAATTCTTCCAAAATATACTGAAAGATATTCAATGAACAAATGGTTCGCCTCATTTGTTATAAGTGAATAAACTGTCCATTAAAAAGTCTATGAGAAAAAAATTACATTACAGCAACATTTCAGCAGCTGAGCTTCCAGTCTACTGCAGTATTAAAATGGGTTTTGAACCTTTGCAAAGCAAAACAGACGAAATATATAAAGCTGCTAATGAATCAGCAATATATATTCAAAATCAGGACTGGTTCAACTAATTTTAGAAATGGATTAAATCAGATCTGATATTCTTAAATACATAGTTTTCAAAAGTACTACAGTGTCAGTCTGTCACATTGAAATTTACTTTATTCTGTATATAAACATAATTGATCTTTTGTCAATAATTCATTTAAATCAAAATTCCTATGTGACTTTAAGGTATTAAACTTAAATATCTTATGCATTAAATTATTTTAATCTGCAGCTTTAGGAAGAATATTTTTTAAATAAAACATTTGGCTTAATACCAGTCATTATCATTCATATCATCCATCAGCATCTTGATTGCATCTTCCTCATCTATTAAAAAAATCTGTTCTTTAAATTTCACAGAATGATACATTTTATTTAATGATCCACAGAATTGTGATCACTGATAAACATAGCAAACATCTTATGGAAAATCAATGAACTGTAGGCTGAGGGGTGGTTAGAGGAGACGAGCTGCACTGACCAGCGTGACTCTGTTGCTGACGGCATCTCGGAGGGTGTGGATGTGAGGTGCAGCCTGCTGGAATGAAGAGTCTTCCAGCCAGGACGACTCGTGGTGCTGCGTCGCACTGCGCACCTCCAACACAGGAGACGGCATGCCAACCTGACAGCAGGAGATGAGCAATACCATCAACAGAGATGGTATAAAACACAAAAAAACACAACAACATGATGCAAGGTGTTCCACGTTCAAGTTTGATGAGGTTATTGCCCATTACTCAACTCAAGCCAGTTTAGTTCTTTATATCTCGGAATTCTGAATTTATAGCTTACAATTGTGTGAAATATTACAATTAAAAATTACTTTTTTTAATTTTTATCTCACAATTTTGAGAAGAAAAAAAAGTCAGAATTGTGACCTAAAAGTAGCAATAAGCTTTTTTAATTTTTATTCAGTGGCAAAAACTGGATTTAATAGATTATTGTGTAAAGGTCATCCAATACAAACTAGTTAAATTCAGCAGCTCAAATGAAGTAGTGTGGTTATTCAGCTCAAGCCAGTTCAGTCATTGTGTTGATTTGGCAAGATTTCTTAATTATTAATATATTTGATTCAGCTTTAAAGCAGCTCTGCTAAAGACTAGTCAAATTGGTCATATTAATGAATATTAAAAAATGCAGAAATTAACATTTACTCACCATGTTATAACTCTTTCACCATTGACGATCAGAGCAGATTGAGAAATTTAGCATTACGTCACTTGGTCATGAATGGATCCTCTTCAGTGAATGGGTGCCGTCATGAGAGTCCAAAAATGTCACAATAATCCACATACAAGACACAAAATTTTTTGATTTTGTGAATCAAAAAAACTGCATGTTTTCACAAAACGAATCCATGTAAAGTTAATCTATAACTAAACTCCTTCCTCTCCTTATGGGTGTACATTTGTATATTAGCCAGAAGCAATACATGGAAGTTAAAAATGTTTTGATGGATTTATGTCATTCATATACACATGCAGCTTTTCACTTTACAAGACATTAACTGTTGGATTGGAGCGGTGTGGATTACTTGTGGATTACTCTGATGATCAGATGTTCGGACTCTTATTTTGACGGCACCCATCCACTGCAGATGATCCACTGATGCCACATTTCCACAAATCAGTTCTGAAGAAGAAACAAACTCTACCACATCCTGGATGGTGAATTTAAATTTTGGGTGAACGATTACATTAAATGTCTTTTAAACTACAACTAAGCAAACCAAAGACAACAGTGGCATGTAACTCAAACTCCAGGTGGTGACAGAAATGGAGAAAAAAAAATTGGAAGAAACCAGACTAGTCTTCCTCTGGCCGAAAGGCATGGAAAGCTTAAAAATAAAAAGATACTTGCAGCTCTCTTAACCATTACTAGCAGAAAATAACCATCGTAAAATAGATTCAAACTGTGATTGAAATGTGTTTGTCCACAGAAGCACATCATGTACTCTTAATGTACTTCTGTAGTAAATAAAATTCTGTTTGTGGTTTTGGGAGACATTTCCAGGGACTAGAGAAGCTTTTATCAGTAGTGCAATACTCTAAAAAGCACTTCTCTTCTAACACAATACCCATAAAGACACTCATATGGGAGTACAATTAATAATTTATTAAGCATACTATCACTCATATGGACTACTTGATCTCGGTTTCACACAATTAGATTATCAAAGTTGTTTTTGTTGTTTAAGAAGAAAAATAATGGAGCTGGCCATGTTACTGCGATTTAATACTGATATCGATCCATTTGTAGGAACAAAGCTGATGGTCATTAGCATTTAGACACAATATCAGGGGTCCTTTTGAAGAATGCATTCTTGTCTTACATATATGACTCAATTAGTGTTTCACTAATAGGCTACAATAAAACACACACAATCCTGCAATAAGCACATTATAATACCTCCTCCAGTCGGCTCATATGCTGAACCGTGGCCCTTGCGGGGGTGCTGATGTTCTCCAGAGGGGTGCTTAACTGCGGGTGGTGGTTTTGCACACTGAAGGTAGGAGACAAAAGGCCAGGGACAAACACTTTGCTGACCTAGAAGCAAAGGATTCATGATTATTCCTAGCTTAAAACATTATGGGTTTGTGTTACCAAAGACTTAAAGCTGAATTACTTTAAACATGATAATTAACAATTAATTCATTATTAAAATAATTCATTATTTTTATGTATGTAAAGTATTGGGCTACTACATGCCACTACAGGATAAAAGTGTTTCCTAAACTACATACTGCTAGTCTATTTATATCAGTGTGTCAGCGTTGACTGAAAGATGTTGAACCCAAATAGGATCCAGATAAGTCAAATTTGGGTCAGTGATTCAGTAAAGATTATTTCATTAGTTCATATTTGCACTTTCTTAGTTTCTATGTATTTTATTTAGGGTATTCATGAATGTCTAAAAAGCAAAGATTTTCAGGTTGTTAATTCTTTGTAACGTACATAAAATATTAGATACATAAAAATATGATAGAAAAGATCAGAAGGTCAATATTTGGCCTATTATTATTATTATATTAGGCCTCAAAAAAAGCAATGCATATTACTAATCAAACATTACATTTCAATTTATTTATGGTAGGAAATTTACAAAATATCTTTATGAAACAAAAAAAAAAAATCATTTCAACCCAAGCAATGTATTTTTGGCTACTGCTATGAATATACCCCAGCGACTTATGTAAACTATTATGATATATTATGTATTATGAATTCACACATTTACATTAATTTCACTAATACTTAGCAAAGGTATGGTAATATATCTAACATATAATAATATTATAATTAATATACTAACACATACACAGACTTATACATACATGGTCATATTCACAAATTATTAGATTCATTTTATTTGACAGCTAAGAATGTCTGAAATGGGTAATTGGGCAAGGCTATAGTATTACAAATGACTATTTTTATATTATGTATGACAAATAACACTGGATAGCACTGGGATGTTGCCTTTGTATTCTGTTGGATAGGTCACCTTGATCAATCATATTTTCAAGCAATCCCTAGAGAATTGGAAGTAGAAAATTGGTTCGAGGTAAGTCATCCACATCTGAAACACACAGCATCATCAGTGCTCCGAAGAAAGGGGCTTTTTATACATCAATCATGCATACATCTGTAAGTACCATCTTATGACATTAATAAATTATATAACTCTAACAGCATAAACAGATATCCTGTGCGTCTGTAAAGAATCCCTGCACTCTCTCCAGCACTAATGACAGTCTCTCATCCAGATATGAGTGACTCACCTGGAACCAATTTTCAAATCTCTAGTGATTGGTGGGGAACATGATGGAATGAGATGATGTATTAGACTTAGCACCAGGCTTCAAGCGCAAATTGTAATGCACGGATGCCTTTGGCTTTTTTAATAAAAGAGAACTATGCATGGCAGATATGCTGCATATAACAGCATTGTCAGACTGAGCTGAAAGTGAAAAAATGATTCAGGCCACTAATAATGTCATTTCAGAGGTGAAAATGGCAGATGAAATCAAGTCTCACCCGTGTGACTCCTGTATACAAGACCAGACTTCCATTGGCCTCAAGCACCAGCATGGTGTGAATGTCCTTTGAAGAAAGGAAGAGAACATTAAATTTAAGTCTTAATGGTGACAGAGGAAGAAAAGAGGAAGAGACTTATAGTTGGTGTTAGAGATTTGCATGCCCCACGATTATTTAAACATTGTAAATCCCTCATCATAATAGGAAGCAGCAAGATCTGATCGCAATGGATTTGAAATGTGACTAAATGAAAACATTTGCAACTCTTATTACACTGATTTTACAGTTCACTGCATGACTAAAATTGAGTGTTTGGCTAATTAACATATACCAACTAGTTTAAATTTGATAACTTAAATAATAGTTCACCCAAAAATGAAAATCCCCCCCAATCCATTATCCTAGGTGTATATGACTTTCTTCATTCAGACGAAGACAGTGTGAGTTTTTAAAAATGTATCCAACTCTTGCAAGCTTGGTAATGCTGGTAGATGGTGACCATGATTTTGAAGCTCCGTAAATTGGATATATCGTAAAACTAACCTATACGCCTCAGGGGGGTTATCACATGTACTCTAAACCAGATCGAAGGGGTTTTTTTAAGCAAAGATATTTTTAGTTTTAAAATTATAATCTAAATAACTGACGGCAACGGCCATATGTGCATGGATTTCCAGCTTCTTGGCTTACTTCTGATTGGTCGTATGACGTAAGCTGTGTCATATGTCGAGTCAGAGGTCAGAGAACAACCCCCCGAAGGTGTATATATAATTTATGACATTATAACAGCGACATCTGCTGACGCACATCATCACCAAATAATGGCAAGCACGTGGCTCTGCTCACTCAAGTCTCCACTAACAAGGGGATAGTGATGATCACTAAAATTTTGGAAAATAACCATGAATTGATCCGCAAATCGTTACACCCCTACCCTATAACATTTATATAACAAATATTTCCTATCATGAAGATACATAAAACATTTTGCCAAAACTCACCGCAAGAGGGGCAGCATCTTTTGCGGTGATAACAGTCACTGATGCAAATATCAGTTGAGAAGTTTCATTGCTCTCGAGGAATTTTACACACCTGCAAACAACACACAAAACAGATGCAACTAAGCTCTAAAGCTTTAAAGGGTTAGTTCATCCAAAAAAGACAATTCTGTCATTATTTACTCACCCTCATGTTGTTCCAAACCCATAAAACCTTTGCTCATCTACAGATGATATTAAGATGTTTTTGATGAAATCAGAGAGCCACTGACCCTCCATAGACAGCAACACAACTGAACTGATCCCAGATCCATGTGACACTGCACAAAAAAAAAGACATTCTCCTAGCGTCGTAAAACTGAAGTTGATCCCCTGATGTCACATGGACTGAGCTTTTACTACATTTCTGGATCTGGGATCATTTCAGCTGTATTATTGTCTATGGAGGGTCAGATGGGTCTCTGATTTCATCAATTCTTAAGTTGTGTTCCCAAGATGAACGGAGGTCTTATGGGCTTGGAACGTCATTTTTGGGTGAACTAACATTTTAAACACCAAGAAACCAAAGTGATCTATCCTATTAATGTAGAAGTAAAACTTAATAAGCCACACATTCACCTGAGCTGCTGGTGGGACTCGACCAGGAAGCACAGATATCGGTTCTCACACAGGTCAGAGGTGATGAAGACTTTAGAGGCCTGGCAGCCTTTCTCCCTGCACAACACAGACGTGAAAACAAACATCAACAGTAACTACACGCTCTTGGCTCATGAACACAGGATATGGAAACTGGTGAGGCTCAGTCCACCTGGAGATAGCACTGGTTTCTGTCCACAGCTGCTCAATGCAGAGGTCTGGTAGAATGGGCTCCATCTCGGGCAGCAAGGCTGTTTCGTTCAGTGTGCTGTTGGGTGAGGCCAGGATGCTGTGGCCGCGTGGGGATGGCGTGTGGCAGGACATGTTGAAGCGCTGAGCTCCGGAGAAAGAGGGCGCTGCAGTGCCCGGCGAGTGAGCCCGACTTAGTAAGGCAAGACCAGAGAGCACATTTGGACAAAAAAAAATTTTTTTATAGAATCTTTTTAATATTTGTAAAATCACAGATAAAATAACACGCCTTACAAAAATCATACCCTAATGTTCACCAAATGCATTTATTTGATCAAAAATGCTGTAAAAACTTTGAAATTGTCAAGTATTATTAGAATTTATAATATTGTTGAAAATATATTTTTTTATATATATTTTATTAAAATATTTAAATATATTTTAAAATATAATTTACTCATTTGACCAAAGCTGAACTTTCTATATCATTACTCCAGTCTTGTGTTACATGATCTTCGGAAGAAATTGACGCATGCAAATTTGCTGCTCAAGAAACATTTCTTATTATAATCAATGTTCAAAATCTTTATTTTTGCAGAAACTTTAGTTTTTTTAAATTACTGTTAAAAATGTTTGCAAACAATTTATTTGAAATAGAATCTTTAGCAACATTAGAAACATCTTAGAAACACATCAATTTAATGTGTCCTTGCTGGGACTAAACATTTTCCATCAAAAAATAAATCTTAATGACCTCAAACCTTTGAACAGTAAGGTATATAAATCAACGCTTTACATAAAACTTTGGAAACACTTTAGAATAGGGAACACTTATTCACCACTAACTATGAATTTTCTCTTAATAATTTCCTAATTTGCTGCTTATTAGTTAGTTAGGCAATTCAAATTCAAAATCAAATTTTAGTTGTCACATACACAGTACGATACTTTTGTAGTTGTTAGGTATTGAGTAGGACTAGGGATGTAGAATAAGGTCATGTAAAATAAATCATTAATATGAAAGCATTTTAATTTATAAAGCATCTACATTTAAGGTATAAAATAAGGAATAAAATGTAATTTAGTGTAACAAAATATTTATGTAAAAATTCAATCAACATGCTGAATATGACTGGTGCGTGTTAAAATATCTAAAAGAATAAAGAAGCATATTACTTTTTATTGTGTTTTAAATTAGAAAACTAGATCTTACTGACAAATAGTATTAGTATTTGAGGTGAAAGTATGTGTCATACATAGGATTTTGTTGTGAATATGCCTGACAAGATCATTACACTGACTAAACAACATCAATTTAAAGAAGTATTACACATTATTTTTTTGGTTAAACCCTTTTTCGTCTTTGACCCACATACCATAGAAAAAAACATGAATTGTATGATTTTCCAAACATATCCAATAAGCTCCTTCATAGACATACCTGAGAGCTGCCATGTTAGAAATGCTGGGTGAGTGAACACGTGAGTGCAGACCCGGGGAGGCAGGGATTCGGCTCTGGTTATGAAGGGCGTGGCAGTGTAAGGGCGAAGCGGGCGAATCCAGCCGGGTCACGTTTCTCAGGTGGGTGCTAAGGAAGCTGGGGGCCGCATTTGGTGTGTGAACCGGCCCAGGCTGGTCTGGACACTTTAACACAGTGGTCTGCTCCTAAAAAGCGCATATCAACATTCTAAACTAAATGTTTTATCATATGTATGATTTACATTTTTAAACAAGTAGAAAGTAAAAAAAAATCAAGATAAGTATGTCATGCTTTAATCATTAAAACAAACAAAAAGAAATAAGGTATGTATTTCATACATGATGCAAACATACCTCAGGTGTGACTTTGCGCAGGGTCCAGGCGGTGTGTGTACACTGCTGTGTGTCGTATGTCATGATAATGGAGGGCTCGTGGCAGGTGAACACTACTCTCAGAGCGTTGTCTGAAACATACTGGAGACGGGACTCAAACAGACCTGGACCAATGAGTGGGAACAACAAGAACATTAAAATATGACAAAGGTCAAAAGTCCAGAGAACCACAACACATCCAAGTCATTACTATAAAGTTAATTCAATGGTTTTCTCCAATGTTCAAGACTAACATTTTCCAAGTGCCAAATGTATGGTTTTGGTAAGTCAATAAGAAAACTTTACGACCAGTTGGCCAGTAGCTTTATTAGGAAATAATACATGGTTTAAATTGAATTACGTGAGCGTCAGTCTGACTCTTACTGACGCAAACAACATGAAGAGAATCAAATAAAAAAATACAGTCCTTCTACTAAAGAAAACATCTGTTTATCTGAGACCATCGTACGTTTATTTAGTAGATTTTGTATGCGGTGACACATTATTATATATTTCTTGCATTAAGTTAACAAAAGAAATGTGAGGGTAAAAAAAAAATCACAAGGGTCTGTCATGTTTTTGTTAAAGGAGTAGAATTCTACAGAGACTCGCGCATCTTGAATGTGATGCTGTAAATGACACAATGACCTGCATAGTCACTAATATGAAAGAAATACTGACAAAAAATACTAAATATCGTTTCATGGCCACTGAAAAAAATATATTTCTGGATATCATATTTTAGAGTTCCAAGACGGAAGACTATGGAGAATATAAGCACATGACAACAAAATTGTATGCCATTACAAAAAAAATAATTTCTGTTCGCACAACCATAATTTATCTCAGATATACACTCCCAGTCAAAAGTTTGGAAACAGCAAGTTTTTATATTATTATTTTATATATTATATTATATTTTTAAAAGATGTTTCTTATGTTTAATAAGAATAAAAATAATTTATTTGATCATTCCAAAATTACAGGGAAAACAGTGAAATATTTTTACCATTTAAAATAACGAGTTTCTATTTTAATATACAGTAAATACAATTTATTTCTGTTCAAATTAAAAATAATAATAATAATAATTTACTGACCCCAAACTTTTGAATGGTAGTGTAGTGTATATGGTTTTTTTTGTTTTGTTTTACATTTTATTCACAACATTGCACAACAGTTTCCATAACTGATAATAAATCAGTATGTTAGAATGATTTCTGAAAGGATGATGTGGCTGAAGACTGGAGTAAAGATGCTGAAAATTCAGCTGTACATCACAGGAATAAATTAGATCTGAGTGTATATTAAAATAGAAAATTGTCATTTTACAATGAAAAAATATTTCACAATACTACATTTTTCCTGTATTTTGTATGAAATAAATGCAGCCTTGATTAAAATATTACAAATCTTCCAAACTTGTGGCTGGTAGTGCACAAAAGCCTACTTAATAATGCTGAAATTACTAAACACAATGTTCAAAACAAATAAAAAGAAAAATTAAATTGTAAAATAAAGCTGAAAAAAAATAACATTGAAGCACAGGAAGAATAAAAAAAGATTAATTTTGAAATGTTGCCTTGGCAACTAAATGAAATAAAATAAGTTTCACTTAAAGTACTAAAATCACAGAAACCAAAATACATAATAAAAGACAAAGAAAGATTACTAAGAAAAATGACTAAGAAATTATCTCTAACTAAAATAAAAAGTTACATGTAATGTAAATATTACAATTGTATCTAAATAAGTCTTAGGAGTCTTACCAGTGGACTTACAAACAACAGGAGCGATTTCATCTAACGGATGCAGCATGCTGAACAGAGTCGGGAGAGGTTCCCTGATAAAGAATCATATTCACATTAAACAAGCGTTTCTTTACAACAGTCACACGCTAACATTGACAGTACTGACATTTTAATGTTAAAATACAATTAATAAATAATCAAGCACACCTGATAGGGCTCATGTGGCCATCAACTGTAATATTTTTGCGCTCCAAAAGAAGGCCAAACTTTGTCGACCAGAGGGCAGAGACCTACGAATAAAAACCAGGAATAGTTCATCGGGAGAAAAAGGAATCATCACAAGTTATTTTTTAGCTGATGAAAAAAAGCATTTTACAGCTAAAGGTTAAAGCTAAAGTTATTATCATGCATGAAACAACAAACATTTTTCCATTATGGAAAAACTAGTGCCTTGCACTGCATCACATACTTTCAGGCTCTCAATTCCTGTCCCCTGGTTGCCTTGCCAACATTATAAACGCATACGTCTAAAATTTTTAGGAAAAGCCTCTTAGGCAACATGCCAGAATATGCTCATGTAAAATAAAGCCAGCATTAGCCAGAACTGTAAATTGTGCTGTCTAAATACTGTTACTGAAACCAAGCCGCCCCCCTTTCCTGTCCACGAGCCAAATAACCCATTATGCCTCACGAAACAGACAACTACCACACATCATCAGTCACTTTGCTAAAAAAGACAGTCAGGCTGAAAAAAAAAAATCCCTGATGGCACTAACACCCACCGATGACAATGGCTCTGCTGGAAAATTTCCTCCAAAAACACAAGGCTGATACAGATATTTAAACCAGATTTGTAAGTGAGGAGTCCATCATATGTGATCCTTGGATCACAAAACCAGTCATAAAGGTCAATTTTTCGAAATAGAAAATTATACATTAACTGAAAGCTGAAAAAATCATTTTTAAAAAATCTGTCCGAGATACAACTATTACATGATCTTTAATTAATTTCCTAATGCTTTTTGGCATAAAAGAAAAATCAATCATTTTGACCCATACAACCCTATTGCTTACAAATATACCCGTACATCATAATACTGGTTTTGTGGTCCAGGGTCGCATATAACAGATGTATTGTGGAGAAACTCAACAGATACAGACAACAAGCGTTCTGACCTGGAATGGGAGTGGAGATATGAAGTCTTTCCCACTCATGCTGTGGATGTTCACGCAGGTGCTCTGGACGATACACACCGTCTTTTCCACCACGTCCTTTACTGAATATCACGGGGAAAACAATTAATCAAAAGCAACAAAACATTTAGCATCATATAGTTGCTAATGACAACAGACAAAGCAGTTCAAATACAAGAAAAAAATACAAATTCATCAATCATGATAAATATCTAAATAAATTACAAAAGTATTATATACTAATAAAAATAATAAATTAAATATATAAATGACAAAAAAGTTAAAAGTAATTAAAAAAAATACATCAAAAATTAATGTAAAAAAATAGCTTTAACAACTAGATAGAAATTGGAAACTAAAAATTAATACATTATACTACTAATAAAATATTTTTTCCCTTATTTTATTTTCCTTTTTTGTTTTTTTACTTTGTGTAGAAACAAAGTAAATGTAACACCACATAAAAAAAATATATATATACAACTCTTACCATCTTTTTTAGACTGAGGGACGGTGAAATTACACCATAGAGCCTATAAGACAAGGAGTAAAATTATATTATACTTGTGTATTATACTATTATTGTAAGCATGAAAAGTTATTTTTACAACATTCAATACAACAACCCCAAAGACCTTTTAAGCACATAAAAAATGTATTTTGCATTGCATACAAAACTACCAAGCCAACTGGCAATGACTGTATTTTTCACACTATATAAAATGGTTCAAAAAAGTAAATGTCTAGCATCATTTTATTTGCAGACAGTACCTGCTGAACTAGGCTATCCACCGTGAAGGCCTTGTACACATATGAGGCTTGATTCTTACTGCCATGACTCCATATGACCATGTTTCCAGCCACATACAGCTCCTCCTCAAATTCAACCTCATAAGGAGCAGTTCCCTTCCTCAGGTGCCAGCGCTCCTAGCAATCACATCACAATCATACTTAAAGCATGCAGTTTTTAAATTGAGAACAGTCCAAGACTGCTAAAATATTTACTTTTGTGTTCCACATTAGAAACACAGTCAAAAACAACCTACCTTCTCACGCTCATGTAGAGTGACCTCCTGAAGGGATCCCACGAGTCCAGCCGCCCCGTCAGAGGACCAGAGCTCAGAGGCTGGCTGGAGCTGCCGCAGCTGGAGGTTCACGGCATTCGGGTGATTTTTGCAGTGCTCACGACCGAACGGGACAAACGACTGCAATTCGCCTGCGGCTATCATTGTGGCTCTCTCTTCACAGACGTGCGACATGAGTTCCCAATATCAGCATTATTTCTGTGAAAAACAAACACATATTTTCAGATAAACCATTGTGAATGCATTGACTAGTTTTAGTTTGCATAATATATGTGTGTGTGTGTGTGTTTATGTATAGATAAATACACAGACAAAAAGAACACATTTAGAAAATATTTGTGTATGTATTTACATGTCTATATTTATATTCATATAATTTATATTGTAAATAAATACATTTAATATGTTAACATAACCTTTAAAAA
>JAUCNO010001053.1:1955492-1972760 GCA_032353835.1 Enteromius viviparus
CATGAAACATATAGTGTTCATAGAAAGCTGGAGTGCCAACAGTAGTCTTTGACTGGCAGCTCCAGCTGGGCGTGACAGGTAAACAGTTCACAGTATGAATTATTTTTTACATTTTCTAAATAAAATGTAATAGGCTTTGTTATTGATTGCTATCGTTGCTATTTTATCAAAACATGTTTATAAAAGGCTATATCTAATATCTGAATAACTGAGCTATTATAACCATATTCAAATCCAAAGCAGAGTCCTCTGAGCTGACAGAAGTTGAGGGGTGACTGAGCAGCTCTGATTTTATTTCACATACTACAGAGATTGCTGCAGTGCCATATGCTCAGCTCCTGTTCCTCCGTCCTGCCAGGTATGTGATGTACTGCACGCAGATTTAATGTGCCTTGTGGCACATAAGTGCTCCCAAACAAAGCTTTGTGACAAAGAATGTATATGTGTCTGTGTATTTATATCTGTGTATATTTAAGGAGTAATTCCAATTCCAATTCCAAAATGGGGAATTATGTGTATTTTCGCTTTTTAAAAGGGATTTTTAAATATCTGGAACATTTTACAGATTAAATTCAGTTATCTTTTTCCCAGGGTTTGTCTTTCCAGATCAACTGATCTTGGAAAAAAATCTTATTTTCTGAATATGATGACTGACATTTACCCTTACCCTTCTATTTTCATTCATATCAATGGCTTGTTTTTTAACAGATTTATTTAATCCAAAGCGACTTGAATTCTGGAACACTCTTCCTGATGACAACAGAGCTTATGACCCAGATCAACAGTATAGTGTTGACACTTCATGCACCCTTCACTTTCTGCATGGTTAGGACTTACGTTTGAATGGAGGCAGTGTTGTGGTGAAGGCTCTAGGACGTCAGTCTAAATGTTGCCTGGTTGTAGCAATCATTTTAAAGCCTTATAACGGTTGTTGTTCTATGTTAAGTGCTTGTTTTGAGTTTTTGTCCCCTCCCCTCCCATTTTTTTGGATGTTTGCTTGTCAAACTTCACGTCCATGGAGAGACTGTCTCACTCCAACCACGACTGCTTTTAGACTAGACAGGGTGTAGGTGGAAATGGTCAGACTGTAAGTGCAAACAGAATAACCACACAGTTATATTCAAGCAGCAGCCCATGAGAATACAACACACTTGCCAGTTCTATTTTAGACACACAAATTCTTCCGACACAGAACCCAACCTACAGTCGTAAACAAGTCAGAACAATACAAAATACATTCAAAGTGCTTCGAAAATGAACATTGCCTTGTTTACTGGACATATGCGTTGATTCATTATGATTTTATTAAAAGTATGCTTATAAATCAGTATTTAGTCAACATTAACTCTTTTAGAGGTTCAGTGATTATGAAGATGGACACATTCTTTACAATCCATTGAGAAATTATGTAAAAGAAAAAAAAAGTAAATTTTGATTTGATTTTATAATTTTTTCCCCGAATTCTTTGTTTAAATCTTGCAGTACTAATCTTGTTTCCAAGACAGGTTAAAAATATAATAAAAAAGCATTTTCTGGCATTTCAAAATGTAAACTCAGAATTCCGTGAATACAATTCTGAAATTTAAGACATAAATTCAGAATTGTAAGATATATTTCTGATGTAATACATAATTATGAGTTTTTCTATAAATATGATGATGAAATATGATATATGAACTCAGAATTGGGACTACTTTCTCATTTCAACTGTGAGATGTTGTTTTTTCAGTGATTTATTGATGCCTAAAAGATACTTCCAGGAATATATCACAAGACAAACAAAAGAATAAATGATAACGCTTGGAAAACGTTGAATATATTTAGTGCCACCAATGCAGAGATAAACAACATCCGAAATAATGTATATAAGTTTAGTACACTTAAGTGTCACTTCTAATTATTCATTCAGCTACAATTATACCTCGGCTTTAAACTAAATTGTAGATATCGCATGTCCTTGAAAATGCGATAAAGACATACAGTTGTCATTACTCTTCAGGAACTGCATGGCTGTGTTTTGATGAGTTTTCAGCTCATGTGAGTTTACAGCAGACCCTCATTCCTCTGCGTGTGAAATGTCACATGGAAGGTGTGCATCTCCTCACTAACAGAACAACAGATGTCTTTCATTGTCAACAGGCAAGGCAAACTGCAAATTTACTGTCACATGCTTTAGACTAGACTAGAAGATGTTATATTTGGCCATGAAGGATTGTGGCATCTCATGACTTATAAGGGCCAAAGCTGTTCCACGTTAAATTACTACATTTTAATATATACTTAAATATAATGCAACATTTACTTGTGGCCCTTTTCATGAAAAAGTTTGAGCAGTGTTTGGACAAATAAAATATTTTTTATATTATATATAATTATTATTATTGTTTTATTTTATTTTTTTTACATTTTTTTATTTTTTACTAAACATTATAACTAGTTTCTATTTAGAACAAAAAATAGAAATAGTCTATTTTTGTGTAGATTTGAGGACATTCATCAGTCTACTTCATGGGATGCTTTTTCCATGTTTAGAGTTCCTAAATGTTTTCCTGTGAAACATTACAATCCATTTCTTTCTTTAAGAATGAATGAATTTTTACATTTCTTAAGAAAACTAATTTAAAGCTTGGTCAAGTGTCCAACCTTTAAATTTGTATATGAAACAAAGTTTTTAGTTCGACCATGATATAGGTTAACGCAACAATTTTGTTCTTATTGAAAAGGTAAAGATCAAGATCTAGTTTTATTAAACTGTGGTAAAGCCTAGTTCTTCGAGTCAGTTGTGTGAATGGGACTTCCCTCCTCTCACTCTTTCTTTGTAAAGGCGGCTCTGCCAGACTCGCATTCATTCTTGAACCACTCATGAAGGTAGGGTCGTTTATACTAACTGTTACTTTCTTATACTTACTGAATTTCCCTTTTATCGCACGCGTTGCTCTTGTGATACTTTTGCGTTAAAAACCTGTACCTAAGCAAACGGTGTTTTGTGATGTGTTTTGGTACCATTGCGTCAAAGCACGTGAATTTGTGCCGCGCTGTTTTATATCAACTTAACGTAGCATGCGTTACATTTAGCGCCGAGCAACTTTACAAACTTTTAGAAACTCTTATTAGCTAAACACATAAACATCCGGTGTAGTTTTTATAGCTAATTTCCATTTGGTATTTTTAAATATGTATTGATTCAGTTTGTGAATATGTTAAATCGAGTATTACTGTATTGTTTGTTAGCCACCACGTGGGTATCTTTTTCAACTAACGTTAAACTTTTTACGACTTTATTTTAATTAGCGTAACTTTGTGGTTGTATAGAAATGCGTGAAATGTGACTTGAATATACTTAGAAGCAGGTGAATTACGCTGTGATGTTTCTTATGCTTGACAGTTTTTTTCCCCAGCTCGCGGGTTTTTTTACCACATAACTTACGTGTTGACGTCAGAAACCGGCGTGGTTTACCATGTGCCCAATATCTTGTCTGGTTTTTAGAATAGCTTCGTTACTGTTACTAATAAAGAACAGCTGAGTTCTGTAGTCTTCTTCACCCCTAAAATATTTGGACAGTTAGAGTACTTGTTAACCCAAAATGAATATAATTTTAATAACTCTCAATACCTTGGGTAATGTACGTTAATAGTTCAAAGTTACTAGAAGCTTATCAACTCCAAAAGGACACAAGCACCATACAAGTAGTAAACGCATAAAATGGAAACTAAACTTTCTAGGAAGTGGTATTTGATGCTAAAAGTAAGACTAAAATGACCCATGAAAACAAAAGTAAGTTTGCTCCTAAAATATGACACCATTGACTTTTATCATAGCAAATACTTTGATTGACATATTCACATGCCAAGAGCCGAGGAAGGGAAAATGCTATGGAACTGACTAGTTTAAAGAAATGAAAATATTGTTTGTATTTGTATTGTGATGGTTACAATGAAATTGCCTATTTTGAATCACTGTTTTTCTTTCTGTTGGGTTTAGTTTTAGTTTAGAGGTTAAAGTGTCATGATGCTGATCCAAATGCTTGTGGCTTGGATGCACTTCTCATGCTCTTTAGATGAGATTCATGTGAGATTTATCATGGGCAGAGACAGTGAGGTTTCAGTCAGATCCTAATGTAACTCATGTGTTGTGTATATATGGCGTGCTACTTTTAGGCGTAAAAAACTGCTGAAATCTAGGTGGGTTTGCAATGTGGTATTTTGTGCAGCTGTGATCGCACGCACAACTTGCATCCATGTTATTCCAAATGACTAGTTTGTTTTATTATAATCTTTTCATCAGAATGCATTGATATGCAGTGAATGATATGCAGTAGGGGAACAGGCCTGCCACCCAGCTGCCTCACAGCACTTTAAGGATGAGTCAAGGGAAATAAATGGAATCATGGCCTGCTGTTCTTCTGTGACAGCCCTAAACCCATGGGGTGTTTTCCTATAGAAATTGGGTATTGTTTTGCACAGGTGGGGTGGTCAGGCTCTTTACTCAGATCAATGGTTGCATGAAGAAACTTTAACATACTTAGGATTGCACAAAAGGTTCTTGATAGGGCTGAGATATTCCTGAAGGAGATTTCTTGGGTGAATTCTTACAGCTGCTTTAGATCAGTGCAATTTACATGGAAATGACTGCCTTTCTCCCTGTGCAGCTAGGGTAATTTATGTAATTTAAGTGTGTTTATCAGAGAAGTACACAAGTTAATCAGTAGTTTCTGGTTTAAGAGATGCTCTGTGACACTGTTCCCACTGGGACGGAAGCTCTTTCAGATGGAAAACAAGTTGCTTAACCACAAATGCCCCTATTATGGATTTTTGAAAATGAGCTCTCATGCAGTAACAAGCTGACTGAAAACATCCTGCAAAGGTTTAAATGTGCATCTTGTATAAAGTTCCTGGGCCTCATTAATCAATCTAACCTAAAAACAAGCACAGATCTGTGCCCACAAGTCAAGAGGAGAGTTCACGTGTGATTCATAATACATTCATATACTGCCAGTCTCATTGTGTGAATGATTACACATTGACGAATGTAATGTAGGGGCTGAAAACAATCGTTATTTGAATGTCACGCCTCTAAAACACTGCATTTTAGAAGCCTCATTCCTAGAGTTTATGACACTGTAACTTAGGGGTGGCACGGTTCATGAAAAAACGGTTCGCTTGTCTCGGTTCGGTGCATGCATGCGTCACACGGTTCGACAGTTCATGACATGTGCAATGTAGCCTCTTGCCCCGTATGTAACAGCAGTGTGTTTCCCTTTCGTGCGAAAGAATTAAGCTGTCTACGGTGTGGAGTGAGTGCTGCAGGAATACGTGTAGAAATGGCAAGTAGGAGAGAAAAGGAAGGCTGCCCAGCTAGGGTTGGGTATAGATATCACGATGTTGTATCCTCCGCCCCGCCGCAGCAGCAGCAATCAGCTCGCGAAAAACACACTTAATCTGTTGCGGCAAATCTATGCCATTAATAAGTGAGAGCACCACTGATGCTGGCGAGCCCGGTTAATAATTTCCGTGAGAGGAAAATAGATGTACATGCGAAGAAACGGGGCCCGCGAGCTCATTTCAAAGCCTCGTGCGCTCTTGGTATGTCATCCGCGCTTGATCTCTTCTCACCTGCTCGCGCGAACACTGTTATTTTTGTCAGTCGTGGGGCGGGCGGGCGGGCTTTGTGTGCTAAAAAGGCACATACATTCATTTAGATGGCAATACACGGTCTTCTTTTTTGCCAAATAAATGGAAAGCATGTTGAAATCATCAATGTATTTCCTCTTGCTGTATCAAAATCTCACCTAGCTTTCTTCAGAGATGTTCCCAATAGTGTGCTCAAAGTCATGTCAAATTCAGTTTATGCATGATTACATGATATAACTTTTTAAATACTGTATTCTAAGTTATGGATAATTAAGCCATATATCATATGCTGAAGTACATTACTGGAGTGTTAAAGATTAAAAGAAAAAATAACAAGAACCGTACCGAACCGAAAACCGTGACCCTAAAACCGTGATACAAACGAGTGCTGAGAAAGTTTTAGCTCCTCTTGTGCTTTGCTCAGCTCTCGTCTCCTCCACCAGCTGTGGCAAAAAACAGTGCTGACTGCCCAGCAAACCCTAAAAGCCCGATCAGTGCTGGCTTGCTGCTTCTTGAGTGAGTTGTTTATAGCAATGTTTAGGTTGTGGCCAAAACAACTCAACCAAGACCATTTTCACTGTCTTATGGCAGCAACAATGTTTGCCCCATTATCCGTAGTTCTGCAGGAATTTTTTTCTTCTTCTATTTTCCATTTGTGTATACTCTCCTGCAATGCCTCTTCCAGGTTGTCGGCTGTATGGCTTTCTGGCATGAAGCTTTTAGTGTCCACTCTTTGCTGACATAATGTGCAGTCACTGACATGCAAAGCATCATGTTGCAGCTGGACCACATGTCAGTTGTCAGGGCCAAATATTCCACATCATTCAGCTCGGCTAAAATATTTGCTTTGATGTAGTTGTACGTCTTTGGGACTGTAGTCTTTGAGAAGTATTTCCGATCTGGCAGCTCATACTGCTTGTCAAATGTTTGCAGCATGACCTTAAATGCGCTCTTCTCTACCGTGTTAAAAGAAACCATTTCTTTTGCTAGGTAGCGGGTCACAGCCTTAGTGCACTGCTTCAATCTTTCGCTTTCACGCTTGTATTTAGTCATTCTAGCAAAAGCTTCTGAGACTGTTGGTTGGTTCCTTGGTACAGTTGTGCGTGATGACAATGAGCTGTATTGGGCAGGATGGTGAACACGCAAATGGTCGTGTAAATTTGTCGCCTGCGAATCTTTAGCATAGACAACTTTACCGCAAATCCTACACAGCGCTTCGGATGTATCTCGTGGCTGTCCTCTTTCATTAGGAGTAAAGCTGAAGTAATGCCAGATAGGTGAATTTGCACCTTTTTACCAACTAAGTTTGTCGACTCCATTTTAACGGATCACTGTGCCTATTCATTGCCTGAGTCCTGCGGAAAAAGTTATTGACAGGTGGTAATTTGTGTATAACTTATTACTTATCTTTATTTATTTAAGGTTCGGTTATGGTAAAACAAAAAACATGTGGGTCAGGTATGGGAAACGGTAGGCTACAATCAACCCCTGCTAGGGCATTCTATTTAGTCAGCACAGACACACAAAACGAGGCCTGTTTATAATAGGGGACAGCTGATACATATATGGCTATTGTTAATACAGATCACCCATACATCAGTTTACTTTTTGGTTAATAAAAATCTACGTTATTTCCCCCTTTGAGACATACTACTACATATTTCTAATCAGAGTGCTACCTTATTATCCAGTCTTACACTTCCTAGAGACTAAATAAGTCAGAGAGTTTTATTACTAATGACTAGATGATGGAGCAGCATTCTGGCGGAGCATCATGACCAAACATCTCCCCCTTTATTTGGCTAGGAAGGAGTAAAAGAACTTTTCTTCCTAATCCGAATTTACACAATGTTATAAGCATGAGCGTGCAATTGGTTCTGCGCTTGCCTGTGGTTATAACAGTTATGTATAAAACATAAAAATACATTTGAAATATTACACATTGTACAGTACATCATAATATTAGCATATAGTTGATCTTTAGCCCAGACACTTTGCGCATCGTAAAGGGCTACCCTTGGGCAGAGGTTTGGCTAGCACTTATACCCAGGGCATGGCTCATCTTTATATTTCCTTTTCGTTTTCAGTTGAGGTACTAGAGTCTCCATCATTTGTTAAAGTTTGTGATTTCCAATTGGGTGTGTAAGGCAAGTCTTGGTAACGCACAGTTTTGTCCTCATCTCTGCCTCGTAGCATCTCTATTTGCTTCCGTGCGGCTTGGATTACTATTGACCTAAGTACAGGAAGTACACAGCAAAAAAGCAATCCTCCAATTAAGAGCCCTGCATTTAAGCCCGGGCCCGACTTTTTTATGCAACTTGTGCCGGGCTTCGGGTAAATTTTGATGTCATAGTTCAGACACGGGGAGAGCCTCGGGCCTGTTTTAAGCTTCTCCTTATTTTTATATTTTAGATATCCGCCAATTAATGATTAAAAGATTGTCATGCGGCGCTGGTGAATACACACGAGACCGCGCTCCGCAGCTAAAAGTTTTATTTTCCCGCCGCAGAGAGAGAGCCGCAGTCAGCCCAGCTTTCTGTAGATATATTTATCATGTCTTTTTCCCTCTGATTCGGTTCTTTTTTGTGAAACGCTCCTCTGTTCAAGATGAGAAGGCATAACGCGCTTGTTTTATGAAATCACGTTTACTGTCAGTGCACACAAATAAAATGGACCCTTTACAGTTCTGAATGACGTATTACTCCTATCTTTATCAGAGAAAATAAAGGCGAAGGCTATAAAATCCAATGACTGGCCTGTCCTGCAGAACACGCTTTATATCTTCACTCTCTGCACAAACCATCATGACGAAAATTTATTTTTTTAGTGTTTAACGTTTAAACATTGTTATAAGTTTTAACAAACAAAAAATGTCTAAATTAGCTTAATAAAAAAACAGAACAAAATATAATCATATTGGCATTACACTCAAAACTGAACTATTTTAATAGCATGAAACAGCAGTATTAAGAAGTTTTGGTATAAGGGGAAAAGACGGGCTCGGGCTGGTAATTCTAATAAGCTGTCGGACACTGGCTGGGCTCGGGCCTGAGCGTCTCGGGACAGGGCCGGGCTAGGGCCAAAATTTGAGGCCCTTGCAGGGATCTACTCCAATTACTACCCCAACTCCTACAAACATTCCTAATTTAGCTAACCATGCTTTCCATGCTCCTAGCTTTAAATACAACCAATCCCAGTCTCTACTATCTGTCACCTGTCAGAATTAGTTTTAAGTTCAATCCTTAAGTATTTCAATTTGGTCATTACATACATATTGTTTATACAACTTATGTCATGATAACAATTTACCTTGTTCATTCTCATCTGTACAGGTAACGTACACAAAATCAAAATGCCGTCAGTGAACCGCATTGACACACTGATTATGCAGCCTGACACAATCACACTGCAAATGAACAAGCACTCTATATAACATCACAGTTCAAAAAAACAATATAGTCTTATATGCGTAAACCAAATAAAACTATTATATACGATCTGTTGTCATTCATTTTTAACATTGATCACATCAGTTTATAACTAACCAACTTGTCCAAACTGTTTTTCTCATTTAATTTGAATCTTGAAATGAATAAAGATATATAGTTTTTCAGGTTCAGGTTTCTCTGTTGTTCTGGATCAATCTTGCTTGTACAACTACTCCGCAAGAAAGTGGGCAGAGCCAACAGCCGAATGCTTTGATTGGCTGCTTTTAATTTCTTAGAAAACACTTATATAGTTTTTTTTTTCTCAATCTAAATCGATTTCCCCTATATGAATGGTTATTATATCGAATTTAAACGATGTGGTGTATATAATCATTTTCACAGCAGCAATCATTAAACAGGGGTTACATGTTCTTTGCTTATCAATGCCTTTTAAGTATCCAGAACAAAATGTCACAGGTTCCAAAAATATTAGGCACCAAAACACTGCAACAAATCATTAAATTCTGATTTTGTTTAATTCTGAAGTTAAATTATATTTTTAAAGTATATTAATTAACCTCTGACACGGAGTAAAAACTCCTCACAATACCGCTACTGAACATAACTAAACAAATGCACATTTACGAACCTTCTTCTGTTCTGTAAAATGTAACGGTCTGTAAGCATAAATATAAATTTTGTATAACGTTAGGCAAAGGCATTCTAGAACAGGTCGCATGCCGCTGTGGCCGGGCCTCTCCGACGCCGTGGTGGTCAACCCCTGCTTCGGGGTGCCGGGCGATCAGGATGAGATGCATGAAATTCTTTGAGCAGGACTAGATCTAGTACATCATCTCTGGGTACTCATGATCTCTCCTTGGGGCCATATCCTTCTCTTGTCTATAGGATGTTGTAATTGACCACCACGACGTCGAGAATCCAGGATTTCCTTGATGCTATAAATGGTACCTTCATCGACGACCATGGGAGGAGGTTGGTTCTTCTTTACCAGGCTCTGTGAGGATAACAAGAGGGTCGTGTCAAGGTTTAAGGAGTGATACGTGGTAGGTAGGGTGAATTTTGTATTGTGCTGGGAGTTGAAGACGGAAGGTGACCAGGTTGATCTGCTCCACGATGTTAAATGGTCCAACATACCTGGGACTCAGCTTATGGCAGGGCAGGCGCAGGCGCAGATCTCTAGTAGACAGCCATACCTTTTGTCCTACCCGATAGGCTGGAGTGTTGGATCAATGAGTATCTGCGTTGGTCTGGTGCCCTCTGGAGGTGTTGATGAGCCTTGTCCCAGACCCTGTTGCTCTCCCGGAACCAGTAGTCGATGGCAGGTATGAGGATTCTCCATGGGAAAAGAGGGGGCTGTGGTCCTGTGGAGGCTTGACGGTGTCCTGGCCATAACACACTCCCGACACCCTCTCACGTACCTTTTCACGTCGGCATCCATGCGGGGCCCCCAGAATTGATCTTGCAGTAGCGAGAGGGTTCTGTTGGTCCCTGGATGTCCAGTGCCCAGGGACGTGTGGGTGGTGTGAATGAGCGGAGTGCATTCTGCTGCAGGTACGAACCGGCGGTTCGGTGAACAACCCGGCGGAGGAGCTGATGCTGGATCTGCTGCGCCTGGAGGGGTCACCCATTGAATGGGACAGACGAACAGATGTTGGGGTAAGATGGGTTCCACGGTTTCTGGTTCTTGGTCTGGGTTATGGAGACGGGAGAGTGCATCAGCACGTACAGTACATTCTTGGAACCAGGTCTGTAAGAGATGGTGAACTGGAAACGGGTGAAAAAGAGTGCCCATCTGGCCTGGCAAGGATTTAATCTTTTAGCATCACGGAGATATTGGAGGTTCTTATGATCGGTGCGTACCTGGAATGGATGTATGGACCCCTCCAGCCAATGTCTCCATTCCTCTAGGGCCAGTTTGATGGCAAGGAGTTCCCTGTTGCCGATGTCGTAATTCTTCTCGGCCGGGTTGAACTTCCTTGAGAAGTAGGCACACGGCTTGAGTAATGGTGGATTCCCCTGCTGCTATGACAGGATGGCTCCTACTCCTGTCGTGGATGCGTCAACCTCGACAACGAAGGGCTTTTCTGGGTCAGGAAGGACAAGGATTGGGGCAGTGGTGAAGGCTTCCTTTAGCTTCTGGAACGTGAGGGTGGCTTCAGGAGTCCAGGTTAGGGTTTTGGGCTTTCCTTTTAGGAGACTGGTAAGTGGGCTAGACAGGATACTGAACTTTTTGATAAATCTACGATAGAAATTGGCGAATCCTAAAAATCTCTGGAGTTGTTTGACTGTGCTAGGAGGGGGCCAATCAGTAATGGTCTCAATTTTAGAATTATCCATACTGATTCCAGAAGCATTAATGTTGTAACCCAGGAACTGCACTTTTCCGCTTTTAAAAACAATTGGTATTCTCAGAGTATGGTGAGAACTTGCTTAACATGCTGTCTATGTTCCTGAAGATTGGATGAGTATATTTAAATGTCCTTAATGTACACAACTAAAAATTTGTGTAGGAAGTCTCTAAAAATCGTGTGCATAAAGTCCTGAAAGATACTGGGTGCGTTAGCAAGCTCATATGGCATAACGAGATACTCATAGTGGCCAGTATGGGTTATAAATGCTGTCTTCCATTCGTCCCCTGCCTTACCCTGACGAGGTTGTAAGCACTCCTAAGATCCAACTACGTGAACCATCTTGGACCTCGCAATATGATGTTACCACCACCAAGACAATCACCTTCTTCCCTAATCAGAAGCCTTGGATGAATGCTGAAGTAAAAACTCTGCTGAAAACCAGGGACGCTGGCCCACTTTATGACACTTTATGGCCCTCCGAACCCCCTACCTCCCACCTCACGTTCTTCTACCCAAGAATCTTCCTGGAAAATCACTAAAACTCAAAGTGTTATATTTTGTGATATTGTTTTTTCACTGTCATATCTGATGTCATTCCAAAGGTATTAACGCGACTGGTACGATGGTCTAAATTTCACAGCAGTCACTTATATTATTAAAACATTATTGAAAACTTATATAGATTTGGGTTTGCAACCAAGAGATGTGTCCCTCACTAAGGGACAGATGGTAATCCAAACAGGTGTAGGCCAGAACTGAAATCACAACAGATGGTCCTTTGTGTATAAAGATCTGTGGGAGTCTTGGTCTGGGGTATTTAAAGGAATAAGATAAAACAGCGCATTAGGTTTTTCTCTGAAAGCAGAATGGCCTCCACTCGGTCACATCTTCTATGTGACAGAGTGCTTCTCTGATTGTCAGGTATGCATTTGATAAGATCATGCATTCTTTTAAATTGAAACTGAATTGAATTTCTCAATGTTTAAATCATGTAATTGGCTTGATATTCTTTTTTGATTTATCAAAGTTATGCACTCTTTTAAATTGAAACTGAATTGAATTTCACATTGTTTAATTATGTAATTGACTTAATACAATTTTACCTGCTGCTGATCTTGATGGTACATACAAAGTTTCATAATGATACACCAATGCATTGGTAAAATATAGCAATTTATACCAGAATATTGTAGTCAATGGCAATTTCATGTTTTATTTAATTATAAATTTGTTTAATCCTACCAAATTTCATTAGAGTGTGCCCATACAGATGTGTTTCAAATTTGATGGAAATATCTTATTTAGTTTTGTAGTTACAGGCATTCTTGTTCAAAAGAAGAGAAAAATTTATGACTTCTGACTTTGTTTGCATTTTTTGTGCCACTGTCTATCATAACTTTAGCCATTGGGCATTAACATATAGCCAGCACGCTATGTTTCTGAATTCTTTATGGTGGTTTCGTGCCGATTGGAGTAACGGTTTCTAAAATATCGCCAAAGGTTTTTTAAGGACTAAAATGCTGCACAAGGCAAAACTTGGTATTGCTGGACTCAGAACGATTCAGGAGTCTAAAAAGGTAACTCCCACGAAAATAAATCGAACGCACCCAAAATTATAGACATTATTACATTACATTTTATGCCAGTGACTCAAAACTCCAGGCTCCTTCAGGGCATAGTGCTAAACATTTTTGTAATTATTAATTATTATTAATAATTATTTTAGAAAAAAAAATACACTTATGCATTCTTAAGAGACAGCAATTAAAAACAAAATTCTGAATAGTCAACGTCCAAAATGGCTGTCATGGGAATATTGGATACAGTTCAACTCAGCATGATGCACCAAATCTAAAGAGACCAGTTTTGTGATTTTTGAACAAAACTTTCAGACGTTATAAGCAAAAATAGCAATATTTTGTATATGTACATCTGGCACTAGTACGAGATTCTAGCTCTACACATGATCTCCCAGTTTCACAGAAAAGGCTTAAGCTAGTCCCAGACTAAATTGCATGTTTAAGCTGTCTCAGATGAAATGATCTGGCTCTGACATATCTTAAAACATATCAATGTCATTGTTCTGTGTTAAGATGCACGCCTGTAATGTTTTCTAATAAGGCATTTTTGTAAAAGTTGCTTAAATATTTGAATTTAACTAATGCCTAGTCCTGGCTTAAGCTAAGCCCCATTTGTGAAACCGGGCCTAAAATGCACTTGTGCTTTAAAACGTCACCACATTTATGTTCAATCTGTCTTAAATGCTTTGAAAATATGTAATCAGCAAATATTTATCTGTTTTGTTAAATATCTCAGCAACATTTTAGACCAAATTCTGAAAGGTTCATTTATCCTGTTGTATATAGTAGGTTTGGCCTCTGTCTGATTGTAATTGGTTCTATGTGTTACAATCGTGCTGGGAATGAGAACACTGGAATCGTGGAGCATAGAAATGGTAGTCTTTTAATTATTAAACTCAGGAATACAGGATAGAACACTGACATTAAAACATACATGATAACATTAAGGACCGACAAGGGAGACTAGGACAAACATAATTTGAATACACAACATAACAAGTGGAGAACTTAAAACACCTGGGGAACATGGCTGGGAACAAATTAACTGATAATCACATCAAGGACTGGAACAACCAAATAAGGGCAAAGGCAGACACAATTGGCCTTTTTATCTCTAATATCTAGAGCCACCTTCAGGAGTTCTGCAAATGCACGTAATATATATACACTACTGTTCAAAAGTTTTAAAACAGTAAGATATCTAATGGTTTTTAAATATGTTTAAAATCCAGAAAAAAATGTAATATTGTGAAATATTATTTCAATTTAAAATAACTGTTTACTGTATGAATATATTTAAAATTTTTATTTATTTATTTATTTAACCTTTGTTTAACCAGATAAAATCAGTTGAGAACAAGTTCTCATTTACAACTGTGACCTGGCCAGTACATCAAAATGTAAGTTATTCCTGTGATACCAAGCATCATTACTCCAGTCTTCAGTGTCACTTTCAGACCTTTCAGAAATCATTCTAATATGCTGATTTATTACTAGAATTGTCAATGTGCGTACAGTTGTGCAGTCAAATATATTTTTTGGAACCTGTGATTTTTTTCTCCTCAGGATTCTTTGATGAATAACAAGTAAAAAACAACAAACATTTTTTACCAAATATAAAACATTACTAAAATGTAAATCTATGCTGTTACTTTTTTGTTCATTTAATAGATTCTAAAAATGTACTGATCCCAAACTTTTGAACAGTAGTGAAAAATTAAACTATTGTAACAGTAATTTTGAACATTATTATACATTTTAAATAAATGCTTCTCTTTTTAATATTTTAATGATCAAAGAATCCTAAAAAAAAGCTATTAAGCAGCTCAACTGTTTCCAACACTGATAATAAAAAAATCAGCATATTAGAATGATTTCTGAAAGGTCTGTGACACTGAATACTGGAGTAATGATGCTTTGTATCCAGGAATAGTTAACATTTTAAAATATATTAACACACATTGTAAATTGAAACAATATTACAGTTATATTACAGTTCTGGATTTTTGAGAGCAGAAGAAACATCTTTAAAAACCATGAAATATCTTACTGTTCTAAAACTTTTGAATGGTAGTATATATATATATATATATATATATACACATATATATGTTTGTATATAGATTTATTTATTGGTCTATATCTGGTCCTTTGATTTGTTTATTTTATTTTTATTTTTTTAAATGTAGCATATCTACCCCCCCCCCCAAACAATAATATTAACTTACAACTGTGAAAGATGTTTCATGATCAATACGTTATTTGCATTCTTTTAACTGATTTGGCAAAATCAAAATGTGGATAGTGAAAGGGAATTGCCATTAGTGCCAGTACCACTCGCTGTGAAGCGGAAAGACGACAGCAGGGAAAATGTGTTCCTTACAGCTTTCATATGGGTTCAGCTTCTTTATTTCCTAAATACGGGATGATTCCATATTATGCTGCTGGTAACCCTGTGAGGCTGTGGTAAAAAAATAATAATAATAAAAAAAAAGAGTGAGGCTGCTGTGAGTGCAGGCAGCCTAAAGACAGCATCAATCAATACTTTAACACCAGTGCCATGACAACACAGGCCCTTGGGGCCACAAAAACAGACCATGCCACAGGGAATTTCCCGGTGCTCCCGAGTAGCTAATCCGAACTCAGTACTTGCTTCTGGAAATTGTCCATGGTATATGGAGGTATATTAAGCTTTAGGAGTCAGGCACAAATTTTGAAGTTGGTATTGCTTTTGACCTTGTCGTCTCTTAGACAGAGGACTGGAGATTCACGGGCCCTGTTGATCAGTCCTGCATGTCTGGATTTTGCTCTTGACTCTCTCAAGGCTTTGCTTATGCCAAGGCTGGCTTATCTTTCCAAGTAGTATGCTTCGATTTTTTTTCACTTTCAGATTATATCTCATTTTGTTGCAGGAAAGTAGATGAATCAAATAAATTCTGTTTGTTTTGGTGCTTGAGGCAGGATATCTGTGACTAATACGCAAAGGACATTGCATTGGGTAAGGGACGGAATTTTAATGGCCTATGAGGCACATGAGTTCACTTCGTTGGGCAAGAACTTCTTACTCATTCAAGTAGCCTTGCATGAAATAGTGAACACACCTAGAACTGAACACAGAATGGACCCATAAACAAACTAAGCAAGGATACATAAATCATCAGCCTGAAGAGTCATTCATGCCAAGAATGATATCTACTACTGTATGTTAGCTATGATATAATTTTTTTAATAATCATTCTTGAAGAACAGGGAACTTAATACAACAACATTGACAGCCAATCAGAATCCAGTTAGAGTTTCAAAAGCTTGATCATTTAAAGCAGGAGACTATAAAATGTTGCCGTTGTGGCCATGAATAGCGTATAGTTATTGTTCTTGGTGTTAACAAGGCTCAACTGTAAGCTGTTCAGTATGTATTAGCATGCATTATCATACTGTAGAATGTGCAGTTACTGTGTTATAAATATCTGTTATAAATATTTATGTAGACCAATTGCTATTTTGTTTTAGCATGAGGAAACTTTTCCATTATGCATAGCCAAATCAAGTTTACATTTTTTGGCACGTTAATGGATGTTTCCCAGACAGTTGCAAATGAACCCCCAAAGAGGCTGCCCACTTCCATCTCTGATATCATTTAACGGGTTATGCAAGGGTATGGGAATACAAAATCAGACTCTCTTTCTCTTTTCCATTTCCTTTCATCTTCACTTTGTTCCATTTCGTTCTCGTATATATATATATATCTATGCTCTCTCCTTTGTCCTCACCCTCTTTTCACTCCTCTTCTGCAATCTGACATGGCATTTCACTTCAGCAGTTATTCAGACTGCACTTTGCAGGTATAAGTCAGGATTCACACTCCAGTGCAAAAGACAGCAGAAGAAGCACTTTAATGAGTCTTCTTAAAGTAAGACAGCTCTTAACTAATTCTGTATGGCTGAATTGCAATGCTCTTGATATCAGTTACCAATGATGTGATGACTCATTGATAATTATATACCTAACCTGTAACACCTTTCACATTCATTTATGGTGTTGAAAGTATTCACGTTTCAGTTCCTGTCAAAACTTTCTTGACAGTTTAAAGAGGGATAGTTCACCTACATACAGATTTGGACGCATGTGTAAGGTGAAAAATAAAAGAAAACAGAAATTTCCCGAATATTTTCAAATCCACCGCTTAAACGATCCTGCCAAGTACTCATTGAAGCAGATTGGCATCATGACGTCGTTTTTTTTTTTTTTTTTTGGGAG
>JAUCNO010001053.1:1972860-1988273 GCA_032353835.1 Enteromius viviparus
CTGGAATGAATTTTAGATCTTTAAGTCCATCTCATGAAAAATCGGAGCAGAAACAAAGGTGTTGCGTTTATATTTTTAAGTATACTTATTTGATACAGTAATAAATTGTTAAAAAATCATACAAAGTGATTTCTGGATTTTTCTTTTTAGATTCTGTCTCTCACAGTGGAAATGCACCTATGCTGAAAATTGTAGAGCCCTCCATGATTTCTAAGTAAGAAAACTTGCAAAATCACAGGTTGATCAAATATATATGTATCTAAATATTATACTGTGTATATATACAAACATTTAGAAATCTATTTCTGATGATCTCAAAAACGTCAGCTTTAAATGTTTTCAAATTGCTGAGGTGTTGTGTAACTTGGCATGAATCTCATGTTAGCCGCTGTCCGAACAGCATCTCAGGAGAGCTGATCTTGATGTTTTTTTTTTTTCAAGGATTCCTCAGAAGCTGAGGATCTCTGGAAGTCTGTCTGTCATTTTTGTGGTGTTTCTCATCACGGCCGTGCTGGTGAAGGTGGAGATGGAGCCCCTGCCTTTCTTTGCATTTACTATGATCAAAATCATCTGCATCAACTGTGAGTGTCAACATCATCGTCTGCAGTGTGTCTATTCAAGGCCTCTTGACCTCAGTGTCATGGTCTTCTCTGTAGTTTTTCTCTGCTCTGGGTCGGGTCACAAGGGTTGGTTTGTGTTTGGAGTCCATAATGAGTATAAGATGGCTTGAGATCACACACAGCCTTTGATGCCGATATTAATACGCAGTATGTTTTGAGAATCAAGCTGGGGAAGGACTTACTTGAAAGAGGAGGCCGTACAGGAGGAAACTCTTAGAAATGTTTTATGATGTTCTGTGTTATCACGACCTTTACGTGTTTCTGTGTGCATTTATCTTTAATTGTTTTTCTGCCTCGCCGTGTCTCTCTGCAGCATTCGGGGCGATTCTGCAAGGGAGTCTGTTTGGTTTGGCAGGAATGCTCCCAGCCTCCTACACCACACCTATCATGAGCGGACAAGGCCTGGCAGGGACCTTCGCGGCCATCTCTATGATCTGTGCTATCGCCTGTATGTCTTTATCCTTTCTCACTGTCTTCATGTTTTTCTTTTCGATGTTCACAGGAACCAGGATTAGGAAAAATCCAGATTTGTTATTAAGTAAAACCAATAAAGGATTTTGTTAATTTAAAATATATATTTTTAATATAAATATTTTTATATTAATAATTTTTTTCCGGTGTCACAGACAAGGCTTAAACCTAAACCTAGACTAAAATATAAGTCTGAGCTGTTCACCTGAACGAAACTAGCACTGATTAATTAAAATACGTCCTAATTGAACTATGACCTAATCCTGGCTTAGGCTAACCCCTGTCTTTTTAAAATGTAATAATTATTGAATTATTAAGTATTATAATCATATATAAATAATACTTTAAACAGAACAGACTAAAATAATATTTAAAGCTGGAATCAAATGAAATATCAAAATAAGATACCAAGATAAAACAAGAAATCTTACAATTAAGTTGAAGCACTGATATTAAATTAGAAAAAAGAAAAATAATAAATAATATTTGGTATTTATTTAGTTTAATGTATAAATACAAATACATTTAAATAGTAGTATACTTTGCAAAAAATAATGTAAAGAACAAATGCACAAAACTGGTTTTACAAAAATGTTAAATGTTAATAAATGCTATAGGATAAAAATATTGCTGTAATAACACTGAACCAAAGTAGATCCAAACTGATATTTAAAACTAAAAAGTAAAATAAAATAAAATACATAGTTTATCATACATTACATAACATTATATATATATATGGAACCTAAATGAAAATGTAAAATATTATGTTAGGTACTAAAAAAGAGAATTTGGAGCACTAAAAGTGAATAAAAAATAATTAACGCTAAAAATTTGGCTAAATAGGTCTTAAAACTAAAAGCAGTAAAAATGACAAATGCAAATAAAATGACTAACATTAAAATTACAACTTAATACTGTAATAATGTACAAACACTGATACTGCACTGGACAAATTCTATAACATATAAGTATATTCTAAAACATGTTTAATATGATAATTAAATGTAGATCTGTAATAGTCAACATTTAAGTGGATCCAAAACGTTAATCAGAGTTGAGTACTTGAATTAATGAGTACGTTTGAATCGCTCAGTCTCTGTTTTAAATGGCTGTTTAGTTAATGCAGCTGTTGAGCTGAGTCTTGTTTTTTTGTTGTTGTTGTCCAGCGGGCTCTGAGCTGCAGGACAGTGCCTTTGGTTACTTCATCACTGCCTGTGTGGTTATTCTCCTGGCAATCGTTTCTTACTTCGCTCTGCCTAAAATGGTATGATGTAAACTCACATCTGCATTTCATTTCAACTAATCAATGCTAAGAATCATGTTGCGATGTTTACATGTTAAAAACTAAAAGCATGCGTTCTGCAGGAGTTTTTCCAGTATTATTCTGAGAGCAATGGCTCCCGATCCAGCACTGATGAGGAAAACAAGATGGATTTGCTGAAACCAGGTAATGTCCAGCATTTATCAAAAATGTTTCTCATCTAATCTGATGATCAAACACTCATGGATAAATATGAGACAACTGGTGCAAAAAAGTGCATTGCATCCAACGTTGTAGACTGGTTGCTCTTTCTTTTTATTTCATATCGCACAAGCTAGCATTGCAAAGATTATGAGTACAGTATTTAATCAGGTCATAGATGTTACCAATCCTCAAGAAACTGAATCAATATTCAGACAACAGGCAGAATTATCTAGTCAAGATTTTTTTTTTTTAACAATTTATTTGTGCTTCAGATGATTTTAGACACAGGTACACTTGTGCATCTAAAAACTGAGTCCTGTCTAAATTAATTTAACGCACTTTTTTATTTCAATCATGTATATAATTTTTTAAATAATTGTTTTTATTTTATTGTATTTTATAATCATCTTAATGTATTATTGCGTAATTATAAAAATAGTTTTAAAATTACATTTCTCTCTCCTGTTTTTTGTATTTTTAAATGTTAAATTTTGTATTTTGACTGTACTATTTTAACTTTGGGACAAAAAACAAGAAGGGTTTCTTTCTTCAATGCATTGAAAATACAAAAATGTATTTCATATTTTATTTTACATTTGATCTAATTTTATCTTATTTTATATTAATATTGACTGTACCTTACATTTTTTAATATTTAGATTTATGTCTTTTTAAAACTGGCGTTCTGTCTTAAAAACTGAGTAAACTTATTTGTCAATTTTGTTTTATTTTTAAATTTAATTTAATTTCATTTAAATTTTTTGTTTTATTTTATTCTGTCTATTTTAATTTTATTTTATTCATGACAAATAGCAGAAGTGTGGCTTTGCCTTTGACTCATCCATGCTTCCCTGTAAAGAGAGACTTTATGTGCTCTTGGCTTGTAGAGGGTGAAGCAGAGAAGAGGCCCGTCCTGAGCTTGACCGATGAAGCGAGCAGACCCGTCGTGTCAGTGTTTGGCATCTTCAAACAGGTATCAACTCAAACCAGCTGCCCACATAACCATCCAAACTATTGATGTATAACAAAGCCTATTAAGAGCAGGAGGTCTGTTTCTAATAACACTTGTACTGTCTGCTATTCTGTCGTAGATCTGGGTGATGGCTCTTTCCGTGTTCTTTGTTTTCACCATCACCATTGGCGTATTCCCAGCCGTCACCGTTGATGTCAAGACCACTGTTGTTGATGATGAGCAAAATAGTTGGAGTGAGTGTATTTTCATTCATGTCATCATATCGATGTTCATATTCATATTCCTTATAGTCGTGTCACAAACTGCTCTGTCTCTTTTACAGATAAATATTTCATCCCAGTGTCTTGCTTCCTCCTGTTCAATTTGATGGACTGGGCCGGCAGGAGCCTGACTGCTGTTTGTATGTGGGTATGTATGTTTGTGTGTGAGATAATCAGGCTCTTCAAACACGTACTGTGAATGCTTTATTAGGACCTGAATCAGATGGAGCATCTGCTTTGTGTTTTTGACCTTGTCCTCCCGGGTTTCTGTGGAATTCCTGTTAAAGTGAGCAGACTCGAGCTACAAAGAGCAGAGCAGGGAAAACACTTTTGGATAGTTTCTCTGGAAAATCCTGCATCATTTGAAAGAGCACTTCTGCCAAAAATGAAAACACTGTTGTTCTGAACTCATATGACTTCGTTTATTATGTGGAACAAGTTGCTGTTTTCATTCGGTGACTACACGTGGCCAAGATTCAAAAAGGACAAAACGTTCCATTAAAAGTGGTCCTCTAAAGTCACGTGATTGCTTTGTGTGTGGAAAAGACTGAAATGTGTTGTTCACCAATAATCTTGCCTTTTTGTTGGAGCTCTTCTGTTTCATTCATGCAGCGTCAGTCTGTTTCTTGTACATAGTTATTTTCATGACTACACTAATGATAGGTTAAAGTTAAGATAATAAAAATCTAGTTACAAATAGTTTAGTTTTTTTGTTTTGTTTCATCGTAATACAAATTAGGAAATATACAAGGGTTTATTCATTTATTGTAAAACAAATGCAGTACATATATCATAGATGTATTGTTTATATATTTTATAGTAGATAGTATTATAGTATCAATAATTAAATTTTTCATAGTAGACACATTTTGGAGATCAAGAATATTTTTTTTATAGTATAAGGAATTTTATTTTTTATAAAACAAATACAAGTACGTATAATTTATCTATAGTAGATATCCAGGATTTTATTTAGCATTATACAAATACAGTAGATAGCAAAGATTTATTTATATATAGTAGATATGAAGGATATACAGTCATGTGAGAAAGGACACCCTATTGAATTTCATGGTTTTCTGTATCAGGACATAATAAAAAAATAATATGGTTCTTGTCAGTTCTTAAAATTTGGAAAATACAACCTCAGATGAGCTATATCAGATGACACGGAGCAAAGATGGAAAAGCTATGGAGACCCTGTGATTCATCTGCCTGTAGATCCACTTTTAGCAGCAATAACTTGGGAAGTAATTGTTTTCAGTATGACTTTATCAGTCTCTCACATTGTTCTGGAAGAACTTTGGCCCACTCTTCTTTGTTTATTGAGGTTTGTTGGCCTTTGTTTACGCACCGCTCTCACCACAGCATTTCAGTCAGGTTGAGTTCTGGACTTTGATTAGGCCGTTACAACCCCTTGATTATATTCTTTTCAGTCGGTCTGTTGAAGAATTTCTGGTGTGCTTGCGATCATTGTCCTGTTGCATTAACCAATCTTAACCAAGCTTTAGATGTTAGATTGATGTCCTTACATTTTACTCTAGACTCACTTTGGTATACAGAGAGGTTCATGGTCGACTCAATGACTGTGAGATGCTCAGGTCCTGTGGCTCCAAAACAAGCCCCAAATCATCAGCAATCCACCAGCATTTGTGACTTATAGTATGGGGTGTTTGTGCTGGTATGCTCTTTAGGTTCTCACCAAACATGCTTCTGTGCATTCTGGCCAAATATCTCCACTTTGGTCTTATCTGTTCAAAGGTCATAATTCTAGTAGACGTTTGGTTTGTTCAAATGCAACTTTACAAACATGCCATACTAGTCCCATATTTTTCTAACTGTACTGTCTTGAATTTTATCATGTAACATGTTAGCCTGTGTAGTCTAGAGTGAGTGTTACATCTGATCTTGGGGTGAATTTGCTGGGATGTCCTCTTCTGACAGGATTGGTGTCTGTTTAGAATATCTTCCACCTGTGAATAATCTTCTTCACTTTAGAATGATGGACTTCAGATTGTTTGGAAATGGTCTTCTTAGTCTTTCCAGATTGATGCTTTGCTAAGATCGTTGCTGATGTTTCACCTGCCTGGCATAGTGTGAACACACGGTCCAGACCAAAAACAAGTGTGGAGGGGAAAGATTTATAGAGGTGCTCATACTTGCTGATGATCTGTTAAAAATGTATTTACCAAAATGTGGTGTTGTTCATCTGAGGTTTTATTTTCCAAATTAGTGAGACCAGCAGGGGGTGCTCACCTTGTGGTCTGCGTGGGTCGTAATGCCCCAGTATAGTGATGGGGATTTTTTTTTTACGTCCTAATAAGGAAAACTATGCAACATTTTCACATGACTATACATTTTATTTATCAAAATTTTTTTATTTATTTATTTATTTATTTTCAATAATACAAATATAGAATATTTACCATAATACAAATAGTAGATATTAATATTTTTAATTTATAATGCAGATGCAGTAGATATAAGGGATGTTATTATGAGACAGATATCGCACACATCAAGGTATTTGTGTGTTAGTTTTCATAAGACGGATATTGTAAAGGTTGTTGTCATCACTTAAGTAAGTTGTCAGTGTAAGGTCAGTGTTTTGTCATCGCTGGTTTAATAGTTCTTTTTTTACACTCTCAACAAGAGTTGATCTGTTTTGAGCTCTGTTCTTCTCACGACTTTTTAAAAGCAAGTCAATCCAGAATTCACCCTGTTATGTAACTTCCTCTCTAAAATGTTATGAAGGGAAACCTCAATGGAGCAGATCAGTTCACTGTGAAAATAGTTCTCAGTATTCCTGGCATTTCTGGAGTGTATAATAACATGAGCCGGTCAGCTGTCTCACGCTCATGTGATGCTCGTGGACTCTATTAGCACATGGAAGAAACTATGACTGCTGTAGATCAGCATGAGCTGAGGTTTCTGAGGATAGGAGATCAATTTAAGACGTCTCGTGCAGGCACTAGCTGTAAATTAACTGGATTTGGATTCAGTATTGTCATGGGTTTAGAGTACTTTAGGAGAAAACCACTTTCACATGACCTCAGAACTCGGTACTGAATGATGAAGGCCTGTCTTCGGTCTTTCTCATGCAGATGAACTGCTGTGGTTGATCAGCATGGGTTTGATACTGGCTGGATCTTGGTAGATGATTTAATGATAGTGACAGCAGTGTATTATCATATGAAACAAAACTGTGACATAATTAGACAAAAATAGGTGAAGTTAAGAGAACATTTATATTATGTTTGGTAACGCTTTACAATAAGATGTCACTGTTTAACATTTTTTATTGTTAGTTATATATTAATGCATTTTAAGATTAACAATAACTTGGTAAATGTTAAAAATGTTTTTAAGTTGAAACTTTTTTGTTACCGAATGTTTTCAATAACATTCTTGGAAATAATCATGGATTATTTCACTTAGCTCAGTTTATTTATTTTTATCTAATATTCATATTCTTTATTTCTGGAATGAAAAACATTACATCATTTTAATAAAAATGGTAAAAAATCAACCGACAGTTTTACTTAAAAAAACACTTTTAAAACAACAACAACAACATGTTTTTCAAATGTAAAAAAAAATGTATGCAAATTTAATTTAAAAAAGATTAAAGTGACATCGACAGTGGGCACTGTAATATCATTTGATGTTTTCTATCATTTTATTTTGTTGTTCGTCATTTAAAAAAATCTTAAATAACTTCCAGCTCAAACAGAACAAAAAAAGATTGAGTTCAGTTGAGTTAAATTTGAGCCATTTTAGTATTTCAGTTTGAAAGGAGTTTATTTAATTTACTTCAGTTATAATATAATCATTTAAAATAACTAATATATTAGACTATCACTAATACAGTATTTACAAGAACTGAATAGTCTTGTCAATTTCTCTGATTTGGTTTGTGGTGAAGTTAAAGTCTGACATGTGCTCTCTGTTCTCCGTTTAGCCTGGTAAAGACAGCATCTTGCTACCCATCCTGGTCTTCGCACGCTTGGTGTTCGTTCCTCTCTTTGTGCTCTGTAATGTTCAGCCCAGAGAACACATGTCTGTGGTGTTCGCTCACGACGCCTGGTACATCATCTTCATGATCCTCTTCTCCTTCAGCAACGGATACCTGGCCAGCCTCTGCATGTGCTTCGGACCAAAGTACGTACAGAAAATCATCACCATGCATGCAAAAAGCAGACCAAATATCAATAATAAAAATTAAAAAAAAGCAGAGAAATATTATTTCTTCAAGTGAGCAGATGTAGCAGTATTAGTTTAATCTATTCTGTACACATTAAATGAGTCATATGATGTTGCTAAGAACATTATTTTGTGTATTTGGTGTAATTCAATGTTTTTGTGCTGTTTAAGATGCAAAAAAATATTTTCCACATACTTTACATTATTTCACCTCTAAGCCCCGCCTCCTGAAACCAGTAGATTTGTACAAAGCTCATCGTTCTAAAAAAGCAAGGTGTGCTCTGATTGGTCAGATAGTAATCTATATAATAATAGCTCTGCTTTCCTTCTCTGCATAAACATTTGGGTAGTGTTTAAAAAAAAAAAACACTCTGTGATGTAGAAAAGTAGGGGCGTGTTTAAAAAATCAAGTTTTAGGGAGGGTGGGCAAGCCATCGCTTTTAGAAAGAATATCTCTTAGGTCTTGGCAACTTCTGTCTTATCTATTCTTATCTAAGAGCTTAGAAGGGACATTTTTAAAATTCACATCCTATGACCCCTTGGATGGCATGATGATGTTCATCTAACAGTTCACAGTTGTTCGTGTCCTCTAATGTTTTGTGTATGTCCCACAGGAAAGTGTCCCAACATGAAGCGGAAACCGCAGGGGCCATCATGGCCTTCTTCCTTTCTCTTGGCTTGGCTATGGGAGCCGCATTATCCTTCGGTTTCCGGGCCATGATCTAGAACCATTGCCTCAGTATGATGAAGAAGAGGAACTTTAACCCAAGATAAACACACTGCACATGTATCCGCTTGCCTGTTTGTCCCTCTTGTGCATTTTCTAAAAGACGTGGAACTGGAATAGACAGTATTCACACAGGGATTCAAGAGGGACCATCATTATCAACATTATGATGAGCGTCATCATCGGGCAACAAAATGAGCCAAATCTGAATCAATTGTTTTTTTATACCTTCTCTAAAATGTGCCAATTCAGTATTTAGCAATAATTTATAGTTAAAGTTAACCCTTTTCTGTTTTAGTTGTTTTTAATATTTTTTGTTGTTGTAGATATTAACAGTTTTTATGGTCCTGTTTTAGTTTCTCTTAGTGATGGCAGCATGCAGCTATTAGGGCAGTAGTTCACTGCAAAAAAGTCTTTTTGTCTTTCCTTTGCAAATGTCTAAAAATTCAAACTTTTTGATACGACAAACGATACGATCTTGTTTTCTGAAAAATAGATCAAAATTAAATGAGTTTATGCTTAAAACAAGAAGGGAAAAAAATCAAGTGGAGAATAATTCCCATTGAATTAAGTTTAATTTTCTTGGGTTATTGACAGACATTATTCACTTGTTTTAAGCATAAACTCGACTAATTTCAACATCTTAAGTCACTTTTTTGTGAGTAGATGTCTCTGTTTAAGAATGCTTAGATATTTGTACTGAAAACAAGACTGAGGAACTTTTTTTTGCAGTGGTTATAGATGAATTGTACTGTATCACATCATTAAAGGGCCCCAATTTAAAGTTTGTAGTGGCATTTTGAATTCTAAGATCCATTCAGATGTCTGCTGTTTATTTTGTCAGCTGGATGTATTTGATTTGAATTTGCTTTCAAATATTTGCCTTAGTATATTTTTGTCAGCGATGAAGTTTCTCATTTTAAATGAAGGCCTAAAAATGTTACATTTTACCTTATTATTTATGTTTTTTTATAAGTTTTTTTTTATTATTTTATGCTGCATGTATGGCACATTTTAACATCATGTAAATGCACAACTTACTTTGGTGCCTTTAAAATTAGATGTTTTTCATAAAAATAGCCAAATTGAAATGTGTAGTCACGGGTCGGGTGGGTGGGTCTGTGAATGGTGGGAGATGGAAATAAACACATTTCTCTTTGTAACTGCGTGATGGTGTCTGTTTAGTATGTGAGATGTATGTAAGACTCCACCGCTCATCTGTCAGCGTCTCATAATGGAGTGTTTCAGTTAAAATGGTTGGTAATTACAGGAAGTTTGATTAGTGAAGTTGATCCTGTGGCAAAGTCAAAAACCTTTCAATAATATTTAGCATACCTTTTAAATGTTACATCCACCAATCGTTACATATCCAGAAAGGCTAAAAAATACAATTTCTATAGTTAGTCATTGCCAAAAAATTTGCCATAAAACAAGGACAGTGCTGGTTAACACTGATTAATATCTTATAAACTTGTTTTTGCTTGCATAATATTAAAAGATGAACCTGCTAAATTCCTACTTTTGTGTGCAACATTATAAAATGTTTTAATGTCAATTTTATATATGTAAACAGTTTAAAAGCAAATGTCATGCAAACACACAGGTGACCTGGCAGAGCAACCACGTGTAGATCATTCCATTACCTATGTTCGTTTCCAAATACGTTTATATTTTTGTCTTCTATTTCAATATAAATTCGCTATATATTCTCTTAATATTAACACTGAACCATATTTTAAAGTGCTTCGCTTGAAAAGTGTGTTATTGCTAAAAGTCGTGGCAAAATATCTTCGCCTGGTCGCTAGATGGCACTGTTTCGATTTTGAAATATTTCCAGCGGCTTAGAAGAATTTTAAGCTGTTCCTGTGACGTTCCTGCGCTGCTATGGTGACCAGAGAAGCGTTCGAGCTTTTGAAGAGCAGATCAAGGCGCGAATAAGTATTACTAAACCAAAATTCAAACAGTATTAACTTGCTCTTTATGTCGTTGTTAACACTTCTACTACAGCAACTAGATATGACGGATTGGTAAAGGAGCTGTATTCTTGATCAAATGCATAAAGTGGGATATTAATGGAGCATTTTAGATCAATTTCACCTCTCCTGCATTTGGATTTAAGCAATTTAAACTCTCCAGAAGCTGAAGACAGCAGATATGTTCTGACAAGTCCACGTTCACTTGAAGCCTGTGCAAGACTGTCAGTGAAACCTGTTGATTTGTTGTTCAGATCCTTCACAGACTTTATTAATGGAAACCAACAATCCACTCTGGAGGAAGTGACTGGGTTATATGAGGAGTACGAGAAAGCAAGAAGAGAACGACTGCGCTTGTGTCGAGAGGAGAGAGAGCAGATCATACAAGAGGGCTGGAATAGAAAGTCATCTGTAAAACCATTCACAGCCCTAGAAACCGTCCCAGAGCAAACAGTTGAGAGTCAAAGCACCAATTCCAAAGCCAAATGTCCAATCTTTCAAAGCGATTGCTCAAAGTCTGCCACTTCGATCTCAGATGGGTTCCCGACTGTATGCGGCAGGAACTTTCCCAACAGTTTCAGCCTGGCCGACCTCAGACGATCTCCTGCGACGGAGCGCCAGCTGAAGAGCCTCTCGCAGGAGATCAGTCGCAAACTAAGCATCACCGTCCCAGAAAAAGATCGCAAGATTGCTGCGTTGATGCTGGCCAAGCACGAAGAGGAGCAGTTTCGCTTACGCCAGAGCATGTTTGAGAAGCAACATCTTGAGGAGGAGCACAGGCGTGAGGAGGAGCGGCGAGCTCACATGGAGCGAAAGCGGCGCAAAGAACTTCTGCGACATATCCGCTTCTGGCAGAAGGACATGGAGGAGCGCAGGAGGTTGAGAGAGGAAGAGGAGGCGATGCTTGTGGAGCAGCGTGAGCGGGAGACGCTTCGTGAGGAGGAACGCTGGAGGAGGTTCGCCGAGGAGCAACAAGCTCGACGCAGGTTCAAGCTCGATGTGGCGAGGAGGGATGCAAACGAGCGCAAGCTCTACCGAGAGAGGCTCCTGCAGGAGAAAGAGCGCATTGAGGAGGCGCAACGAGAGAAGGAGCAGCAGGAGGCGCAGGAAAAACAACACCACGCAGCGAGGAGCAAGCGAACGCAGGAGAAGAGAGAAAAGAGGAGACTCGAGCAAGACAACCAGAGGCAGCTACTCAAACACCTCCTCTTGAAAAGGGAGGTGGAGGAGCAGGAGCGGGCACAGAAGGAGCTCAAGAGAAAAGAGCTGGAGCAGAAGCTGCAACGCTCCAAGGAGAACCACGTGTTGCTTCTAGAGGCACGGGTGCAGGAAATACGATCACGTGCTGAGAAAGAGGAGGAGCAGATGCAGACGGCGCAGCAGCGGGTGAAGAGGGAGAACAGGGAGAGGATGGAGCTGAAGAAAATGTTGCTGCAACGCTGCCAGCTGCGGACGGAGCATGCACTGATGCAGGCACAGGAGGAAATACGGCGAAGAGCTCAAGGCGTCAGACGAGAAAACCAGGAGAAGAAGCTCAGCCACAGCAGACTGAGAGAAAGAGTCGAGGAGGAGCAGAAAGCGCAGTGGGAGGAGAGGTGCAAGGCCGTGATGGAGAAGGAACAGCGCAGGGAGAAGCTGCAGAGAGAGAAGGCCGAGGTCCAGGAGCGGAGCCGGAAGGTGGCTCACGCCTCCTGCTACATGAGGGAGAGGGTGAGGGAGCAGACGACCCGTCGCAACTTTGACCAGATGGCACGAGAGGCACAGCTGACTGCTCGACTGGGCAACCTCAAACTATGAATAGTGTATTGCAAAAAAAGAAAAGTATTGTGATAGTATTAATGGAGCCATTTCCATTCAAATATAGTATTTATCAGGCAGTTCATACGCTTTTAGACTGCACCAAGACAGGCCAAGTATTTATTATGTATGATTTCTTTTTTAGGCTTTTATTAACCAATAAAACTTTGGAATATTTCTATATGGATTTTGTGTTACAAATTTGAGACCGGGTAATCTTTACTTCTACTAAAAGAATTAAAACAAAAGTACAACATCTCTGATTTAAAGCATGACTGACTGAACACAAATCACATGTTTAAGATGAATATTGTAATAATAATAACTGGTTGCGCATTGGTGTGTTTATATTGCTTAAGGTCGGCAAGGTCATTGTGTAAATTAAAAACATAAAAATGTATTAAATAAATTGAAGACATGAAAAAATGCACGAAACAGCAGCGTTTATGGCTTTTAATAGATTGTCACGTACCACAGAGATTGTCGTGCCATCTCAATGTACAGTATTTCAGATTGCACTGCTTTGTACTTCCTAAAATATACATTGGTTTATATTAATATGAGACATTCTTGATTTAATACAAAACTTAAAAAAAAAAAGAAGAAAATAATATATAAAATTCTTCAGAAAAAGAGCACTTTATTGCACTTAAGTTTTGCAACTCTGATGACTTCATTTCTATGGTAAAATAAAATCTATAAAATAAAAGCATATAATTTCTCTAAATCATTCTTTGTCTTTGACAATGCACATAAATACACCACAGGCTTGTAGTTTGTTTCTCGGCTTATAAAACAATAAAAAAAAATGTGGGGAGTGTTTCATAACACTAATCATGAAAAAACATAACATTAATAAAGCATTCTCAAGTCCTGATAAAAATTTGAAACACAATTAAACACAATAATTCAAATGAAATAATATCCAGCTGTTGGACTGCTGTGGGATTAATCATCTGGTAGTCCGAGGGCCAACAGCACAGGAAGTCCACTTCCCAGGATGAGAGTCAGGCTCTCTGTGATGCCCAGGCCGCCCTGCTGCTGGTGGGCTCCACTTCCTGTATAATGGTGGAGGTGAGTGGAGCGCTGATGCCCTCTGCTGTTGATTTCTGGCAGAACATGAACCGTGGCCACATACAAGAAAGTCCCAGCTGAGAACAGCATGCCAATGCCTGTGGTGCTCAGGCGGCTCGGAGTAGAGCCGTTAGACTGCAAAGACATTTATTCTTACTTTAGATAAACAAAAACAAGATTTAAAATGTTAAAACAGTTATATTGTTTAATTGCTCGCGCGAAATAAATGTTTAGATGTGTTATGCAGACGTATTGTAATATTGAGAATGGTTGTATGGTAAACATGTCAGTTGCAAAAACATTTTAGACTAGTGTTGCAAGTTTCTGATACTGCAAAAATAAAAAATGCTGACTTAACCAAATGGGTGTTTATGCAACTTGCCCCTGATCTTAAAAGGATCTGATGTTATTGTGCCATCAAAAAAAGGCACTAAAATTAAAACGACAAATCTGAAGAACTTAAAACAAATGTTAAGTGAAAAAAAGGTAAGTTGCACTATTAAAATTACTAAAGAAAAATAAAGCTAAATACAAACTTGAATTCTAACAATGATAACTAATAAAATGGAAAAAAAGAGATACCATATTTTTAAATTTGAACTGACTATATAAAAATAAAAGCAAATTCTAAATACAAATTAAATACACAAAAAGAAAACAGCATTGTTTGTGTAAGTTTCAAATGTCAAATGAAGGTTTCTTACTGCAGTCAGGATGAAGTACGTGCTGACGGCCATCAGCGGCGCAGCAGCAGAAAATGCCAGTAAATGTTTCTGAATAGTCTTCCTCTCCAGACCTGTGTGCATGAGGAAAGACACAAGACCAAACGTCGCTGGAGCCTATAGAGAAAGACAACATGTTCAATTTAGGAAAGTAAATGTACTACAATTTGCAACAAAGGCACAGCAGTGGACAGAAGGTGTTTTTTATTGACTAGCATATATCATTTTATCTTTTCTATTCTCTACTTTTAGAGAGACATGTTTAGATTAGACAATATTGTAAGCAATACTTGCTTTTCTTGAAAAAGTGACATTTGCAGTACAGATTTTAATCAAAAATTAAAATATGATGTTTATTTGCTTACCCCCAGGGCATCCAAGATTTAGGGGACTGTGTTTCTTCAGTAAAACACAAACAAACATTATGTGTCTATCAGACATATAATGCAAGTCAATGGCAACCAAAGCTCTCAGTCAAAAAAAAAAAGATAAAACCAAATTAATCAATTGGCTTGTGGTAAGACACCAAACGATCGGTCTGTGCAAAAAAACTGAGCAAGATTTATATCTTTTTTTTTTTTTACCCCTTATACACCACAATCCGGTGCTTGATGCATCAACACGATCTGGCAAATAGATATCTATACATACACACATACATATATATATATATGTTGTATCACGGCACATAGAAACAGTCCCAAATGAGGCATCTATGTATAGATATCTATGTGCCAGGGTCATGTGCCGGACAGTAAGAGATTGTGGTGTATAAGAGATAAAACATAATATAAATACGGTTCAAATTTTTGCACAGACTGATCTTTTTGTGTCTTAACACCTCAATGTATCTTATTTTAATTTGGTTTCATCTGTGTATGTTTTTTTTTTGACTCACAGAGCATTGAAATGTTTGATGCCCATTGACTTCCATTATATGACTGACAGACTGTTTGAGTTAAAAATCTTTGCTTGTATTCTATTGAAGAACACAAATCACACAAGTCACACAAATTTTGGATGCCCTGGGGGCATGGCTGGACTGGCTATAGGGCATACCGGGCATTTGCCCGGTGGGCCGATGGTGATTTTCGTCTTTTGTGGGCCGGCCGCCGATGTTTTTTT
>JAUCNO010001053.1:1997398-2031708 GCA_032353835.1 Enteromius viviparus
AACATGATTTTGGGGAAATGTTGTGTTAATGTTGGTACACAACAGCATATGATAGCAATATAAGGTTCCAACTTTTACCATACAATGTTTAAAAACTCAGAAAATATGCAGTTTTTTTATTTTCTGAAAAATAATGGTTTTGGAGATGGAGCTTCGTTATTGTCTGCATGAATCCTAAAAACTAATAATGTCGGAGCAAATCATGATTTAGTCTCAGACGTAGCTTACGTCGAGATGGTGCAACAGGTATAAGTTCTAAGCAGGACTTAGAACGCATTTTACGTCCAGACTAGTCTTACGACCGGGCGTACGTCCAGCTGGTGCAACCGGCCCCAGGATTTTTGGCTATGTGGAAATACACAATGTGTGTATAAGCTTTTCTAAACTAAAAATTCAGTGAATGACATTTTTTTTCCAGAACAGAATAAAACAAGGCATGAGACTACATTATAGTGAAATGCTACATTTCTTTATAGCATTTATGAACGACACGGGCCCACAGAGGGATATATAAAGACTTTCTCGACACTTTATATGGTTTTGTCAGTCTATTTTATTGTTCAAAGACATGGAAGAGTTTGAGGATGACACTGTACAAAAGATAATTTGAGGGAAGGTTGAGATACAAAACTATTAAAAACAGCAACTGCAAGCAAAGTACGATCTTAAGGGATATCTGAATGGACAAAAGCAAACAATTCATGGTTGTCTGTTCATGGTTTTGTTGGCTACGCTGTACAAATGTAAATATCGTTTAGTGTTCCAAGAGCAGTGCAATGCTTCTATTTACAAAAATATTACACTGATTTAACCACTTCACTCCAAGCCAATGGCCGGTTAATTCAAAAGAAGGAAAGGTGAAAGACGAATGAAATAAATAATGTGGACAACATCTGTAACAAACGGGAAAAGCCTATAAAGATGCATAAATAAATTATTGCCGCATCATGCTTGAAGACAGTGTTTTTCCTTAAATAGATCCAGGATGCAGTCATATGGTCATCACCTACAGTATCTAAGCAGCAAGAGCGTCAGACCGACAAAGCACTGCAGTTACTCAGTTATCCAAATGAGATCACTGACAAAAATGGCTTGATATTGTTACATACACCATGATAATGTTATATTCCACGTGAAGTGCATAGCCTACAGTGTTATTTGCATTTAACAGTTACAAAGCTCCTCAGTGATAGATTGGTAGATTAGTGTGATATACATAAATTAACTAAAAATATCACTTATGTTGTAATTCACAAGTTTACATACTGCTTCAAGTTAACATTTGTTGCAGAAACCACAGTTTGAACACTGCATTGCTATTTCTGTAAACAATAAAGGACACAATGAGAATTAAGATCCACTAGCAGAAAACGTCCACCAATTAGAGGTTGGACAGAGAAAATAAAGTAGTTACATTTTAAAGCATTTACTCAGGCACAGCCTTTGTCTGCTTATTTTGAGAGGAAAAACTAAAAAATATTTTGTTTCCAGTTCTGACTCGCATTTCAACGACGCACAGAGAGCTTAAATGCATTATGTATATAATGGACACAGTAGCAAAAATGTCTGAACGTGGTGACAAAACAGATATAAAGAGTAAAAAAAAAAAATAGTGTCTAATAAATAGTAGTCTATGTACTTACTAGTTTTTGTGTGTTCTTTTTTTTCCAGATTTCAACCAATAAATGAAGCATAAGCCCACAACTGCAAGGGTGCCAGCAAAAAGCTTGTAAATGAACACAGGTAAGAACCATGGAACAGTGTCTGTTATTTCCAGTTCACTTGCAAAGTAACACACCACTATTGCAATCAAGAAGGTCTCATTTAAGAAATGTGTTAATATGACCCAAATGACCTAGAGACCCAAAATCTTGCTGTCATCATAAACCAAATGTTGAGGGATTTCTGATTATGTTTCCCATGCACTTTTTACAGTGTTTATGAGTAAGTGATCACAAATGATATTGTGTACATCACTTCTTAGTAGCAATAAAAAGAAAAAAAAAAAAAAAGTCGACAAAACCTGATGAAACCATTATTTCATACCCATGCATAACAAAAAAAATAAAGAAAAATATATTCACATTCACAAATTCCCCCTTTAAGTCCACATAGAGAATCTGCTGTGCGTTTCAATTCTTTTTGCTACAGTATCAGTTATTGACAGAACATTCCATAGTAGCGCAACACCATTTAAAATTGGTCCATTTGATGCCCGATTCAAAAAAGTAGCGTCATACCACGCATATCGCAAGTATGCTTTAGCAAATGCGTAGGTTTACATTTAAACACTGGATGTGCAGAAGACGTAAGGGTGGACAGGAGAACAGCTCCAGGGATGGTGGTTTGCCTCGAGTCTCTCAGACAGTCTAAAAGTGGCTTTTCCAGTTCAAGTATATGATGAGACGATTAGTGTTCGGTGACTGTTTTCCTACCAATTGGTTAATTCAGCAGGCTGGAGTGAGTTTCTCGATTCCTGTGTTTTCCAACAATTCCTTATACTAGAGGGACTAGTAATAGTCTTTGTGTTAGATACAGTACATTCACTTTGGTAAAGAAGAATAACAGTTGCGTAAATTAATTTTCTCATCTCCAAAAAGATCGTGCTATAGTGCCATTTTAGCTGGGACGGAGAAACCAGCATTCAGATAACTGTCTGTCATTATTTACTGATGTTTTATTCCACATGCACTGATTTCTCACAAAGATTACATAGAATTTGAAAATTAATTATTGTAAATGATCACATGGCTGTCTGAAATACTTAATTCTGATTGGTTTAAACATAACTTTCTGTTGCCATATATCTATTTTGTTTTAACTCTCACTAAACTGTTTAGTGTAACTCAAAAAATCTTGATTTTCTTGATTTAAAAGTTCTGTAGGTGAAATATGACCATTACGTGTTTTTGTGATATCCACCTGCCCACCTGAGATAGCACTATAGCCGTTTCCTTTCGTCATAACTTAGGTAAATTATGAGTAATCATTACTGATCTTGGTCGTATTTACTACACATGCGCTTGCAACGGCAAGAAGCTCCGCACGAACAGGGTAACCAATGTAAAGAATAGTTATGAAATTTAGTTCCTAATAGTTGGAGTACAATCACAAGCCACTCCATATTCGTGACAACTGGCCATCTTGTCTCCAAGCCTCAATGATAAATGAGTGTTTTAGCTGTCAGCTGTGATGGATTCACACGCTCAGTAAGTGTAGTGAGGTGCAGTGGATCTCCGTTTGGTCAAGTTGAAGTCTTGCTAGTTTCTCTAAGTTCAGCACATGGTGTGGCCCAGCCTGGGTCACTGGTGCACCTCGTTCTCAATAAGGCTGTCCTCTCCTGATTGGAAATCACCCTCGGTCACCACCTCCTCATCCTGCGACGACCCCTGGCCTTCCTCCTCGCCACTTCCCGTCTCGTCTGTGTTTGGGTCCTGTAGCACCTGGGCGACGTATGTCTGCTGATATAGGGGGAAAAAAAAATGTTGCCAGATTAATTACTACTGCTGCCGCTAAAAACTGGAGGTGCAAAAAGCTTTCTTGCTCATGATCGAGGGGAAGACTTTGACATGATTATTAAAACTTACCACAGACTTGACAGGTGGAGAGGAATCCGGTGGTCGTCCATTGTCCACACCGTCCATGTCGATCTGTAGAGAATTCAAGAAAATCACAGTGCAGTTTAGAGAAGGTTCTAGTCTTGGTTTTATTAAAATACAAAATTTCAAAATGGACAGAGTTACTTCTGACCTTGTAATTGTGTGCACTGAGGTATTTGAAATGACCGAAGACGACGTGGGAGAGGCAAATGATAATGGTGATGATCAGAACCACAAAGGTGAACATTGATGTTGGAGCAGCAAATGCTTTTAATTTTAAAAGAGGAAGTAAAGAGAAAAAAGAGCAGGGGAGAAACATCATATTAGAGATATGACAACAATCTTTTACATCCACAGCACTAGTTTACAATACTGTCCAAGTCCAAGTGAAGCCTGGAATACACAACGCGATTTTTGCCCCGATTTTACAGTCTGAACAAGTTTGTTTGAACACTATATGAGGAAAGTCAGAGCCAGATCCTCTGTCATGTAGTGTATGATGCCCAGTTTTCCTTTGTCACCATTTAGAGAGTTGGTAAGTGTATGATGCCAGATTTTATAGGCTGTGTAGCGTATTCCAGCCTTGAGCCAGTTTTCTGCTTAAGGTTCAGAACGATCATTGCATCCAAAGTGTGCCTAAAATGCAGCGTAGATAGGAGGCAGCTCGCTAGGGTTTGGTACAGACCCACTTACCTGTACGGACAGTAGAGAAGAAGAGCAGCCAGAAAAGGCAAAGGATGGGTGCTGCCACCACCTGGTTGACAGCTCCAGAGTGGATTTTCTTATCCAGTTTGGAGGGCAGGTAGGCGTAATACATGTTATACCTGTCCACCAGGTGCTTCAGTAGCATGTACATCAGTCCTGCAGACAAGATCAGCTCGTGTTAAACGTGCCACCACGATGCAAGAATACTTTATAGTTCATCAGTGAGAAATGTCACTCACCAAAAGGTACAATAATTGGACAGGTGATGCTGTAGGTCATTACCACAGTAAAGACATTCATCATCCAGGCGTAAGCAGCTCCAAACTGGAACTCATAAGCTTGATGCTGTAACAAAGTGGAACCACAACATGAGCGTATGAGTTATTGAGCGTAAGGTGAATATGATTACTGTTGTTCACAGACCTTCTTCACGTTGCGCCTCTCTGCAGCTGAACGTGCCAGACACAGCCGGATCATGTACATAAGGAAATAAGGAATGCGTAACAGGTCCATGGCATTACCAATGAAGGCAGACGCAATGACGTAGTTCACAAAAAAAGCTCCATTATCTGGAAGGAAGACACACCTAATAGAGACAAAAAAAAGAAATCAAGCCATCATTTTATAATCTTGAAAATATGCATAAACGGTTATGACCTCTTAACTGTTAAATCTCTCGACAACCCCTGTAATAATTCCTCTTATAGACTTACTCGAATCGGACCGTTGCCTCATCGAGGAATTTCTTGTCAAAGAGCCAGCGGAAGAAAACATCCAAGCTGCATTTTGAAAAAGATTGTTAAAATGTGTAATACAAAAGAGAAACAATAAACACAGCAAACACAACCTGGATAAAGGGTTTAGAGGTTTGCCATTTGTATATGATGACATGAAAATGCTTAATATTTTAATACAAATTAAATTACTATTAATTTAAGTGAAAATATACAAATCTTACTATATATTAGCACAAATTAGCCTATAATAACAATTAAATGGTTGGTATTTTTTAGCTTTTGTTAAAAGGTTTTTTCTTTAGGAAAATACAACTTAATAAACCGTCCCCCTCTTAACCACTTTTAAAGTTAAAATGCACCATATACTGTAAATGGTACAGATGCAAAACCTAAAATACCTGCTCAGTCCCAGAGATGGCAGCAGCAGAACCATAAAGATGAGGAAGGTGTAACATTTGTGCATGGTGGTTCTGTTCTCTCCAGATCTAAAGGGAAAGTCATGCATATTTTAAGCTTAGGAGGACCACCAGGCGTAGTTTGGATTAGTTTAGTATCTCGTAAACAATAGGTCATTAAAAACATTGATATATAAGGTTTGGTATTGTACCGTGTCCAGTGGGCCTCAAAAAAGGCAGAGTAGTAGACGATGGTGGGGAGAAGGGCCGAGAAGCACCACAACAGCAGGGTGGGGAAGAACTGAGTGATGATGGGGTTCTGGAGGAACAGACACAGGGGGAAGGAAGGGAGGAGAATCATGAGCCAATAATCACACTGCATTGTGATGCTCATTAACATCCAGTTCAACAGATTTCTTACGTTCAGGTACTCCACGGGTTTTGTGACGTTGAACTTGTCCATGGTGGAGATGATGATGGCAGGGGTGGTGAGGAAGAAGAGCAAGATGAAGAGAAAGCAGTTGATGACAAAGCAGCGTAACCACCAGTTGAGGCCACCAACAGACAAATGCTCCCTGTGGAGAATAAGGTACATCTTATGATTAATATAACAAATTCTACAAACACTATATGTATATCCAACCTTGCCCGGGTAGTACCCAGTAACAATAGCAGTGCTACCCATATCTTGTGTTTAGCATGGAGCCAAAATTTGGAAAAATAAGATATAGATTTTTTGTTATATCACCCGGGCCTACATACAGTACACTCACGTTAAGCGTTGTGTACTATTTATCAAACAATAACCACTGAATACTTGTATTTAGCACATCCTACTTTACCTGCAAATATATAGTATACTCACAAAGAGTACTCTGTACAATGAAGTACATCTCACCTACTGTACATGATTGTTTATACTGTTGCAAAAACTGAATTATCATATATCTCTTTATGTAAAGTTGTGTGTGTGTATATATATAACACACACACACACACACAACGCTTTTGCATATAATCCACTCACATAGATCAATATATTCTACTAAATCCAACCTGCCTGATTTTGAATGTGTCACAAAAAGTTATTACATTATTGCCCAGCTTTTTTATATAAAGTTATGAAATAGAATAGAGAACAAAAATACGTAAATGTAAACTACACTATATATATATAACATGCTAACATGTGATCATAAGGCATGAAGATATTAACGTATTACAAACATTCTGTAAATCTGCTTTAAAACAAGGTGCATTATGAAAAGCTCTGTATTAGCATCTGACTGTCCTAAAACAGCCCACAGATCTGTGCAGTCTAATGTATATTAGACATAATTCAATAATAATAATAGTATGCATTATATATTGTGGTATCACTGATGAACTGTGGTCAGTCTCTTTATGCCTGAAGTCTAGGATCAGAAGGAACTCATGAGATTTAGGATGAAGATTTTACCAGTAAACGTTCTGTGGATCTGGAGCGTATGTGACTGTCCAGTTGTTTGTGTTGAGGAGGCCGCTGAAGGGGGAGCACTTTGGCTCTCGTCGACAGTGACAGCCGTGACACTGACACGCGTTAAAATCTTTCAGGATGCTGTGAAGGGGAAAAAAACAAAGATATTAGTTTTTACTAAATTATCATGAGCAGTTTTACTTTTAAGATAATTATGCCCCCCCCAATGATACTTTTACCATCTAATTCACCAAAACATCTATTTGACTCACAGAGCTGTCGTTGCTTCATTCTGGAAGGTAACAAAAGCCATTCCCAGAGGTTTAGTGTTGACCTTTTCTCGTTCTTTTCTGTATTCTTCCTTCAGTTTGGCCTCAAGCTTAGTGTAGTAGTTCACAGCCTCTTCCTGCAACAATGAATAATCATTTCACAACATTTCACACAAAAAAATAGTAAAATACATTATTATAAAGACCCCATCAAATAAAAATGTTCAATTAAATCTGTATGATATCCTGGTCTCTAGATATGTCCTACAGTGATCTCACTTATTTAAAAGCTATGAGAATTTCGGCTTACATTTTGGCCATATACATATCAGCATCTGCACCGAATTGCTTATTTCTGTTTAATTTGGGCCTCTGAATAAAATTAAATCACACAAACTTTTTTTTCCTGACTACTGTTTCATGTGCCAGGTTTAAAAGTTTAATAACACGTAACTGTTCCTTTGAATTCTGTTACTTTTCCATGATTTAATTATAGCATTTAGAAACAAACCCTCTATTTAAAGCTTTGCACGCCTGCAATTTAAGACCTTGTTTTTCCCAGCATTACAATTATAGTCCAGCAGGGGGAAATAAGGAGCTCTAGTAAAAAAACAAGGAGTCTGTTCATCTAATGAGGACACTTGGGAGATGCTGAATAATCCCGTGCTGATGTTGAACATGTCTCACAACAGCAGAGCGTACATCATCCTGACTGTAAATACGATGAAGCGGAACTTAAGAAGCACGCAAGACAAAAGATATGATGCTGACTGCGTGTCCGGTGGGAAATCTCTGTGTATTCCTCAAGTTCATGCATGCATTGTTGATTTACATTTGAGTGTGAGGTGGGACTCATGAGGATTCATTTACTAATTCTTCAAAAGCTGAGAGATGACAATGCTTATGATCTGACCTGCTCGCAGCCTGTGATGATGCAGCAGCAGAGGTGGCCGCAGGGTTTGGGGTTAATCATAGTGGGGATGTGCTCCTTGGCCATCAAGTCTGTGTAGAACTTTTTGCTGCGTTCTGCCTTTTTTCTAAAGAAGATAAAGTCAAAAACATTGAATTGAGTCTGAGTTTTAAGTTTTGTTGCAGTTTCCATAAATATGGTAAAAAAAAAAAATTATGTTCTTTTTCAACAAAAGGTCAGCGAAACAGGTTAGGTTGTTTTTTCAGAAAAGACTATTTTGACCTCAGTAGGTCGAAACGAATATAAAAGTGAATTTAAAAGTGTCACTTTTAAATTTAAGTTTGGGTGACTGTAATTTCGTAACAATGTACATTATTAAAGGAACACTCCAATAATTTTAAAAAATAGGCAAATTTTCCAAGTTAAACAGTTGAGTTTTACTGTTTTTGAATCCATTCAGCCAATCTCCTGGTCTGGCGATAGCACTTTTAGCTGTAGCTTAGCATAGATCATTGAATCTGATTAGACCATTAGCATTTCACTCAAAAATGATATGATTGATATTTTTCCAATTTAAAACTTGACTCTTTTGTAGTTACATCATGTACCGAATGGAAAATGAAAAGTTGCAATTTTCTAGGCTGATTTTACTAGGAACTGTACTCTCATTCCGGCATAATAATCAAAGAACTTTGCTGCTGTACCATGGCTGCAGCAAGCACAATAATTTTCTGTCTGTCTTGGTGCACAATATAACCACAGAAGTCATGTTTTAAACAAGAAAAATACCTAAACTCTTTTGTCGTTCTTTTTGAGCGTGATGCTAATGGTGTAATCAGATTTAATGATCTATGCTAAGCTGCAGCTAAAAGTTCTACCGCCAGACCCTGAGATCGCCTGAACGGTTATCAAAATATTAAAACTCAACTCTAAGGGAGTGTTCCTTTAAACATGAAAATGTAAAAATAATATACAAATGCGTACCTTTCGTACATCCTTGTGTACAGTATTTAAAATAGTGACTAAAACTTGTCTAAACTGAGCTTGTAAAATGTGTACCTTTCAGACTCCAGGGACATAAGCTTGGCAACGTCGTAGCAAATGCGAGCATCCAGAACCATGCAGTTTTCATATGCTTTCCTGGATATTAACACAAAGAGATTAAAAGAAAAAAAAAGAGTGTAAGAAAGACAGAACTCCCATGAGGGAGACAGGAAATAGTCCTGCTAAATCGCTCTTTCTCTTTTAACCTGGCACTGGAAGACAGTGGTGATAGTCTTACAGGGGCCAGGCTTCAGTATTGTCTGGAATGCACTATGCTTTATGCAGACCAAGAATGGCTTGCTTAGACAGGAAGCAACTGACTGATATTTAAAATTAACAACCAATGATTTTTTTATATTTTTATTTTATGTGATGCACAAGGGCAAATAATCTGAAATCAATAGTACCAAAATAGAAGAATGGCCTGCAACAAATTGGTAAGCTTTTTAAATAATGACACAGAACCTTTGAGATGAGGAACACAAGACGCCAAAGACATTAGTGGAATATAATGTATACGCTATGAAGTCAAAATTTCCATCCATCCTCAAGTAATAGGTCTGTTGGAGGCTGATGACTCTTTTCCTAGTTGACTGCAGCAGGAAAGACTGCAATATGCTCTAAAACATCTTTAAGACTGAAATATGTTTTGCTCTCTTTTGGAGTTTGTTCTGTTCATCCTCTTTATCCTCCATTTACACATCCTGCTTTCTCTTTCTTAATTGGCTTGGTGGTCACTTTGGCTCCAGACTGGTTCTAGAAATCCTTGACCCAGAAGAAGTTAAAGACATGTTTTGTCCCCACACATTCTTTAGCTAGTTAATGGGATTAGATAAACTGTGGATGGACACACTGAGCGTCTTGTAGCCACATGATCACTTTAGATCCAATTAAAGTTGGTCATTGTCAATTTACCGTGTGGACTGCCAACTCTTAAAGGGACAGCCTCTCATCATTTACTCTCCCTTGTGACTGATTTATGTGGAACACAAAGGAATATCCAACAAACATTGGACCTCATTGACTTGGATTAGATCAATATATTTTCTTGTAATGTTCTACGAAGGAAAGCAAGCTATACACACTTTGGATATATAACACACTTTACCCTTACAGATGATGGAAAGGCAGATCCTAATTAACACTGCAACATAAAATTAGTATCTTCAGTAAGAACTTACTCGAAATGCTGCTTTATTTGACTCTCTTCAGCATATTTTGCAATCCCGTTAATGAATAAAGTGCGTTTCACCTGTAGATAGATACAATTTAGAGACATCAGAGTTAATTTATGGAACTTAGTCAGGAGAGACATATTTCATTTGATGGCAAATATGTGTCCGAAGTTTGAAAGCCTGTTTCCGCCACTGAATAAAAAATAAAAAAAAGGTATTGGACTTTTAATCTTACAATTCTGACTTTTTTTTTCCTCAGAATTGCATGATACAAACTTATTTTTTCACAACTGGGAGATATAAAGTCAGAATTACAAGATCTAAAGGCAGAACTGTGTGATAGAAACTCACAATTGCTAACTATAAAGTCAGAATTGCAACTTCATCTCAGAATTCTGACTGTAAGGCACTTACAACTGAGGTAAAACTTGAAAATGGGCCTACATCACAGAAATGTGATGCTCATATTATAAGATATGGTTATTTTATGTGGTAAAAGGACATTTTGCCAAATATGCTGTGTATGAACTTGTATTGAACATTTCTGTGAAGTTGTCTCTGCTCACCAAGTCGTCCTCTTTGTAGTGCATCTTTGACGTGTGTCTTCTCATGCTGTACACAGTCAGTAATAGATAGAAGAAGGCAAATGTAGTGTGCAGCCATAGCAGGTTATTACTGAAAAAGAGGGAAAACAAAGAGATGATTCATTGAACAACAGTCATTCAAGAGTTATTTCAGTGTCACAGATATTATCCACGCTTACCCAGATTTTATGTTGGCTATTGTAGTTCGCCCAAAACTGTAGGCATTATCTTCTGCAGAAAGAGAAGATCAAAGGGAATCTTTAGTCATAAACTATAAGAAGGTAAACTAAAGTTGTTGCGTTAAGATGTGCATTTATAGATGACTCTTTCTGAAACTTTTTTTGACCCACCTAACAGGTCTCCTGAGAAGTTGACGGGCAGGACAATGCCCACGGAGAGCACACCTACCACTACCAAGAGACCAATAATGTGCCGCTGGAATGAGAGGTAGTGCACTGAATCCTCCCCACACTTCTCCCTGATCTCGTCATCTCTGTAAGGGTCAGAGAGGTATGGCAGTATAATTTTTTAGCTAGATGTCATTTCATTCAGACATCATTTGAATGATGGGTAAATACCATTTTCACAAAGAAATATACATTCAATTTAAACCCAAGTGTATTGCATATGCTTTTTACATTTAGCATTGTCATCACTTCAAAAAAAAAATAAAAAATAAATAAAAAAAACGGAACAAATTTTAAACGTCCTATTCTAATAAAAAAAAAAAATATATGAATAATAATTACAAATGTATAAGTAGTATTTCACATTAAAGCGCCCCTATTATGTATTTTTTGTTTTAGTTATTGTATTTGAGGTTTATTCATTTATTTTATTATTATTTAAGTTGCTATTGCTTGTTTTACTCTGTATGGTTACCTAATTTAATAATTTCCTTAAATTTGAAGAAATGTGTATATTGTTATGTTTAGAAAAAGTTTAATAAAAACACAGAAAAAACAAAACAAAACATGAAAAGCTCAAACTGTTTTGAATTAAATCAACCAATCACAGCATTGGAATTATGCAAAGGAGAGGTTTGGAAATATGAATAGTTACAAAAATCGTTTGGGAGTCATTGAATAAATAAGGTAAAATAAATGCATATAATAAGAAAATTAAAGTGCTTTCTGACCATGCATACATGTCAACATGTTGTTGGGGACTCCCAAAACCAAAATATGAACCTTTGATAACCCATAATATGGGTTTACACAAGTACAGCATTTAGTTCACAATATAAACTATAAATTAAATATCTGATGAAAATCTGATTACAGTGCATGGTAGAGAAAATGTATAATTCAACAAAACATGATATAATTTTCTTATGTAACAACTGAAACTAAAATTGAACTGAAATTCCTTATTCCTTCTAGTTTGAAAAGGACTATGGGAACTGCTGACATGTAAATGCGGTTATAATGTAGTGGGGTTTTGTGATCTGCAATCCAATTATTTTGGAACTAAATGTTTTTGGAATAACTGAGAAGTCTTCATTTCAAAAGTTACAGTATATTCATTAAGTAAAAGCAGAAAGGACTCACTTTATCCTGAAGATGGCGGTTAGCCAGGCACAGAATCCCTATTACAGAGACAAAGAAAAGAACATCACATTCAATGCACTATTACTGTTGCCTGCCATTCACTTCCACTTTCAGAGACCTTACCGGTCTCTAATGAAGTTTGAGGAGTTGTTAGAAGCTGTGTGGTGCACGTGACACCAGTTTACATAAGTGCAGTTATTCCAGATCACAGCAGGGAAGGGAGAGGCAAACAAATGGCTGTCAAAAGGCGTTGTGTCTGCTATTATGAAATCCACAGGTGTGTGTGCTTTAAGGGGGGTAGCGCTATAGTAGATGACAAGAAATATTTCCTGCGTAGGCTGTTCAAACTGTGTGAACATGAGTGAATATGTGAGCAAGGAAGACTAAGGGTAAGTTCAGAATGGCAAACTTTTACAGCACCTAATTTTGTAGTATGCATGTATACTGTAAACAATATGCATATTTTCTATAATTTTTTTGCCTTAATAGTTTTGGTTAACTAAAGGTAAATAAAGGAAAATGAGAAATCCTGCATTGGCAACTAGCTGAAATAAACAATTAACTGAAATAAAACAACTTGTAACAGACATGTTTTTTATTATTTAGTTTTAATGCAATTTTACATTTAATTTTGGTTTAATTACCAATAATAACCCTAATAAGGATACAATATCATTAGAATCACATTCAGAACTATTTTTGTTTACAGTAACTAATGGTAAAAAAATGACCATAATCCACTTAGCTTTAAAATGCTAAAGATTTAAGGTGACATAACTGCAGAATGTTATACGTTGATGTGTGACACTATAGATTTATTGTTTTAGTTATCTCTATATTTAGCTCTTGGTGTGAATAGGCATTTATACACAGAATCATTTCACTATTAAGTAGGGGTGTGATGAGACAAGACTGGGTTCACGAGAACGAGATTTTTCGATTTCGGCTTTTAAATTAAGCCCTCAATGATAATATATATTGGGAAAAATAGTATTGTTTTCAACAAAAACATTCCATAAATGTAGCTGCATTTTGTAATCAACTTGAAATGAAAATCTTTTAATAAATTACATGCAGTAATAAACAACGTGAACGCTGCAAAATATTTTAAATGCAAGTAATTACACAAAAAGTATAAACATATAAATAAATAAAAACAAATAGCACAAATATCCCTCTAAAAGCAGGGTAAGCGATTTTTCAAAAAAGCTTCAGAAAACAGAGTTGGGCTAAATACCAAAACAAGCTTGTCTACAGCAAACGCCGCGCCTGCTTAAAGACCGAAGTGTACTTTGGCTGTCTGCATTACGTTATTTTCATCATCACGAGGGCTCGTGGACAGCCGCGCACCCTGCCCGCATGCAGGCAATTTTTCAAGTCTGCGTACAACAGTGTATACGCGAGAAGAATGTAAAGAGTCCCACGCATTGCGCATGTGTCGAGCTCGTCCATCCACACTAATCCACGATTGAGTGTACTTTGAAAGCTGTGCGGCTGTGCGCAAGACGAAATGGAACGCAGAAAGTGAAGTACACCCCGGCCCTAAGTCTGCTTACACTGGATGCGATAAAGCGACCATTGAAAACCATTTGGAATTTGTGTCAGCACCTCATAAATGGAACACGGCAGCAGTTTCCTGTTGAAGATTTGTTGCGCCGCATCATACCACTATCGCAATTATATCGCCAAGTTCTCGCGAGACACATTACATCTCATCACAATCTCGTCACATCCCTACTATTTAGTAATGTACATAGAATACCTAATGTGTTTAATACTGTATGTTGATTATTCTAGAACAGGGGTGGACAAACTTGGCCCTTACAGGCCACTTTCCTTCCGAGTTCAGCTCCAACCCTAATCAAACACACCTAGCAGTTAGCCAAGAGTAATGTCTTTTATTTTTTGTATTTACATTAGACTAATGTACATTTTTATGTAACTAAATTTTAAAAAACTTTGACCAGTCTTATAGAAAAATTAGCTAACTATTTTTTAGGACTAGTCTTAACCTTTTATACAACCGGCCCCTGAACCAGGGGAGTTTTATCAAGGTTGGATTAAATCTCTGCAGAAAAGTGGGCCTGGAAAGGCCAAGTTTGCTCATTACTTTTCTGGAATGAACAACTTGTCTAGATATTATTATGCATCAAATTACACTTTGATGCCCACTGTCCCATAACAAATGCTGTTTTAACATTGCTGGGAGAACACAGTGTAAAATAAAAGGATGCTAGTATTCCATTCTGAACATAGCCATGGGAATCCACATTAACGACCATGCAAGCTACTTACGTTATCCCTTTGGTCAAAGTCGACCGAGCTGGACACAGAAGTGAGGCGCTCGTATCGGGAGTCAGCAGGCGTCTGCATGGCGGAGGCCACACTGAATACAAATGCACATTATCAAACATGTGCTACGAGAGCACAGCACGCAAGCTAACACAGAAGCGTACAGTCACTTAATGGCATGCCACTTCATTCAGCAGTATTTAGAATCTGGATTATAGATTTTAGAAATTACGTCTGGATGAACTAATCTTGTAAAAACTGTTAACTTTATCTCAGCATCTTCACTGGGTCCATTCGATGGCAGCTTATTAATAAGTGATGGGCACAGCTAGGCACTCCAAGCTCAGGTTACTCCAGCTACATCAGGCCATATCAAGGCTACCCACATGTCAGGCATGCAGCAAAAAGTGACTGTGCGAAAAACTCAAACACAAAGTTAGCATTAGCTGTTGATGAGAGGCGTTGCACACAAACTGTTCACAAAGAGACTGCAGTAAACCTAGAAAGGAGAAGAACATGCAGAGAGAAAAAGCATACATTTAGGCTGATGATACACAGAGTAACGTTTGAGCAATTTCCCATTGAGAATGGGTAAGACATTTCTGCCTGGATACTTTAAATTGGCTGAGCGCCTTTTGTCTCACCGAGTAGCTCCATGACGGCGACATTAACCAAAGCTGCCCCATGTATCATCAACCTTAAGAGTTGATTAGAGCCAGAGTGTGTTAACAGAGAAAGTCACATCAAGAACAGGGCAGAGGCACTACTTTAAATCTACTGGATAATACAGGGGTCTCCAAAAGCCACAATTCATATAGTATGCACTTTGGTGCATTACATAAAATATCAACTGCATTTAGCTTCAAAGTGTGACACTATTTCAATAGTCCTGTTTAGACATTATACTAACAGCAAGTATATGTGCAACTACATATCAATTAGCAGTCATTAGATTATTAGTAGAGTGTCTGCTTAATAACTTCAAACATTTTATTTTGATGGGTCCACAACAAACTAACTATAAGAAATTTAGCAATTATATGTCAACTTATTCTACTAACCCTAAACCTACCCTTATGGTTTACCGTCAGAGTTAGTAGACATGTAGTTGCAAATGAATGAGAATTAGTTGAAATGAAGTTACTTGTAGTTAATAGATTGTCTAAAGTGGAGTATCAAAATAAAGCGTAACCAAATTGTCAATGCTTGTTTCATTTAATAGTTTGCCATCTAAAGTGTTGGCACGTGTTTTATTGTGGCCAATGTATGTGTAATTCTCAGGCTACTTTTGGACTCATCCTATAGGACCACTTCTAATAAGTATCAATCCTATCCTAATTGACAGTCACTGGACAAATCACAAGCATCCATCAAAACTAGGACTTCCAGTTACATAGGGGTTTTCTATGCCACCACAGGATGCTTTACCTCTCCCTGTAAGCCTCTTCCCTGTGTGACCTATAGGGTGCTAAGACCCTGGCCAGAAAGTGCTCGCTTAAAGGAACAAAAACATATTCTTAAATGGTGAATTGTGTGGTTTTTGCAGTTTAACCATGTTAAACATTAAGTAAACCATGAGCAGTTTGACATTCCGAAGAGTTTAACACTTGTAAAACATTGCTCTTTTTGTTTTAGGGAGGTCCAAGATGTGCTGTGACTTTGGGACAGGAGTATCTGTATTTAAGGAGTTTAGGAAATCTCTTTGGAAACTTGAAATGACACAATTCACCTTTAAAAAGACACCGATTCATAAGAAACACAATTAAATTGATTAGTTCAGGTAAATGTGATGAGTATCTTGAGAAACCCCCAACCAATGGACTCTAGGAAGGAAGTCATTTCAAAAAAGGACAATAGAAAGAAGTAATAGAAAGAAGTTAGAGATAGTACACAGTGAACAAATTCATCCCAAATTCCCCCGATAACACACAGCAGAACAAACACCAGAGGGTAAATTCAAGAAGCAGACACAAGGAGCCCTTGGAAGAGAGAGATGAAGTTTAAAACCAACACATACTATTCCTGCTCGTCCAGACGCTGATAGTGCTGATTCCGCCTACGGCTGAGGGAAAAAAATTCAAGTTCATGCTTAACGGAAATTTGTCATAATAAGGTATCATTCATTTTGATGAAGAACATATTATTTCTTAGACGAAATGTGATGACGCTAATAATTCAACATTATTACATATTACAATTCAAACCTTATTCATTTCTGCACACCATTTAGCAAAATGAAATACACACATATATTAGAATATGCAGTTTTAGCTTCATTTAGTTATAAGAGCTATAGCTAATAGCTCCAGGTTTGTTGACAGTCTTACAGTTCCACATAACGTCTCGCAAACTTCACACTTTCAAACTAGTAATGTCAGCCTGACCTGTTTGTAAGCAGGATTAATGTGTGACATAAGGAAATAGTTCTAAGCAAAGCACGTTTTAGCCACGAAAACTAGGATAATGCATTGGGAACAAACTCATGTAATAACAATGGTTTAACTGCAGCAATTAACTGTTGAATTATTCATAAAAAATGTTATGCACTGCCAAGCTGTAACAGGCACTCTGCTTCATGTTCAGACTTTTTACGGTTTCATTCTGAAACGTTTATGACATTTAAAAAGAGAACTGGGCACTCATAACGTACATGTTGTAATTCAAGGAAATGTTTGTGGAAGCAAATGTTCTAAACAAATCAATAAATGTTGGGTGGGTACACGCAAAAACCAATTACATTTATTAAAGGGTTGCCACCTCCTTAAATAATACTTAAAAATGGCTAGATGCCACCCGTTTTTAAATATATATCTGACTCGAGCTGAATCATGACTTAGATGTGCTAGCCTAAAAAAATAAGAGAGCAGCTTTTGACATCTCTGTACTAAAAAAAAATAAAAATGCCACTGTGTGATCTGACAGGACAAAAATGAAGTTTGAGAGATGCCCGGAATATAATCAGATCTCCCTTAAACATAATCTCTTGTGCACTTACATACCGGTCAAACCAGTTTTCAGATCGAAGGATGTGAGTGTGATTGAAAGGCATGGTCATATTACTAATCAAATAAGACTGGCTGAGCTTTTGGAAAGGTAGAAGCTTCGGATCTGTACAACCAATCCATTAGCCAAATCCATTATGCAGCTGTTGAGATCATGCTGGCTTGCAGTGCTAAATGCAAGAAATGCACTGCTGCAGGACAAATTTTCTTTTGGCTAATCAGAGGTCCTGTCCAAACCATGACTGATGAATGGAGTATATATAGTCTGACTATTTCACAAAATGTTTCTTAGTGCAGGAATGAGTCAATGAGTGTTTATTTGGGGTTACATTGAGGCCAATAGCATGCTGTGATAATGCAGCCAGCTGAGGCCGCAGTAGGACATGCTGGGAATACAGCCGTAATGGTGCAGTTGTGACAGATTTATTGTTTTTTTTAAACTGCGCAATAATAAAATAACTTAATATTATGCTAATGCAAATTAAAATGAATACAGTTATTACAGAACAGGTCTACTTGTGAAATTGTTCAATAATATTTATTTGAAATTGCGTATTAGATTAAATCATTTTTACCTATCGGCATCAGAGACCAATGCGAGTCGCCCATAATCCCACGCCACCTTCCTCAAGACAGAGAACACACATAGCAGCACCTGGAGACACAGAACGTCCATCAAGTTCACATCTCATTCCAAACATGCATTCAACCACAAATCCCTGTTCACAGCACCACAAATATGTGACATTTATGAAACAAACATTCTTATAGTGCTCCAATTTTGAACCGCAGAAAAACAAGAAACTGATTTTTTCTGAGGCCCAAAATAATCAGAAACACGTGCATTGTGGATAATAAAGGCCACACAGAAAGCTCTCCTGATTGAATATAATATGGTTTTATGCATCCTCAGACACTTGTTTATTAATGCAATACATTATGCATTTAGGAGATGCTTGTGACTTAAAATATAGAGCATATAAGCAATTTGTCATAGACTGAGCAATAGTCTCCGTATGTAATACCACATTTATTAGATCACTGAATTAGGAGACAAACTAGAGCAGAGGAGAAATGTACAGAAGAGTAAGGAAATTATTATTATTATTTTTTAGGGTTGTGGAGTGGTTACAGAAAAGGTGTCACTTTAAATGCTTCTTAACAGTTGAGATAGTTTTAGCAATGGGTGGAGCTTGGCAGCTCATTCAACCAGAGTGAAGCAGGGAAGATAAAAAAGCTTTGGAAAGCGACATTGTGAAGCCGCTGCTCATTGAGTGTCTGTTTTCATTTTCAAAGTCAACAGCCTTAACTTGGCAAGTGATTGAATTGTGAAAAATGGGTGTTCCAATACTGGGCGATATGGTGAAAACATCATTTTATCATCACAATAAAAATGTTTTTCAGTCAGTTTTGATCATTATCAATGAATTTCACATCTTTATTTCTTTTGAAGTTTAAAGGCACATTTTCGCTCCTAAGTGAAAGTTGTAGAAACTAGACAATTAAAGGAATAGTTCACCCAAAAATGAAAATTAACCCATAATCTACTCACCTCCAAGCCATCCTAAGCTTATATGACTTTATTCTTTCAGACAAATTTATCCTGGCTCTTCCAAGCTTGGTAATGCTAGTGGATAGTGGCCATTAATTTGAAGCTCTATAAATCATATATATCCATCGTAAAACTAACTTAAACCCCTCTGGGTAAAGCAGATCGATGGGTTTGATGTAAACTGCATTCGTTCTTATAGTGAAATCCTCTGACATTTTCTAACTTTTAGTTTTTTACATTTCATTTCTTACTGGTGTTTAGTATTGCTCTATCCTCATTCGTCTATTCTCTTCTAAGCTTACACTACGAACGAGGCTTATGTCATACCTCAAGTCAGAGGTCAGCCAAGAAGCTGAAAAAAACTATGTTCGTCAGAAACAAGAAAGTCATATACACCTAGGACGGCTTGGGGGTTAGTAGATTATGGGGTCATTTCCATTTTTGGGCACAATATTCCTTAAATTGTGTTTTTGAACTACTTTTTATAGTCAGAACAATGACAAAAACTAAAATAATTATTTTCTTTTTTAATAAATTATATTATTTCTATTCATGAAACCGGTTTGTGTTGAAATGTGTTGTAGTGAAATTTAGCATACATTTAGTTCAGGAGACTTGATTAGTTGGATCAGGTCCTCCAGGAAGTTTGACAGCTCTGATTTTAATCATGATAACCAAAGTTAAAACCAGCACCTCAATACCATAGTAAAAATGTATGTATGGTAAATAATGGTGATTTGTAGATGTAAATGTATGTTTTAGGTGACGAACTTATGACAAATGTAAAACAATTGTGAAAATTGTGCTCACCAAAAAGCACATGAAGTCAAGGGCGAGTACGGTGGGTACTCCTCCGAAGGGCAGGCCCTGGAGCACAGTGCTGCGGATCCGGGCCGAATAGCAAAAGTCCTTAGTGCCATTGGGGCAGTTCATATAGCCTTGGCATGAACTAACTTGACTGGTCGTAGTCATCATGAGCAAAGCTAAGACTGTCAGAATCCTCAGTACAGCTGCATACTGAAACTCCACCTGTTAGGAGAAAAGATGTAGAGTGTGATTATGTGTATAATAAAAGTGAATACCAGCAAATGGATGACCCCTCTATTACTGATCAAATGGGGTCTTTTATAGACAAAATAGTCAGCTTTCACTGCATGAGTCTTACAATCTTTTGCGTTGTACAAAAGAAAGCAAGTTCCAGAATTTAGAACAACATGAGGTTTGAGTAAACGATAATAGTATCGTCATTTTTAGGTGAATGGCTTATAGAGTTCACATTTTATAGAGAATTACATAGCTGAACTAGCATATTTAAAGACCAAAATGGCTAAATTAAAAACAAACAATAAACCTTGGTCATGCTTTCTTCTGAAACTAAAAAGAACAGTTTTGGAAATAATCAGACAGGAAAGACCGGTCCTGGTAACCTACGAGAGAATGCAGAGAAAACACATCAGCAGCCACAGCTCAATAAATCAGCCCGGCATCTATAGGTGTGACTTAGCGAATTACGCAACTGCATGAAAGCTTTGCTGTGAGAAACTGAAAACAGATCTCTACGTTAAAACATTTGTGGACCTCCAAGTCTGTGCGTGCTGTGCCCTGGCATGCTGCCGCTGACTCAACACAGACACATCTATATTCCTCCTACAGTGACATCAGCCTCAAAACGATTTGACAATGGACAAACAGAGGTCAGTCAGTTCAAGCTGTAACAAGTTCTTCCTGAGGAAACCAGCACTACTGTATGTTTCAAATATTAAATAATACAGTGAGTACGGAAAGTATTCAGACCCCCTGTACATTTTTCACTCTTTGTTATATTGCAGCCATTTGCTAAATTCATTTAAGGTTATTTCCCCCCTTATTAATGTACACACAGCACCCCATATTGACAGAAAACACAGAATTGTTGACATGTTTGCAGATTTATTAAAAAAGAAAAACTGAAATATCACATGGTCCTAAGTATTCAGACCCTTTGCTGTGACACTCATATATTTAACTCAGGTTCTGTTAATTTCTTCTGATCATCCTTGAGATGGATCTACACCTTCATTTGAGTCCAGCTGTGTTTGACTATATTGATTGGACTTGATTAGGAAAGCCACACACCTGTCTATATAAGACCTTACATAATAATTACTATATAATTTTGTGTTTTTCTGTAAATATGGGGTGCTGTGTGTACATTAATGAGGAAAAAAAATTAACTTAAAAGATTTTAGCAAATGGCTGCAATATAACAAAGAGTGAAATATTTAAGGGGTCTGAATACTTTCTGTACCCACTATAGTTCGAATATTAGAAGAATGGATTCTTTCTTCTGTGAAACACAAAAAAATGTTGATGTCTGCAGTGCTTTTCCCTTTTTCCAATCCAAAAAGCCCCATAAAACAAAATATTGATATAAAGTGGAAATTAAAATGTATAAAACATTGAAATACAAAACTTACAAAAGAAAAATACATAAGAAATATATAAATCTCAATGATACTAAGCTAATGTTGCTTTAAATACTCAGTCCAAATAAGTGAGATTTATTTGAGCTGGTGTTTGCATTTAATGTTTAAACTGCTCTTCATTTCTGGTTACGTTTGCTAATATATACTGCACTCTGAATGCCATGCCGCATACACTGGGGCTGTCCAGTGTGGATTAATGTTAGAAACAAGGTTACGTTAACCATGCCAGCAGGAGTCTTTCTTTTCCAATGGAAAATAAATACAGCATATAAGGGTGACGGGGGAGAGAAAGTCACACGCTGGGTTTTGTAACAAACCAAGTTCTGAGCCAAACCAGCTGAAGGTGAGGTCAGTCATGAGCATATCAGCTTTGACATCATTTCACTTTTGATAAGTCAAGGAAAATAGGCACTTTGCAGAATTCCTGGTTGGTGAAAGACTCATTACCCTGTAAATACATTTCCACAGAGAGTTTGGACAAATACATTATGAATCAGAGAACTTTAACAAACAAATAGCACCACAAGCACACTTTAGTGACGTCCACTTACGATAGGGACTGCAAATCAGTCTCAAATTACTTTTTAAATTTGGCTCTCTCTCTAAAAATCTTTAAATCAATAGTTTCTAATTCATCCAGCATATATTTAATTCGTTTAGCCTAAGTCAATTGCTACACTTCATAGAATTTAAAGCTGTGCAGTACACAGTCTTTGTCTTTTTGCTGTTTTTCTTCAAATCAAAAGCTTGCAATGTTTCACCTCAACCCTGGTTGATTTGGTTCATGAGTTATAAAGGCCCATTAACACCAACGACAATATGAATAGCCAAAGAATAACCAGGTTGTGGAGAGGTGACCAAATACTTATTTCACAGAGGAATGTACCAATTAATTCATAAAAAAATCCTACAATGAGATTTTCTGGATTTTTTCTTCTCATTTTGTGTCTCGTAGTTGAGGTATACCTATTAGAAACATTACAGGCCTCTCTCCTCTTTTTAAGTGGGAGAACTTGCACATATAATGTCTGACTAAATACTTTTTTGCCCCACTGTAGATTATAGAGATGTATGAATGTATTTAATAAATCGCAAATGTTAATGCACTGCCCTTGGCAGCCGTTGGAACGCTTCACACTGTCTTGCCTGTAGACGTCAGACTAGGGTCTCTAGGAGGCTTTGGGACAGATGGCTGGGACATCCACCCCGCTGCTGTTCTTCTGAACTCAATGCTAATGCAGAGTCATGAAAACAAACAGCGCATGACAGAAAACGTTACAAGCTTGTGACAGCCAAAGCTCTAATAAAAGCATCAGGTTGCAAATGATTCATATTACAGAGAGCCATTCACAGAGGCCTTCTTTATTTACATTGAATTAGGCCTGCTACCACACGGACAGATCTTGTGATTTCCTGGCATCGTGTATTCAAAACGCATGACTGTTGAGCAGCGCTCCATCTGAGTCTGACAGCCAGCGGTCTGATTACTGCCTGTGAAGGCCTCATGTCGAAAGCATTCTGATGTCGTAAGACCGAGCGCTGATAAATTGCTGCTCTTTAACCCGTTCTCCAGACGTCTGTGGTCAACAGATCAATGAGAGAACGGATTCTAAACAAGTCACTGGAAACTACAGCAAAGCACTGCCTTCCCAAAACATGCTGACACTTGTTAAGTTCTGAACTGAACTGGTTCTAACCTCAACAAGTCTGATGAGGCTACTGCTGAGTTGTTTGTTATAATCAATTACTTATCTAGCTCATGATGCTGCTTTCATATTATCGATTAAACAAAAAAAAAAAAATTCCATTCCAGTCTTCTTCCTGTGGCTAGGGAATTTTCGTGCAGATGAAATTAACAGCATTTAAAAAAAAAAAAAAAAACTTCTTCAGTGCTGCTGCTGCAACTCTTAATCTACAGCACGGCCTCACTGACCTCATTTGTGCAAGTATCATTAGCCTCCGCTCAGCAAAACTCACAAGATCTTTAACAGTAGTTGCGGTGTCTGTTAAAAGTTCATCGTCTCCGGCCAACAGTATTGATCTAAACAAGTTCACAACACCTGGAGCATTTACTAATATCAGGGTTGGGCACAACTGCGAATTAAAAAACACACGAGTCTGAAAAAAATAATGAGCCTGACTTTGAATCAAACTGGAATGCTGGAATGACAGGAAAAGTAATTCAACTGAATTGTGATTCACAGCATTTCAACAGAAGTAATTACTAGTCTCTGTGCATATTAATTCTCTGACATGTAGAAAAAAAAAATCAATCAAAACTCAACAAATAAAGGTGCTTCAAAATGTTGTTCAAATCAATGCCATATAAAAAATGCATTTTTGGTTTCACAAAAAAAAAAAGTCAAAGATTCTTTAAAGAACTTTCTCTTTCTCACCTTTTTAATAATCAGAAGAAGCTTCTTTCGCCACACAGCACCACAAAATGTCAGCGGTTTCACATCTTTTTAACATGCCAAACTTAATAAAAATGAACACAGATAACAAAATATTAATCTACTGATTCATTATACAATATTGTGCTTAAACTGGGTAATTAAGTGTAATAATACAATAAAATTAAACACTTACAACATTTATCAACCTCGATCATTTAATGTTTCTAGAGATGTGTATATAATATTTAATTGATTCAATCTGAAAAAAGGAAACATCAATTAAAAGTGTATGTTATATAAATTCATTGTAAACTTTACATTATAATTCTGCGTCCAACTTCATGGTGTGTGTGTGTGTGTGTGTAATAGAATTCTGATTGGTGCACAACCATGAATAATATATTAGCCTTGCTACATTTTAATGGTGCGTTACATCGTGAGCCAGTGGCCTTGGGTCAGTTCAAACAACTGCTACTGCCTGTAAAACCTAAAAACCCACCTACACCGAATCATTCTGCAGTGCTTACAGATACATTGCTTTCATGCCCTGCTTGACTACACAGAGTTTAGCTTTCATAAGACAAACAAATTGAATGGAGTGTCATTCTGATAATCTGTTTTTCTAGGGGTTGTTGACCTCAAGGTGAACGGAAACTGTCGATCATTAACCACATTACAAGAGGAGTGAAGTAATACTGGCAGCAGAGCTGTAAATAACATATTATAACACCATATCCAAGGTCATCATGATTAGGGATGGGTACCGAAACTCTGTACTTAATCGGTAGCGGTGCGAAATTATAAAAGAGCTAAGTATCGATAAGCTTCGACGTTAACGGTTTTGCTATCGGTACTGCAGGAAAAAATGTATTGCTTTAATAATCGTTACCTAGCATATTTTAACCTTTTCTAATTTGCAATAATATTAAAGACATTTGCCTGGACTTGTTGTCGGCAATCTCACACGCAAAATGTCTGTCTGTTCCACACATAGGTTCCGCAGAACACAGAGTGACGATGCCGGAGAGAACCAATCTAAAGTAGTGGTTTTCAACTGGTTTGGCCTTAGGACCCACAGTGTCCCATGATCATCAAGCCGCTACCCAATTTATTTATATATATTAGGGTTGGGCGATGTTGACCAATTTGGCATCGTACGATGTCTAATGTGAAACATCGCGATGGACGATGGTATCGTCGTCGCCATAGATTAAGTGTGTTTTTCATGAGCTGGTTGCTGCTGCGGCGGGGCGGAGCATCGTGATGTCTATCGGCCATCGGCATGGCATCGTCTATTGACCCAACCCTAATTCTGAGGTGAGACAATTTTTATTTTATAACCAGTTACGAAAATAACGATAGAGTAATGTCACTGACAATATAAACCTGTCAACATCTCATCCGACCGCAGACACTGAATAAGGACAGCTCGTTTTTACTTATCAAACTGACAGAAGAACGGCTTTCGTGCACGTCTTTTAAAATAAAAAATCTTGCATAAGAAATCATTTCTAATTACGTATGCTAGCAGTCTTCTAAAATAACTACATCACTACAAACACTAAAGACCTTTACAGAACTGCATTTACAATTATGGATAATAATAAAGTATGCTTTATTTAATTTGTAGTGATGAAATACATTCATTTTATATAGTGTACGTTGCAAAAGGTTCCAAACTTTTCCTACTTTTAATCCCAAACACAGTTAACTCATTTATGTGAATGTGTTCTAATAAAACAAACATTAGCCACAGCTGATAGTTTAGCTGCATTTAGCAACTTTTTTGGTTAAAGCTGCTGCAATCTTCTCGCAGCCTGCCTGCATGCCCCGACTGTAACCACTGTCCAAAATAATTGTTGTGTTTATTTATATGCTTTACAATCATTTGTTTTGTTTGTGTAATATTTGCTCAAACATTGGTGTTTGTTAGGCTACAGATTATTATTTTACATTTTTTTGTGTGTTGTTAATTCTGTTCTCAATTAGTTTTCTTATTATTAAATTTTTTTCATATTAAAAACACAACAAAAAGTACCGATAAGAGTACCGTTAAAGTACCGGATCGATAAGTGGTATCGATAAAAATAGTACCGTTAAACCTTAACGATACCCATCACTAATCATGATACCAATTCACAAACATTAGCAGCAGTCGTCAGGGAATACTGTGGTAGAATTGTTTTTCAGTGTACAATTATTTTTTACCTGTAGTATTGCTGCTACTGATTTTTATTACCTGTATCTATTACACGTTACCTGATCCAGTGCTGACCTATTTACTATTTTATTTTTAACCTGTACTTCATTTTTATACGTTTATGTCTGCACACAGGGTGAGATGGGGGGGATTTCTGCTGAATTATTTTTATCCCCGGTGTGAAAAATAAAAATCATTCAAATCAAATGATTTTCAAAATGAGCTTTGAAGCCCCGTTCTGAATCAAATGAGTCGTGATATGTCATCCGATTGGACCGCTTCGAATCATTTTGCCATGCAATGGTTTAACTGACTGAGTTTCAAAAAGCTCTGTTGATACATTTTCCTAACATTACCTGGACAGAAAAAAAACTAGCTTTCAGAAGTATCCCTTTGCTTTTTTCCATAAATCGCACCCTGTCTACACACAGCTGTATGATCTGGACCGATTCATCTAGTGTCTCATGTTTCTGCAAACCGATTCTCATCACAATCATCTAAATGACCAGTGAACTCTGTACAAATAAACAGGACAGGAAAAGAGAGATGGCTGATGGCTGTGCAGATATTACATACCTCCAAAGTATTTCAGGAAACACTGAAATACAAGCAAAAACAAATAGATACAGCAAGAGAACGATTAAGATACTGACCCTGATAACATTTTGCAGTTGAAATTCTGGTTAGTAAATTAAACATCAGAGATAATTCTGCAACACAATTGCTATGTATTTCAGAAACAGACAAGCCCTTTTGAAACATTGTCCTGTGAAGAAAACTGATAAATTGAAATATTGGCACAAGCAATTTGCGTTTTCATTTTCAAACGATCCACATTAAACAATATAAATTCAAAAGTTTTAATTTACCCTTGTGCTTTTTACAAAGTAAGGGATTTTCTTTTTTTTTTTCTCCAAAATGTTAGTTATAGGTATAGTTTACCCCAAAAAATTTTTTGGGATGCTTCAAAGGAGAGTAAAAAACAGGATAATTTTCATTTTTGGATACATTTTTGGTTGAACTATCCCTTTAATGCTAATGCTAAAACTCTTGTACTATCTGGGGATTTTCTCCCCATCTTATCACACTTGTGTTCCTGGTCAAAAATGTCCGGCCTTATAAGACAACTGATCACTTATATGTATTTTTGCCATTACGCTCCTAATTTTTATCAAATTGATTTATTTCGATTACCACAGGTGTTGTATTTCTTTTAGGAAATGACAGATCATTGGCCTCACTGCATTTCTGCACCTTGATTAAATGTTGCCTAAATTATCCACAAATAATTTTTTCCCGCTCCAAATCAATGAGGCCTATCATCAATAAGTGCCTAAAAAAATATAAAACCTGTGCTAACTGAAATACAAACTGACAAAACATGAATCCAAGATTTGCTGATAATATAGCATAGAGGCATTTTTAAAGACAACAAATCATGTAATTGTCTGTGCAACCCCCAAGTTTCACAAACATGTCTTAAGCCTAGTCCTAGACTAAAATGTAAGTCTGAGCTGTTTTACCTGAAAAAAAAAACTTGCACTGACTGATTTTAAAACATGTCAGTGTCTTTGTTTTGTCTTAAGATGCGCACCAGTAGCCTAATGTTTTTAACATAATGTTACTTAAATGTCCTAATTGAACTATGGCCTAATCCTGGCTTAGTCTAAGCCCTGTCTATGAAACCGGGGTATATTGTTAATAAACCAATGTACTAATTTTATATTTTGTACCTTTATGATACAGACATTTAACAGTGTGTACAGCTCTGTGTTATCATTAACCAACAGGACATCAATGTAGCATTTTACAATCTTTTAAATATGCCAACCACTTATAAAATGTCATTCTAATGTAAATAAGTGTTCATTTTGAGTCAGCAAATAGAGCATGCTCAATGCTTTTGCTCTGGGCTCTCAATATTAGTAACTGCCTTAAAGCAACCCTAAAGCCTCTGGGCAAAATTACTAGGACTCACATGGAGGCAGTACATTTGAATTTTGTTTGCTATACCATGCAAACTGTACATTCAAGTCAGGGAAAAGACAGAACGTGAGGTGTGACAAATGGAACATATGGTGAGCCCCAGGAGCAGTTGCCACTTTACTGAAAACAACCTGGTTGAAAGGATCTTTGTAAGACCTGACATTCTCCTCATTTCATAAACTGCAGCCAAGCCCAAAGGATGAACTGCATTCTGACTCAAGAGACAATATCAAACTTGAAGTAAAGACTTTATCTTTTTAAAATGCACCGAAACGGTTTTAAAACTGTATCCAATTTCTAAAAGCCATCTCCAAGACACCAATGAGCTCAATATATTGATTTACGTTGCACTAAGCTGCGCTGGAGGCCAAACGCAAGGATCACAGAGCAGGAACCCTACACTACAACAGAAACTGAGTGATTTGCCACAGGATAATCAAACTTGGCTGAAGGTTTCGTAAAATTTTAACATATCACAGAGTCAGTGGAACACTAATAAACAACTTGTTAAACTCAAGGCAAAACAAGTACAATTCTGCCAGTCAAAAGTGGTTTGGTACTGAAACATTATAAAGAAATGGTAGATTTTTTGGAAAGACTGAAATTGTATTTTCTTCTAAATCATACCTGGGTAAACTTTATTAAATTTGTTCACAAGTTCTATTTTCCCAGTGCTTACCAGGGGTTTTCCATCTTGCAAATGTCACGACTGCCATATTTAATAACTTAATCTTAAAATCTAAAATGCAGCTTTATGTCCATGTATAAAGACCCAATTCATACTGTGAAACAATACAATTATAAGTGTGTCAGATATTATTTGGTAAATATTTAGCTTGGATTACTTGGGGTGACCCCAATTTTATTATAGTACACTATAATTTGATGCTGGAGCGGATTCACAATATGATGATGCTGGTGAGGATTGACACTAATCAGCAGATTAGCTATGCCACATATCACCTCAAGTACCTCCAGCTCGGTATTAACCACAGCAAATACCATCAACTTCAAATTTACTAGACTTGTAGAAAAACAGCTGCAGCTAAATCAAGAGAGGCTAATCAAGCTATGCCAACTAACATCAAAATAACCATGGTACCCGGTTGTAAGTGAAACTACTATATTTAGTCGTTATTAAAGATATATAAAAGGTAATCATGCATCGATCTATCTTTAAAATAACACTTATGAATGAAATGAAATACTTAGCTAAAGCTAATGCGATCTAGCCGAACTGTTAGCCCCTTAGATGGGGTGATTTCACATCAGCCTGTTTATATTATTTGACATTTATATAAGTTTAGTTATACTAAAACTAGGCAAAACGATGATCTGACTGACAACGCTTAACTAGTTAGTTTAGATAGTACAAGTTAAGCTAACTCACCTGGACGCGGTGGTCAAAGCCAAAGTAGCTCTCGGCTAGCTACTTCTGTAATATCCCAAAATAACCGTGATAAATTCAAAATCCCAGCTCGGTTATTCCTCTAAACGATTTAATAGTGTTCGGAAAAACAAAATGCCCAAGATTAGTCCATCATTTAGTTAGTGTCTCATCTGTATGACACTGACACTCAACAAGCCCTAGCATGGCTCTGATGGGTCGGGCCGGTGTATGAGCCGTTGATAGGCAACACACGAACTGTTTCCCTGCCGGGGCGTCGTCCAAGCTCGGCCCTCTTCGGATACTTTCGGTTCAGTTTGGCTACGCCTTCGAAGTATGATGCGCACGCTCGGTTGTGTTCGATTTTAGTCGGATTTCTTTCGGAATTGTTCGGACATTCACGATTGTTTTAAACGACGTCGCCATCTGATGGTGGTTGTTACGCACAGCTATAGCTATTTTTAATTTTAAGTACTTTATTATACAATATAAATATTCTATACAAAACAAAATATTGTAATAATACGAATCATGTAACATTCAGATTAATAAAAAAATAAGAACAATTATAAATATATATATTAAAAAAAAGGGAATAAAGTTAAAACCCGTTATATAATACTGCCCTCTAGTGGCTTTGAAAACATCTTCAATCCTTTGAACATGTTCTTATTTCGTAGAGCTGTCAGACCTCGCCGTTTTCGATTTTAGTTTTTATTTATGTAGTTTTAGTTTAATTTATAAAACGCGAAAGTTTGAATCACACTTGACGTCAGCCTGTGTTTTACCAGATGTTTTAAATGCGCCATCACTGGCTGCACATAAACAAACTGTCAACTTGTCGAGAAAATGGGTTTTTAAAGTGTTATTACCACAGAGTGCTTTGCATGGCATTTACTATAGACGCCAACAAGACGGATCCTTCGGGAAATGTACTCCATAGTGGAGCTCAAAGGTGTCAAATGTGGATATCGCTGTGGCTACTGTGGGAATGCAGGAGGTAAAGCTTCATACGGTAAGTGAAGGTAGAAAGTAAACACAAAACAAATAAATTGCAACACACAAAAACCTGTACTTTTGCGTACAGTCCATATTTTTTGGCAAGGCAAGTTGCAGTACGTTATTTCTGAAGTTTTAAATCATAAATGTTTTATTGGTTTTTAGGAGACTTTTATTAAATAACGTTACAGGAAAGTATAAGCACAGTGAGTCAGTGCTTCCTGGGTCAGGTCATGTAAAACGCTCGAATCCTACACGGCGAAATCTTTTGCTCGTTAATATTAATTGTGTTTTTCTGACGTTGCTTCCTTGTCTTTTTGGAACGTCCAATCACGTCGCGTCATTAATATTAATCGTCTAATTTAGTTTTTAAAACCCCACCCATTAACTGCGGGGTTTCAGCAAGTCAGACCAATCAGAAACGTGCACTGGGTAAACGCCATGCAGCGTCATTAATATTCATGACACAGGCCTTTCCAATAGTAGGGTTACTTTGTGATGTGTTTCTGGGCGCAGCTAGCTAAGAGAGCGTGGAAATGGCAGCGGGAGGATCGTACAGTTTAGTGGAGTATTTCGGGGGAGATGGCGGCTATCGCTGCGGTTACTGCAAACATGAAAACGGCAATTTCTCACACGGTGAGTGTGTTACCGTCTGTTACCGATGGCTGGTGGTAAATCATCAGGGAATTGACAGAACCGTTTACTAAAGCCGGGTTTGACCAGTCTGGTTTGACTAGCGTTTCATCAACTGATAAGCGTGATTTGTGAAATGTTAAGACGTTTAATTATATTAAAGTATTATATAGTTCCAGATGGGTTGTTTACAAATCCATTAAAACACCGCGATGGTTTTATTATCTATCAGCTGTCATCCAAACGGTTCACAGATCCCCAGTGATTACCCTTGTATGAGGGAGCACCCATGCTAAAATATTAAATCTAGTAACGTTATATAACAGTTAGTTTCTTGCGTAAGCAAAGTTATACTATGAAAAATGTGTATTATAATCACATCTAAAATATTTATTTTCTTTTAAGCTACGTTTTGATAGTTTTTTTAACTACTAGAATTGTTACAGTATTGTATTTAATTAAATTATTTATATACTAATCCTGACTTGGCTGGAAACAATCATGATGGGAACGTTTATAGACGTTTGATTGCTTTCGCTTGGCAGGGGTCATAAGCATAACCCTGTCATGTATGAGTATAGTTTAACTGATTGTGGGGATTGAATAATTTAGCTTAATTGAAAGTGAAAGTAAGTTCCAGAACCTTTCAAAGTCAGCATAAAACTTTCCAATTAAAACTGGATATGCATTGAGAAATAATGTTGGACAGGACTATAATTTATTCATTGCAAATGTGTTTGACAAAACTAAATGTTACATACCAGAATGGAGCTGAATTGTTGAAATAAAAGAGGGTTTGACGGTATTGTAGATTTAGAGGTGGGGCAAGCCGATTAAAACAATATGAAGACTTTTTTCATCACTCACAATAAGTCTAAGACATAATGCATTATCTTGGACTTTGCATTCATTGATGAACATTTATATTTTTAATGTTTTTTTTTGTGTGTGTGTGTGTGTATATAATGCCCCCTAATGTACAGTATAATAAACAATCAATCTGTCTGAGATAGTAATTGACATCAACTTTTGGTTTGACTTTGACTTTTTGAGCAACTTTTTTGTCTCTTATATGGGTTGAACTAATGTTGTGTGTAAAGCTGAGCATAACGTTTCTTTGCAAAGTATACTAACCAGTTACCATGATGCACTCAAATAGAAATGCAGGAAAAGCTGGTGCTGGACTTAAGGAATGGCATAACTTTACAGAGGTGAATGACTTGTCTTAAACCTTTCACTTCATCACTCACCGATCAAATTTATGCAATGAGATTGCATTACACCGAGCTAATGCTTAACCCAGAGTAGACAGCCTAATTCATTTGTCGGACACATGCTTTTGTTGCAAAATTATGAATGCATTGCTTGCATGAGTGCAACAATCAAAGCAATGTTCAAAGCAGATTATTTTTTAGTTATTTTACTTCATTATTAATTTTAGACATTGTTTTGTATTGGATCAGCGAAGTGTCTGTGTTTTCAGGGCACAGACTAACTGTTGTGTTGTGCTTTACGCCTGAACCGATTGCCAGGATGAGGAGATCATGCACTGTGTTTGAGATGATTACGCACCTTTTTAGGGCTTGTTTATCTGCCTCAAACCCTAATCATGGGCTATTGTGCGATGAAAAACAGGTGCCCTTGTATTGGTTAGATGAATGCATGATAAGTCAGGTAAAAACAAACCTCTTTTGTTGTGGTGATCTGACTGATGCTGCTTAATGGCTGTTTCTGGATTGTGTTTTCTGTTTTATTGTTCTTCTGGTTGTTTTTGTTCTGAGACCTGTCGGCCTGGCCTGTGGAGCTCAAAAGTGAGCGTCACACAGACAGAGGCCACTCCCACATTAGTTGATTGACAGCAGCGTGGCACACAGACTGAACTGGTGTCTTACATCAGACCGAGACGCAGAGACAAGCAAGACTCTTAAGAGATTGAGGTGTTTTGTTGTTAAATGTATTAATGAATAGGACTGGTACAAAATATAGATACGGCGATATATCGCGATATTTGAACTCACGATCGATTCTCGATGTGCTCTTTTCTTATATCGTTTTTTTTATTATTTAATTTTTTAGCGCATATGTGCAGATTTCTTTACTTGTTGAGCCATTACTTCAGGCGTCAGTTAGGGGGCGCTCCTCATTAGAACGACAGTAAAGTGGGCGGAATACAACAAGCGAAGAAGAAACATCAATACAACGAACACGCACAGCCACTTGCTTCGGCACCACCATGAGCTATCGGAAAAAGCAGTCGCTCTAAGCTCTCCTGCACGGCGTTGATGCTCTTTTTTTTGTTGTCGCACTAACACATGTTCATCTCTTACATCTGTTAAAAAGTGTTTGAGTGCTCGAAACATAGCCAGTCTCATGTACAGCAGGCCAATGATGTTGGAAGCAGCTGCCATAAGGCCCAGCAATTTTTAACTGCTTGACAGTGAGTGACCGGCCTTTTTTTACTTTGTGACTGCTGTGAGGATCGGAACTATTTAAGCCCGCATCGTGGTCGAGTCCCACACCACGCCTAGATAAGTGGTTCTCTAAACTGGAGAAAGAACACTATTCTTGTCGTTCAGTCTCAACCCCAATCATTTCATATGAGGGGGGACGACATATCGATGTCTGCTAGGTTCGCTCGGCGACTGGGCCAAAATTAACCATCGATATAATTCAGTATGTGGATGCCCTGAAGTCTCAGAGGAGCCAGTGCTGCATCCACACATTTTGTACGAGGTGAGAGTGCAAGGCCGAAGGGCAAAACCCGATATTGGTACGCTTTGCCCCCAAAAGCGAACCTCAGGAACTTCCTGTGTAAAGGATGGATCGATGCATGGAAGTACACATCTTTTAGATCTATCGTGACAAACCAGTCCGAGGACCTGATTTGTGACATGACCTTAAAGGAGAAGTTCACTTTCAAAAAAACTTTTGCTGATAATTTACTCACCACCATGTCATCCAAGATGTCCATGTC
>JAUCNO010001053.1:2052904-2064826 GCA_032353835.1 Enteromius viviparus
AACAGTTATTTTAAATTGAATGAATATTTCACAATATTACAGTTTTTTCCTGGATTTTTAATCTAATAAATGCAGCCGTGATGAGCAGAAGAAACATCTTCAAAACATTAAATATCTTACTGTTCTAAATCTTTTGAGCAGTAGTGTATATAGCAAGGTGGGAAAGTCACCTTCTTGTCTCTCACCCCATTCCCTCAGTCCTGTTCTTCTTTTATTTGCGGACCTACTTCAGACGCTTTATTTTCTCAGTTTGTCTGAAACGCATTGTTTTTGTGGATTATAATTTGGGCTCTGTAAAATTGATTTGTTTATGAGGTCTCTTCTTCTTTCCAAGACTGCATTTATTTGATCAAAAATACAGTAAACTTTGAAATATTAATGCCATTTAATATAACATTTTTATGTTTAAATATATTGTAAAATGTAATTTTTTCTTGGGATTAAAAACCTGAATTTTCAGCATCATTACTCAGTTTTAAGTGTCACGTGGTTCTTCAGAAATCATTCTGATATGCTGATTTGCTGCTCAATAAATGAAAACATTACAGTAAATGATAACCTCATTCAGAAATGAATGACTTCTGGTCATTGTTTTGCTTAAAAATCAGTGTAAACGGCCCTTTATTGTGAATGTAAGATTGATTTGGGCAGACAGACACACACAGAGGGATTTTTGGTGCACACATTTTCCACACAACAAGCTGTATTTACTCTTCCCAATGACACATGAACTAATTATACAGAGTAGCACTGGGGGGGAGAGGAGGATCACAAATCGATTCACACCAGCAGGTTTTATAATAACCATCTTGCAAGGTCTTAGACTTTCTATATTAAGTGTTAATTTATTTATTCGCTGTTAAATGATGCTTGACATTTTCCAAAACAAGCTGTTTCTTTTCTTAAAGCTCTTTCACTTGAATATATTTTTCATTGTAGAAGAACATTAACTAGTTAAATGAGGAATGCTTCCACATTATTAGCTCTCTGACAGATGTAGGTTGATCTAAACAGTAGATTTCATGGTCTGTTGATGGTCCCTAACGTTTACTAAGTTCTGCCTAATTTCAGATTAGCAGAGCTTTAAATCCCTGCTGAGCCATTTCACTTCCTACTTTTGGTCAGAGTTCACCTTTTTGCTTTCACAAAAGGCCGTTTTGGAGCATTTCAGAACAACACATTGGAAGAGAATGACACTGGTGAAAGGTGTTTAACATTTGTTGTGTAAGACATGGGTAGTTGACAAATAACAAGTTTTTCTTTCAAAATGAAGATATTCAAGTAAGACAAAAAAACAGGGCAGAACATGACTTTATTTTCCCCGTCAGGAATTGATTGAATGCTGACAGGGTTGTTTTTTCTTCTTTGTTTACTTACTCTTACTTACTCTACTTACTTTTTTATTTTTTTTTCTCTCTCAATATTGTTGTTTTGTTTTTTTCCGTCTTAATGTTTTTTCTTTTTCTTTTTTATTGCTTTCTAATTTATTTAGAACTTTTTGTTCCTTTGTTATTTATTCTTTTTTTCTGTTGTTTAACAATTATTTTTCATTTAGTTTCTTAGATTTCCCATTTCATTTTTCCATTTAATTTAAATTGTCTTTCTTTTTCTTTATTATTTTATTGTAACTTTCTTTTTGTTCATTTCAATATTAGTTTTAATATTAGTCTTCAATATTATTTTTCTATTCCAATATTTTTCCTTTTTTTATTATTATTTTTTTAAATTATTTCCTTTCAAATTAATTTTTCCATTTTGTTTCTTTTTGTGCCTTTTCAATTTTCATTTTCCATTATTTCCTTTTCTTTTTTGTTTTATTGTTAATTTTTGTATTTATTTACTTTCTTTGATTTCTGATTTAATTTTTCTTTTTCTATTTCTTCTATTTTTATTGTACCAATTTAATTTATTTTTGTTAATTTGAATGTTATTGTTTTTCTTTTCTATTCCATTTTATTGTTTATTTTTTAATCTTTATTTGCTTTCTAATTTATTTTTCTATTTTATTTCTTTTTGTTCTTTTTATTTTTCCATTATTTCCTTTTCCCCCTTTTTTCTTTTAATGTATTCTCCCTTATTTTTTTTCTTGTGTGCATTAAAATATAAATCCACAATGTGAATGTGGGCATCTTAATCCTGTCCAGTCCAAGTTAGTAAGCAGGAAGGGTCATGGCTGCCAGGCTCCAGGAGATCAGTAAGAAGACTAATGGAAATATGCTTGGCTGTGTTGCCCTCTCTCATAGAGCTGTTACCCATAAACCCCCCTGTTGAGTGCCTGGCAGAACAGGAGTGAGTCTTTGCCAGCTTTTACCCCCCCCCGAGCGATTCATAGCATCCCTCTCTTGCATCCTGTCTTTCTCAGCTCCTCTTTCCCAACAATGCCTTTCTCTTTCACAACCGCCCAGAGAGGTAAACAAATTGAGCCTCATTGCAAAAGACTCAAAAGTTGTTGATATAAGCCATACAGTATTGAGTATATAACAGAAGCACTTCTCTGAAAACGTATACATTTAAAGACTTTTAATGGAACCAAATACCATAAATTGTTTGGTTGTAGTATATTTAGGACTACTCTTAATTTCCCAACCCACATATGCTGCTGGTTCTCTAAGCATCAGTTATGCAGAAATCACCATATGGAGTTTGTAACTGCTGACTAATTCTCTCCAACCCTCTCGCTGTCCAATAAGAGAAGTCGCTCACGGTTGTTTTGTAGCATTTTAAACCACAGGAGCCTGGTTTAGCCAGATTACAACCAGACTTGCTTTGTGTGCATCTGCATATTAAAGATGGAGGGCATGAAATATGCAATTTGTGCGAGTTTGTTACGTGGAACAAAAAGTAATCCTATCAGATTTATTCTGATGAAGATCTTTAATCTGCAGCTTCATTTTAAGCTTTCTTCAAGTCTAATGAAGTCTAATAGAATCAATGTTGATTTGATTTTGTCTTTTAGTTTGTATAAGATACACTTCTTTTCCTCTTTTCATTGGTTTATGATGTTTCACCATGTTAGTATCTCAGGCCTGTGGAACAGCATCCAGCTAAAACAGCAAACACACACGCTACCAGAGCAGTGCCAATGGTCATGGACTGGCTTTTTCCATGCATTTGGGGTTTGCTTGTTTGGATGAAAATCTTTGATTAGTTTTGTCCCACACTTGCTCTTAGGCAACTTAAGGCCAAATATGAGACATAAGGGTTTATTACGTTTTATGATGTGCTTGACTTCATTAATTTTACTTGTAATTTGCCATATAAGCATCAGAGACATAGTTTTTTAAGGAAAATGCAGCATACAAGTCTTTCTTGTGTGCCTGTTCATGGCTTTCTTTTTTAATCCTAACATGCCATATTTTTGGATCTAAACATCATGGCGCAGGAAAAAAGGCTTTTGCAGGGATAAAATTATCCTTAAATAAACAGCTCGCCTTTTTTTTTCTTCACAATGCTAGCCAGTTACCGCTTTGGCCAAAACAAGCTAATGACCGAACAGCTACTCATTGTGAAATTAAGTAAAAAATATGAAATGTCTTGCATCAGTTGTGTGTGTTGTTAAAGAGCCAAGTTTATTTAAACTTAGATAAAGCAGAACTGAAAACATTTGAAAGTCAAATGGAAGATTTAAAGCCTTCTGAAACGGGTCGATTTGTACAAAGCTCAACGTTCTAAAAAAGCAAGGTTTCCTCTGATTGGCCAGCTATACAATGAACTGTGATTGACTGAATACCGCAAGCATGTGGCGGAAATGTTACACCCCTTACAACAATGTTATGTCACATCCTCGTGCCAAGACACCAAGACAATAAAACAGATTACAAGCGAGGCATTTGTTGCATCCAGTGGAGACATAATTAATGATTATCATGACTTGGTACTTACTTAATTTTTAAGGTTGTGAGTCAGAAGCACCAGACTGTCCTTGCAGAGGTAGACTTGCTCCACTTTATAGTATCTGGGCACAGGCAGCATAGGTTGCTCTGCAGGTTTTAGGAGTCAGTCCTCCTCCGTAAATGCGGTAAATACACTCTAATACAGGGGTAGGCAACGTCGGTCCTGGAGTGCCAACGTCCTGCAGAGTTTAGCTCCAACCCTGAAAAAAACTCACCTGCCTTTTAGTCTTGATTTTAACCTTGATTATATTGTTCAGGTGTGTTTGATTAGGGTTGGAGTGAAACTCTGCAGGAGTTTTTCCGAATGTTTAGGCTTACATTTTAGGAACACTGTTGTTTGCTCTTTCACTAATAAAAGTTAAAAAGCAAAATCAGAGCTGATCCGCTGCAAATCTCATACACAGTGCTGTTTCATTTTTGAATAAATCTTTGCTTGTGAACAAATCTAAAAAGTTGATGATTGAATGACTCATTCAAAAAGAGTCAATTGCTTAATTACTTAACGAATCAACCGTTTAACTGAATCGTTTTAATGGATGATTCAGTGACAAAGACAGTGACTTACTGCCATCTACTGGCGGGTTCTGTAAATATAATCAAACAAATGCACAAATTAGGTTAATTTCTGTCATTGATTTTTTTTTAAAAGTAGGACCACTACTAGTTCTCCTGGTGTAATATTAAAAACTAACTGTAAACGTTTTTGCAAATTGTGAACTATTATATATACTGTGTCTTGCAATACTGCACCTCTAAAAGAAGTGTTTTAGCTAAGAAGACCAGTTAGAGACACAATCATCCTATTTTTTTTTTTTTTTTTTTTATTAAATCATATCAAATCTTTCATTTCACTAATCAGTCTTCTATTAAACACAGGAGGTCATTAATAATGCTTACATTATAATTCACACAACGCATCTTTCATTTGGCTGGAATTGCAGATGCTTCTCTTATATGCAAGGTTTGGAGATATTATTAAATAAGTTGTAAATTAATCCAACCCAATCAGATAAGGGAAGTCCATAGTCTGGAAACCTCATTTGATTGGCTAGGAGAGGAAGGTAATCCCGCCTTCCCCTCTCGTGCTTGCAAAACTCAAGTTAGTGAGAGAATCTTGCAATGCATTTGGCAGTATTTTGGCCAAAAAATAGTGCCAAAAGTCCATGCGTGGAAAAGAATAACAATTGCAAAAAAATTAATAGACTGCAAATATTGTTTTCCTCACGCTTGGATCTGCGTGAACTAGTATAGTCCGATTCAATAACAAATGACTGAGCTATTTCTTTTAAGTGTTCAAAAAGATGAGTTATTGGTTTGAATCACCAGAGCAGTTATCGATTTAAATGAAGTCTAAATTGTTTAAATTTTGTGTCGGTTTCATGGCTGTTTAGATATCCGGACACACAGAGACAGACATACGGTTACTGGAAAGCTCACACTAGTTAATCAATCCAGGCTTTAGGAGTCAAACATGCTCAGGCACAGTTCAGAATGCCTAGTCTAAAATACACCCTTAGACATACATATGAAATAATGTGTGTAAGTTGTATGTATGTTTATTACCGGATCTTTCTCAAGTAGAAGGAGGCTGACCACAACAATGTTGATGTCATTTCCTATAGTTCCATCTTTGAACAGACTGGAGACCTGTTTAGCAAAAAAAAGCACTTTACTATAGGTATAGTAAAAGTAAATGTAAACAGTCATATGATGCAACAAGGTGTCTTTTCCACAACAATGCTGCAGACCAGCTCTGCTCACCATGTTCATGACAGTAAGGACATAGGTAGTGACGTTGTCTCTGCCATGTTTCTCCAGCATCTTCCTGTCTGCCACCACCAGAGTTTCCACATTCAGGCTGCCCTCTTTGCTTGATGTAATCTCTGAGCGCTTCACCCGGCTTTGCTGCTCGAACTCATCAGGCATGACATAATGATCCTCTGTAGGAGGCTTGGGAGTATCTGTAGTTAGGATGAGGTGGAGAGATAAAAGTACGGAAACTCATGAAAAAGGGTGAGAGAAACTGGAAATTGCCTCAAATAACTGCTTGTCCTTTTTCCAAGCTAGCTCCCTGATAAAAGCGCCGGAGAGGCGATGACAGACCAGGAAATACACAGTCATTAACTTCACATGCTGTTTCCAAGCTTTCATTCAATTTCTTTCAGTAACACAGATAATAATGACACAGTTGTTTTGCTTTTGGAATCAGTATAAATATCTTAAGAGGGTTCTACTGTTATATGCACACTGGCACCTTTTACAAGTATATAGCGTGTAATGAACTTTCCATCTACATATAGCTAAGAGAAAATTCCCTTACATACATTGCTTGCGGCGTCCGCAGAAGTGTTGTCTCTGGAGCTTTCCGTGCTGGTACTCATGGTGACGGTGGTGCTGCTGATGATGAAGGTGGCGGTTCTCATAGGGGTTGTTTGATCTAACACTATTCGACCAGTCAGTCTTATCGGCATGCACTCTGCGCTCGGCTGATCGCTTGTATATGACATGTGGGTGATGTCCAGAGGGGGCGCTGTAGTTGTGCTGTAAAGCCAAATGATGCGGTAGCGGTGTGATGAGAAGTTCCTCGCCGGAGAACCGGATAAGACCTGACTGCAGAACACGGAAGAAAAGAAAGCTATGAGTAGGCAACCAATAGCAAACTCTGAGACTGAACTGCATGTGGAAAACATTCTACTCTTTAAGGGTTTTAGGTCAGTAAGATTTTTGTATGTTCTTGAACGAGGTCTCTTGTCTTCACCAGGGATGCATTTATTTGATCAAAAATACAATGAAATTAAAATAATATAAAATAAAATGATGCTATTTTGTTTAACTTTAAAATGTAATTTATTCATGTGATGGCAAAGCACGCTGATATTCACAAGCCATTACTCCAATGTTACAGTTTAGAAATCACTTGAATATTCTGATTTGATGCTTTTGATGTTCTGCACAATTTTTTTGTGTTTAATCCATGATAAATTATATTTTTTCTGCCACTTTTAAACAATGGAATCCATAATTGCTAAATTAAAAAAATATATTTATATATATTTTTTTTTTAAATCTTATTTATTCTTAAAACTATTAAATCTTAAAATTCTGTATAATTCAACCTGATTTAATCTAAAACATTATAATAAAATAAGGCAATCAATTGTTTTAAAGGCTATATGCATCCAGACATAACAACATTATAATGTACAATATGAAAAATAGATTTATTTTAAAATAGTGGAAACTAGCTTGTAAAATGAAGTATCAAAAATAAGACTATAGACCATATTTACAAAATAGTTCTCTACTATCAGCTGATATCCAACACAGTACTGATACACTTTTTTAAATAATTTTTTAATAAGTAATTGCCCCCAAAATAGCAGGATAAGAAAATATTCTAACTTAAATACAAGTTGAGCTCTTTTTCGACAGCATCTGTTACACACTATACAATGACAGCAAAAAAAAAATCCATTGTAATCACATGTTGACAACTGTTTATTGTTTTATTTTCACAAACAGGAAGTTGATTTTAACTTGTTCTCGGTGGTAATAAACACCACAGAACAGATGCTGTCCACAAAGGTCGAATCCTAGTTAACCAGGAGTATTTCTTAAGGGACACAGTTGCCTTGAGATAACCCTCCAAACCAAGGTAAAATCAGAGCGCACAGATGTGGGACTGAATATATATATAAAATTAAAGACGTGGAGGTATTTAGGTGGGTTTGATGTCATGGAAGAAAAGCCCTCCAGGAGACCATCGACTTTTACATTCCTGGTTGCGGGGGATTCTTGGTCCCTCCAGCTGAAAAGTCGGTGGTTAAAAAAACAGCTGTTGCAGAGTCACAAAAAACGGGCATCGCCATAGTAACAGCTGTCAGTACACAATAAACAAACGATGATATGGTGGGATGAAGAGGAGCCTGGGGCATCTAAAGGTGTCTTCAGGAGCAGCCCATTTATCAAATGTTTTAGTACAGAGCGCAGAGAAAGGTTTATATGCAGCATAACCTTTCAGCAGCTTGTTTTACTGTGACGATTAGCATGGCCAAAAGCCAGGCATGTCAGATATGATAGACTATCATATCTACATCCTCTCTCAACAACATTCAACTCATGAAACTCTCTAATTAACTCGTTTTCTCAGAGGAAAAGGAAACCGGAGAGGTAAAAGTGAAGTAACCTACTGTACAGTTGACAGCTGCATTTATTTGATCAAATAAAATTAACCAATATTACAAATTAAAATAACTGTTCTATGAGTGAGATTTATGTATCCTTTCACGCTGAATTAGATGGCATGTTTGAGAGGTAGGTGGAGGAGGTCAGATATCTGCAAGTGGTTGATTAATGAGGTGTGGGGTCAAAGGCGAGTCATGATAGTGACACGCATTGGTGCCCTGGGACACATCCGCAGCAAGCCAACACATGCGCACATGGAGCCATTACTAATAAAACACGTCAGAGCTTAATTGCTTCATTATAAGTCATATACATGTGTCTCCAGATTTATTTGGCTTGGGCCAGCGTTTCTAGCTAAATGTAGCCATATTTCAAAGTCAACCACTTTTCACTGTACTGCCAATGGAAAAAGCAATATATGTCAGCTTTATTATGCAAACTTGTTTTCAGACCTTTTGTTGGGGTTACATGAATCATTGCAATGTTGCAGTGTACAGAATGTCACAAAATTTGAGAAATTTGAAAGAATAAATCAAAATGACGGTCGTACCCTTAATTAAATTGGGATATGAACTAGAGAATAACCGTAAAAAGTGCTGCGTTCTGCGTGTTTCTGAGTGAATTTTCAGCACAACAGTCACTCCTAATATGAAAACAATAATTATTAAATATTATGCATTAGATTGGATTTACATTTGTTTCTTTCGGTTACAGGTCTGTATAAATTTTACCTTTACACGCTGAACATAAAGCACATAATGCATGTGTTTATTGATGTGGAAAAATTAATGAGAGGTTTACTGCTCTTGCAGACAAGCTAGATTGGAATAAATGATAAAATAGGTTTATCTCTATTGCTTTATTGACTTTTGTCTCTTTCCTGTTCGATATTTGCAAACAAACTTTGTATGGTCATATAAAATATGACCACCAACCTACCATAAATTCAGCAACAATGACCATACTCAGCACCTCTGACAGGCTTGGCTTTACTAAGTGGAAAGTGCTGCAGTTGTAAAATAAGTCATACTACTCTAGTCATCGATGCCTGGACCATATTCAGCCTGGCAGAGCCATTAGTGCCAGAGACAAACTTCAGGCAGGTCAACTGACTCCCTCTAGATAATTGTGAACTAAATGAGGGGAATATTTTACCTTCATACCCACAAAGATATAATAAACATATACTGTGCTAAAGATGAGCCACACTGTCCTTTCGGATTGGCTTGAAGATTAACTAAATATTGAACGTTTTAGTAAATGCCGGTTACAAGACAAATTCAAACATAATATTTGGAGACCTGTGGGTTCATAAAGAAACCATTGGTCATGGGACGGTGCATCTTCCTGAATGGCTTGAGCAGCCCTCATCACTGAACTGAAGTCATCTTCCCTCTTTAAGACTAGAATTTTAACCTCTGTCTCCCAGACTGCTGAACCTCACACATTCCGTCTGGCTTTGGAATTCTACCTAATCCCACCCTCCCCGAACAGGCAAATCCTTGCAGAATAGCTGTGCATTCAGTCAGTGATTTAACCCGCTTCTTTTCTTCATAGCCCCGTGTGTTTGATCCCATGTACCCTGACCCCTCCCATCTCACAGGTGGCAAAGTAAACACAGGGCACTCCCAGGGCTGAGGCGGTGCCCGCAAAAGCACATGCTGTGAAAACAGTGGTAGACCGTGGCAGGCTGCTGCAGTGATCTGGAGCATTTGCTCCCGCCCTTAAACACAGGTCAACAGGGTCACGTCTCTCTCCAGCTACGCTGACCTTTCCTCTTATGGCTAACGGCTTTCTTCCACCAACTCAAGGCAATAAGACAGAGTATGTGAGATAGAATTTGCCAAAATCTCTAAAAGTGATCACAGCAAATATGGTGAACTTGAGTATTTCAGTTAATTGCAACAATATTTGCAATGCATTTCATTTTGTACATGGAAAAATGTCTGTGTATTTTTTTATTGGCCTAGAAATAATAATCCAATTAAAACAAAAGTTCACCCAAAAATGCACAAGCTTTCCTGCACGTAAATAATGTATGCATGTTGGTGCTGCTAACATTGAACACGCATATTTACCTACAGAGTAAAACACGTGCATGTGTCGTGACACTCTCCATAACAGCAGAAGACGGTAGTGATGCATATGGTACACTTAACTGGAAACCCTTCAGGAATGTCGAAGTCATCAAATGATTGGTTGAATTTTATCGGATTTCCTGTGGACGCGAGTGTCGTGTTTATTTTCGGATCGCCAGAAAACCGAGTGATTGGGAAAAAAAAATTGTGTTTACATGATTTACAATAAGCATTTATTAAGATCAGCTAAATGTTGGATTCTCAAAAGTATGCGATGCAATTTTACTACTTGGTCGTCCCCTCCTATCTATTATGGAAGTTCAAGTGAAGTACTCAACTGAGAAGGGGATATCAATCGCGTTTGCTGACAAACATGAAACAACGGACGCTGACATCACAGCTGGCCGATTCAGTATTGTGTTAGATTCTCCAGAATTGCTTGTGGGTGTCAAAAAGTGGAGAGATATGCTTCAAACAAATGTTTACCGCGTGTGTCTCATCGGAATTTTCTATGCTAAATGACTAGTTGCACGCCGGTTTGTTGTTGTGGGGACATTTCCACGCCCCGAAACGTGACACTTAATAAAACAAACTGTGATTGGTTGTTTGACATGTTGACATAACAGTCTTATGGGCAGGCCTTGACTAAAGAAAGCTGCTATCAATTCCAGACCTTCAGCCGTCAGTCTGAAGGTCTGGCTACGCAAGACTAAGAAGACAGTAACTTGGGGGAGAAGACTTGTTGAATAAAGTCATTATTTTTTGTTTCGTTCGTTATTCTTTTAGTGCCATGAAATGATGGTTGAACCACTGATTACACACATGGACCATTTTAACAATGTCCTTGCTATGTTTCTGTGCACTGACCCTGATAGTACCCTTGCTGTCTATGGAGGCTCAGAGCTCTATGGAGGGTCAGACCTGTACAAAGGTCTTAGGGGTTTGGAAAGACATGAGGGTGAGTAGTTAACGACAGAATTTTCATATTTAGGTGAAGAAGGTTTCTTCTTTAAAATATGTTACAAAGTCGCCCACTACAGAAACAAACTACAACATAATGAAATTAGCACAACACAACAGAAAAAGTCACTACACAACAAAATTAGCATAATATAATGGAAACAAGCAGCAGGTCAGTTAAATTAGCATAACACCACAGAAGCAGGCTGCGCTGAAATTAACGCAACAAAATTTGTCCTATGTGATGTGTTGTGTTCACTGCTGTGCCACCATACATAACTACTATTTACACCTTATGCATACATGCATCCACAAATATCTTGATGATTATTTTAGCCAAATTTGTGAAATCCAAACACTCAAACTGCATGCCATAAAAATGTAAGCACAAAATTAAGTGAATGTTTTGCAAATAACAAAGTTTCGGGAGGAAGCGCTGTATGATTAATCTCAGCCGGCCTGCATTTCCTAATCAAACCCCTTGTTATCCGTCCCAATTTCTAAGTATAAATAAACCAATTTCCTTCTCTTCCACATCTCGTCTTTGCGCATCCCTCCCCCACCCCTTCTCCTCCACTCATCCGGCTTGCGCCTTCCTGGGGGGGCAGACGGGGAATGAGCCGGACGCCGAGCTCCGACCCTCGCTAGAGTCTAACGTTCCCCCGGCTCGCCCCCCGGACAGCACGCCAAATTTGCTTTCTACGATTATTAAGGAAGCGCAAACTCGTTAATGATATGAAAAAAGTGTTATAAAAGTGAACTTTTTGAAAGGGTGCTAAAAGTGCACTTGTTAAAAGTAGATGCAA
>JAUCNO010001053.1:2064926-2080612 GCA_032353835.1 Enteromius viviparus
ATGGTTAATTTGTTCACAATTAAGCATTAGTTAAGCAAAAACACACTACTAATTAATGATTAACCTAACATTTTAATTATTAATTAGTAGTGTGGTTTTGCTCAACTACTGCTTAAATGTAAACAAATTAACCATTAATTAATGCTTAACTAATGCATTATTTTGCACCCCTATTCTGAAGTGTTACCTGTTCGGTTAACCATAATAATAAAGGCGATTAAAGGAAAAACATAATGAATTGCTTCAAGAATGAGATATTTGATAAAAAGTATATGCGCGGGAAAAAAGCAACAAGTTTTGCAAACTATTACAAAGAAGTTATTAAACCCATTGAATTAAACAATTGTTTTGAAGTAGAAAAAGCAAAAAACATTGTAATACATACTCAGTAATACTATAATACAGTAATTTATTTTGTTATTAACAATAACAATAAAAATATACATATTTTTACAATCTGCTAATATTTAATTAAAGTTTATTTGTATAGCACTTTGCACAAGATATTGATTTAAAGCAGCTTCGCAGAAAATGGATGTTTAAAAATGTGTAGATCTATGTAGAAAGTAAAAAATGTACACTAGCCAGTGAGTGAATCCCGACACACTGCGCCAGCTAACCAAACTGAGGCCAAGGGAAGGAGGGGTTTAATAGATTCAGGAACACAGCGGTGTAGAATAATGTCAAAATATGTGAAAATAAGGCATTTGCAACACAAACAAGAATTTGAAAAAAGCTGATCAATTACTCCTTTAATACTCTTTCAGAAAATGCCTAATAATAGAGCCTCAAAAATAAAGTGAATAAAATGTAAGAGAACATGTTCTTACTATATATAGTAAAGGTCCTTACTGTTAACTAATGAACAGGTCTTTAAAGGGTTAGTTCTGTCATTAATTACTCACCCTCATGTCGTTCCAAACCAGAAGACCTTCGTTCATCTTAGGGACACAAATGAAGGTGTTTTTGATTACATCAGAGCACCATCTGACCTTCCATAGACAGCAACACAACTGAACTGATCCTGAAATAAATCATTTATCTCTACCATTCTTTTCCCCTGACTTACGTCTTCCGCCATTTTAGAGAGTATCACGACGCATGTGGGGCCACTTTCCCCTTGGCCTCAAAAAAGCACTCCTAGCGTCAAAAACTAAAGTTTTACCAATGTTTTTGCTACGTTTCTGGATCTGGGATCATTTCAGTTGTGTCGCTGTCTATTTAGAGTCAGATGGCTCTCTGATATCCTCAAAAATATCTTAATTTGTGTCCCGAAGATGAATGAAGGTCTTCTGGGTTTGGAACAACATGAGGGTAAGTAACTAATGACAGAACTTTTATTTTGGGGTGAACTAACCCTTTAATATATTTCAGTGTTAAAATGACACATTTTTTACTGTGTGGGTTTGAACACTTGAGTGGCGTTTGTAATGTTTCTGTGTTGGTTTTAATTTGGAGGTGAGTGACCGTGGCAGGGCAGCGTCTAAAGCCTCTCATACTGAACGGATTGGCCGAGTCGCTCCCCTGGTGTTGTGATAACGAGCCGCCTTCCTGCAGGGCTAACTGGACCCAGATGGGCCGAGGGGGCCGCGGAGAGATCCCGTTACTGCTACGGCTGTGCAGGCCCCCTCCCGCCGAGACGTTTGAAGTCTCGTTGGTGGACTAGGGTGCATAAAGCGCCCTCCTCGATAAACCACTTGATTAAAAAAAGCCAGGGTGAAGGTTGAGTGCGAAATACGATCTCGGGCAGGTAACGGTTTGGAGTTTTACGGCTGTCCAAAACAGGAGACATATATTCATTCAAGAGTGCATTCGTGTCACATGAAGGAATGTGGGCTTTTATCTTCAGACGCAACAGTAGTTGCTGTTGTTTTTTGTGGTTTGACTCACTGATTTACACACACGTTCACACAGAGGGTAAAAATGGCCCCTCGGTCCCTCCTGCACATGATTTCAGTGTGGAGATTGATTTTCTTCATGCAAGGATTTTTATTAAATCGCCTTTCATAGATTGTGTGCGCCTGGCATGGACTTTCACTCCACAAACACACACACACACACCTTAGTCTCAGTCCACATATGGGATCTATTAGCAAGCTACTGTACACCCGGTGTTCCTTTGCAAGCGCAGACTTTCAAATTGTTTGAGCATTGATTGACTCGTTTTTTTTTTTAAAACAAGATCACACACAGAAAGTCATATTAATCTATTTGCTTGATAATGTTGGACATGCTGGTCTAATTGTGCACTTTTCATCATTACATACAAAAGGCTGTTTTTCAGCAAACCCCCCCCAGCCGTTTTCACCATCCAATCAAAGCATAATGCATTAAATCCCACCCTTCATGTGTTTTTCCTGTTGAATATTCTGTTTCTCATTATGAATCAAATTGGGATGTTTCATGATGTCTAAAGCTTTACTTTCTAGTATGCCCTTTATTTGCCCTTTACTTTATATATTACAGCTAAGTCAAACCATTTTGATAATCATTTGTACAGTTCACCAGTGTTTGTTTTTGGGGCAGTGATTCCTGTCCCAGCTTCAAAGTAGGAGTTGTCTAAATTATATATTTAATATTAAATTTGTTCATTGTTTTTTAATTGAACAACAGTTGAGAGATGTCCGTGTTTATAAACTAACCATGAAAACAAACATATCACTGTATAAATGGCTGATTAAATTATCAATAAAAACATTGATAATAATCAGAAAGGTTTTTTATGGCAAAAACCATTAGGATATGAAGTAAAGATATAGTTTGTTAAAAAAATTGTAAATAAAAAAACTTAAAAGAAATTTTAAAGGTGATTTTCTTAGTATTTTTATTTATTTATTTTTTTTATTATTTTTTTTATAATTCATTTTTTGCACCCTCAGGTTCCAGATATTTAAAATAATATACATAACAAAACAAACATAAATTTAAAGCTTATTTATTCAGCTTTCTGATGATCATTTCAGATATAAATCTCAATTTTCGTTTTTATGGTCCAGAGTGACATATTAGGATGATTTCTGAAGATCATGTGACACTAGACTAGACTAATGATGCTGGAATTCAGCTTTGCATCACAGGAGTATATTACATAAACAAAAAATAAACCATTATTTTAAATGATAATAATCATTTTTTAAGGATTATAAAAATCTTTTATTCTTATTTTTTCCTTTTATAAATGATGGGTAATGTATGCTTAAATCTGACCAGCAGAATTACCTACTTCTCACTTTCAGTTCCAATGAAAAGAGGCAAAAGCCTACAAAATAAAATAAATACATTGCATAATAATCTCATTTTTATAATAATAACTTATCTTCTGTCTTTGTCTTTTGCTCTTCTCCAGGCTGAGACTGCTCCTGACGGACCTGACGTTGGCTACGGCTCGTTCCATCAGCAGTATTGGTTGGATGGCAGAATAGTAGCCGTAGGAGTTCTGGACATCCTGCCCTCCTGTGTGTCATCTGTGTACCTCTACTATCACCCCGACTTCTCCTCGCTCTCACTGGGCACCTACTCTGCTCTCAGGTCAGTCAGCCAATCACAAATTCTCATCTAATCTTTGAGCTTTTCAGGCAAAAACATTTAACTGACAGTTACTCTGATTTGAAATTAAATGTGGACATCCAAAACTGAAACTAGTTTAAGACTAAGCCCTTTGGTTACTAGCCTAAACCTTTAACCACTACTGTAGGTTACGCTACCTCCTAACAAAACATTAACGGCATTAATGCTACAGACGAACAGCACAGAAATTCCTCCTGGTTCGCCTCTCTTAAATCTTCTCTTCTAAATATGCTTTCCTATACGTTTTCAATGGTTGTGCTGGTCATTTAGAGCAGAGGTTTTCAAACTGTGGGTCGCACAGTGAGGAACTGTGTGGATCATGCAAAGTCATTAAGCTGCAGCTATATTTACGTTACGGTGAATCAAAACCAGTACGACAATGAGCAAACGACTCTTTCGAGATGATTCTGTTTTTCAAATGAATTATTTAAGTTAAAACACATGAGCTAAAACAGTCTGAATCAGCATTAATTGAATGATTCCCTCAATTCATTTAATGAGTCTGATTCATTTGTGTTGAACGGTCACGTGTCTACGTCAGTAGCGTACAGCATTCATGACCGCAGCCGCAAAGCGTTTGTTAAAATGGAAAAGTTTTTAAAACTAAAGGCGTTGCAGACTTCTGATACGTCTTCAAATCAAACCAGATCTAAAAAGGAGCCAAACAGAAAATATGATCAGTCCTACTTCGATCTTGGTTTTATTGCCTGCAGAGGTCCAGAGGGTGAGGATGTCCCGCAGTGTGCTTAGAAAAGCTTGCAAGTGCTAGCATGAAACCCTCAAAACTTAAACGGCACCTGACAACAAAACATTGTCAACAAAGGTCGATCATATTTTCTTCTTAAAAAAGAAGAGTATCTTTGTCAACAAAAAACGATCACAGGTACAGCCAGCATCCCACAGAAAGCAATTCGAGCCTCATTTTTAGCTGCATATTGAATCGCAAAATCCAAAAAAGCCACACACCATAGGAGAGGAGCTTCTGCTGCCGGCTTGTATAGACATCGTTGAGGAAATGCCGGGTAAAGATGCTGCAGTAAAGACTGCTTTAAATTCCACTTTCTGATAATACAGTACAACGGCGTACTGAGGAAATGTCTTCTGATATACGCAAACAAGTGAAAAAATCCGCAATAGCATTGCATTTGCTTTACAACTTGACGAAAGCACAGATGTTGGAAAAAGTGCACAGTTGCTGGCTTATGTCAGGTACATTGACTCCACTGTGTCCACGCGACCAACTGAAAGTAAGAATGACCGGAGCTGATATTTCTGACTGCTTGAATGGATACATAACGGCCGAGGGCTTCCAGTGGGAAAAATGTGTGGGCCTCTGCACGGATGGAGCAGCGGCGATGAAGAAGAAAAGCGGTCTTCTTGCCCGTGTGTAGGAGGTTGCCCCCTTAGCTACTTTCACCCATTGTTTTTTAGCCCTTGCAAGTAAGAAACTGCACCCCAAGTTAAACAACGTTTTGCAGACTGCTGTAAAAATAGTAAATGCTATTATGGCTGGCACGCTCTCTTCCCAACTTTTTGCATTGCTATGCAGGGAAATGAGCTCAGAACATCAGCACCTGCTTCTTGTCCTGGACAATGTCTGAGCTCGTCTGCTTAAGCTGCGAGAAGAGGTCTCGCTGTTTTTGTCAAATGTTAATTCTCCTCTTGCTGTACACCTGTCAGATGATGAAGGGTGCACAAAGCTTGCCTATATGTCGGACCTGTTCACTCATATAAATGAACTGAATAAGAGCATGCAAGGAATATTATCATCCATTCTGTACATAGACAAGATCGCAGCTTTCACCAGCAAGCTGAAATTGTGGAGATCCCGAGTGGAAAAAGGGGTGTGGGATATGTTTCCATCACTGTGCCTCAATGACAGTAAACGCATCCGGGACACTGTACGTACATACCTCGGCGGGCTGATTCAGAAATTCCATGAGTATTTTCCCGATTTCGGAGGTAAGACATTTTTGTTCTATTATTATTATTATTATAATGCATATGTTAAACATTTAAAGTTTAGTCACTATTAGTTTACTTCATTGTAATGCTAAATTTATTTATTTCTATCAAATCAATAATCTGTAGGTATGGCAGAATAGGACTGGATACGGTATCCCTTTAGCAGTGCGGCAAGAGAGCGCTGTGTCCTGACAGGAAGAGCAGAGGAGGAGCTTATAGCTAACTTCTTTTCAGAGAGTCAAAGAATCTTGGACAATTCTGGGTGTTTGTTGCCAAGGAATACCCCAACCTACAGTAGGAGCTGCTGCACTCAAAGTTTTAGTGCCCTTTTCTACCACTTACCTATGCGAGAGTGGATTTTCTGCTCTGACAGCAATGAAAATAAAATACAGATCTCGCCTACAGCGAATCAGTCTGTCCAGAATAATTCCTAGATTAGATATGTTGTGTTCTAAGGAGCATGCACATCCTTCTCACTAATGAATTTCCTTTGCTTTCTTTTAAGCTTTTCACTTCTTAAAATGTATGTATTTGTAAATAAGTATTCAGTAACTGACTTTGTAACTCAGTTATTCCTCTTACATCTTAGCATTTTAACACAACTGTGTTTCTCATTAGCTTTTTAGTATAGCAATGTAATTCTTTTAAAGCAAAATAAAAACTGCTCTGAGTTTTGTTTAGTTTTTTTCACCCATTTTTCCATATTAAATTATCATGGTGGGTCTTGAGATCGACTTACTTGCATAGGTGGGTCCCGGAAAGAAAAAGTTTGGGAACCCCTGGTTTAGAGAATTCAGTGCATGTTATTTTCATACACACTCACAGTTACAGGCCTATATTGTCTTTCACATGTGTAAGTATTTCACATGGGCTGCTCACCTGATTAAGTTACACTTTACAGGAGATGCCAGATGTGTGTGTGTGTGTGCGTTATGCTCATAGTTTTGGGTGTCTGGAGGCCTCAGGAGCCTCATTTCTCACAGACAGAAGAATGAAAAGAAGGCGCGAGTGAGAAGTGGAGATTGTGCCCAGAGCAGCTGGTGTCAGCCGCGGGGTCAGTGTCTTTGTGCTGTTGTGTGTCAGCGTGATTGAGTGAGATTGTCTGAGCGCAGGATGTGACACTGTTCAGCAATGTGTCTCCATGCTGCGCTGGACGGTTAAAATAATCATGAATGGCTAGCAAAGATAAACAAATCCAGTTTCCTTCGAGTCCTAAACGTGCAGAAAATTAATTTACTCTGTTCATTCTGTAGACGTCTTTGGCTGAAGCTCATTAAAAATTACCCATGTCATATTTAACCCCTAAAAAAGGCTTAATAAAAGAAAGGGTATTTAGCATAAATGACTAAGCGCATCCAAAATTTAAGTTTTTGTTACATAATACATAATAAAATGAGTGTGTACTTATTATATTTATAGATACAAGATATATACTTAAGAAAAACATGTTGTGTTTATATATTGAATATATTTATAATATAAAATATAATAATATGTATATATATATATATATATATATATATATACTATTAATAGTATAAATTAAAAGCAGTATGACAAATACTATCTTAATGTAGAAATTCTTTTTTTTTGCATATGGTAATAAGAATTGGTGTAGAAGATGTGCTTAATTGTCAAAATTGTTCGATCTTTAATGATCACAAAGATGCTTTTCCTTTTTGTGATTTGCAATATGACACATAATCAATGAAATATGAAAGATTTAGTATATTTCACCCTATTTTAATTAGTATATTTTTCTTGTTATTCATTAAAAATATCTTGTAAACATCCTTCAAAGAAAATGCATGTTGTATATCGTTTTATGGCTGCTGTTTTGTTTACATCTCCTACGTATAATAGTTAGACACTGTGTTATGTGTACGTAGGAAATATGGTCCTCACATCTCCTGCTCTGGCTGTGTGTGTGTGTGACATTAATATTAAGCAGACGTCTTGTCCGTGGTGAGCGCTGCGGCATAATTGGCTTGTGTAGGGGTGTCAGGGCTCTGAAGAGGAGATAATGGAGGCTTCAAACTGCTGCCAGTGCCGTGCGGGTGGGGACTGGGGTTCGAGTCGAGGAGGGAGGGGGCTGCCCTTTCTTTCTGTCCCTCTTTCTTTCTCCATCTTTTTTGTGAATGGGTTCCACAGCCTCTTATCCGTCTCTCATTCATTGGGGAGCCAGGCTTTGTCACCAGGGGATGGGAACCCGGGAACCTGGCAGCGACCGCATGACCTTCCAGAACCTCTCTGTTTGTCGTCGCTCTTTTTCCCTACGCTATTTTTCACTTTTATTTTCCTCCACTTTTTTTTTCTGCTTTGGCTTTCTCTATCTTCCTCTTCTTTGCTCGAAAGAAAAAGCCCCCCCCTCCTAATTTTTGGTAAGACAGAGAGTGTGAGGTGTACAAAATGCAGAAGAAAGAGCAGGATTTATTTATGGAAAAGAGAAACGTGTTTGTGCAGGGAATAAAGCGGGAACTGAAAAGAGAGAGAGAGAGCAGGAGCTCATTGATTGCTCGCAGGAGGAAGTATAAATCTCCTCTATTTTTCCTCCTGTTTTTATTTTCACAGCTCCCTTTTGTTTTTCTCCTCCCCTTCCTCTCTTCTGCACTTCCAGATACACATTTAAATGGCTGTTTATGAGGGAAACAGTTGATCTGGTCCATATGCAGCAAGTCTGGTGATGTTTTATCTTCTTTAGGCTTCATATCCTGATTCTACAAATCATAATATTAATTATCAATCATTAACAGTTGTCAAATGGTTTGTTATGATCTGACAATATTTGGCAGAGACACAATCTAGAATTTGAGGGTACTAAAAAATGGCCTTGAATATTACCAATCAAAAATAATTTTTTTGTATATTTACAGGAGGAGATTTACTAAAAAAAAAGCTGCTTAATAGGTTTTTTTTAGGATTCTTTGATCATTAAAATATTTAGAAGAGAAGCATTTATTTAAAATGGATAATAATGTTCAAAACTACTGTTACAGTAGTTTACTGTTTCACTACTGTTCAGAAGTTTGGGATCAGTAAATTTTTATTCTTTCTTCTTTGAAAGAAATTAATACTTTAAATTAACAAAAAAGTCATAGATTTACATTTTAGAAATGTTTTATATTTGGTAAAAAATTCTTGGTAAAAACCAAAGAATCCTGAGGAGAAAAATAAATATATAAATAAAATAAAATAAAATCACAGGTTCCAACGTTTCCAACATTGACAATTCTAGTTATAAATCAGCATATTAAAATGATTTCAGAAAGGTCTGGAAGTGAGACTGAAGACTGGAGTAATGATGCTTTGTATCACAGGAATAAATTACATTTTAAAATATATTCCCACAGTTATTTGAAATAATATTTTACAATATTACAGTTTTTTTCTGGATTTTTAATCTAATAAATGCAGCTTTGATGAGCAGAAGAAACATCTTTAAAAACCATTAAATATCTTACAGTGATAAAACTTTAGAACAGAAGTGTACGTATTTTTGTCTTCAATTCGAACAGCAGTAAATTGCAAAGTAACGCTATATACTTTTAAATTAAAATAAGTGTTTATATTGGAACATATTGTAAAATGTCATTTATTGCTTTTGACCAAAGCTGAATTACTCCAGGCTAGATTATCATGCTGATTTGTTGCTCAGTTATTGTTGGTGCTTAATTATTAATTTTGGTTTATATGTGCTTAAATTTTCTTTTGGAAACTATGAGTTATGATGCTTTGATGAAAAGAATGTTTAAAAGATTAGCATCCATCTAAAAAATTGTAACATATGACAGTTTCCACAAAAATATGAGTGTTTAACATTGATCATAATTACAAATGTTTCTTAAACAGAAATCAGCATATCAGAATGATTTCTGCAGGATCACTGAAGGCTAATATATTCAATCAGAAAACATTTCAGATGCTAACATTTCACTGAACGGCCACTATCCTAGATCACAGATATTTCCATGCGTAAATGGACTGTCTTTAAAAATGGTATGATGAAAGGAGAAAAAAAAAAAGAGAAAGAATGATTTTGACTCAGAATGACAAAACAAAACATTCTCCACAGCACTGGGTCCATGCTTTCAGTCAGCTGGATAGTCATTTATTCCACAGATAATAGGTGTGACTGCAAAATATTGGATTTTTTTGTATTTTGTGTGTTGGGGTTATTTGGAGGTTTTGGTGGTGTCTGGGTTTTGAGATTTTCTTACGCTTGTCTCTGGATTCGTTCATAGACGATCGACCCATTCATTTAAATGTGTATATACTGTATTTTATCACCGTCTCATCTAGGTGTCATTTACGTCTTCTATTAATACTATGCCTTGAACATGAACTTCAATATCCACCACCTTGGAATGGCTTTTTAAAGAGCAATCCAATGATGTCACGTAACCAGAGAGGTCTTGGTTTTGGTTTCCTGATGATATACTCTATTCTGCTTCTTCAGGAGTTCAAGCACGTTGAGTTACAGTGGAATGTAACCCGTTAGAAAGGCATCCATGGCTATCAGTTTCACGTGTAGCTGTGGCACGGTTTTAGCTGATATTCCTGAGATCTTTCATTTTATTTTTTATTCAGTCATTTTTATGATTACAATTTTTTAATTGAAGTTTTAAGAACTGGTTTATACACTAGTAATTAAACTGATTAATAATTTTTAAAGTGCTCCTTTCATGAATTATGAAAGATTCATATTTTGGTTTTGGGAGTCCCCAACAAAGGGTTGACCTGCATGCAAGGTCAAAAACACTTTCATCGTCTTATAATATGAATTTATTTTTACTTTACTTGCTCATCGAATTCCCAAATGATTTGTCAACAATTCATTTTTCCAAACGTGATGCTAATCTGTAGAGGTGTAACGTTTCATGGTCATTTTCCAAATCATACAAGTCCTCAAGACTACACGATTTGTCTAAAACCCTGTGACAGGTAGGTTTAGGGGCGGGGTTAGGTTTAGGTAATTCGCACAAATTCATACGAATTGGCAACTCTACAATACTTATGATTAGAAGAAATTGTATGAGTGTGAGTGAGATTGTCCAAATTTGTACGAATTAGCCACCTCGTAAAATATGTACCGATTGCTGTGAGATCAGGTACATCCAGGAACATCATAACTGAAGATAGTAAGGAAATTACATTGCTCCCTTTGGCAAGTGCATTGCAAATTACCAAATAATGACAACTACATGCTCTGCTCATTTAAGTCTCCACTATCAAGGGGATAAGGATGATCACTTTGATTTTAAAAAATACCTGTGAATCATAAGATACACAATACACAAATTGTTACACCCCTACTAATCGATCGATTGGTCTAATTTTCAACTCATCATGTCTGTAATGCCTGATAAAGCAGTGTTTATGAGCACAGTGCTGCTTTGTGTACAGCATTACTGGAGAAACTGCTATTTTACCTAGTACCTAGAGGTGAAAAATGAATTAGCATTTTCATTCAGACCAACAAAGAGATCAAAAAGTGAATGAGAAATATGCCACTGTTTAATTTCAACGTCAACATGGAACGGCTTGGGTCCCATTTTAAAACCGACTGAAAGATATCAAAGATTCAGAGTCGACTCTTTCTATTGAGACACAATAACTTTATACACTGTAAGATTTAAAACTGTTAAGTGTTAAGTAAAACTTACTTACTTAAAACTCTTGTAAAACTGTTAAGTGTGTAAAAGAAAATAAAGCAAATTTTCAAAAATCCATAATTTTTATTGCACTTTAATGTAATTCTGACCTTTTCCCCTCAGAATTAAATGGCTATATAGAAAATGTACCTTAATGTCACTTTTTTTGAAATACAACATCACTGAGTGATGAAGTGAGAAGTTCTTTTTCATATGGATATTTAGTATACCATTGAATAATGACTAAATACATAAGCTTAAGCAACATAATATTGTTTATTTTTGTTCAACAGACCAGTGCAATATTGCCATTAAGTATAGCAATAGGATATTTAAAAATATAGTAGCCTACATTGCAGAAATTCAGAAACCCTATAGGTAGGTACACCCTTCTGTAAACAGTTTTTCTTTTTTAAGTAAAACACAATACTTCAACAGGGCTCCCTAGTTTTAGCAAAAGTTTGGAGTGAGATTTGATCTGTTATAGAGGAGGAGCCACAAAATATTAGCACAGCAGCCCCTCTGGCCCACCCAATTCTCTGAAGTTATTGCTAGCAGTTTAATTTTACTTATTGTCCATAAATGATCAGCACAAATATTAATTATAACAATTGGTAAATCTGATAAAAGACACAAATTCATCAAAATGAAATAAATAGCTTTATATATAAAAAAAAATGCAAATGTATCAAAAATAAACAGATAAATTTGGTGCCAAAAGAGTCAACCGAACAACTAAGCCAACTTAATGTACATGCATACTGTACACAGAGTACGTTTGCAGAATCTGAAGCTTTAGAAATAATTTAGTACCAATTTGGCAATATTTGCCAGCAGCAGCTCACACTATCTTCGATCAAAGGCAACTGATTCTGTCCAGAAATCATAAAATTAAGTAATACACATAAATAAATAATCAATGGATTAGCCCTGCTTCAAGTGCATTCAAAACATTAGAAAAGCTAGTTGGTGCTTTCGTATAATCGGTCCGCCGAAACTCATCCAGTGAGAAACGTTCCGTGATGCAAAAATAATGCGATTAAAATGTGTTAAAAATGTGCAATTAATTAATCTAAATTAACGCGTTAAAGTCCTGGCCTCTAATATAATTTTTTTCCCCCTCATTTGTTCACCACAGAGCTGCTGTTGCTGTGCACTTTTAAACACTCTGCCTGTAGACCCAGCATTTGTGAGTAGCATATACTACAAGCTGAAATCTAATAAGACAACTGCTTCGACTGAACATAAGTTATGGCTGATATAAATAGAAGCCGATGACTGTATACAGTAAGACGAACTGGGCAATATTTATTTGTACAGTAATAAAAAACTGATTTTAAATTATAAAATGATAACTTTTAACTTACAACTGTAATGTTTGTCTCTGTTATCAAAGTGAAAGGTAACAACTACCATTACAGTTGATAGACTTTGACCTTCTTCCCTCCTCTGTGTCAATCAGGTCATGTGTATTTAGTTACCTGCAGAGCTCTGACTGCAGTAAAAAGTTGCACTTTCTTTTTTTTTTATTCTACATTGCTTTTGATTATGTTTACACTCCTAGCATGGGCACCTTTTAAAGCAAAACAGGCAAACAAATCGGAGACTTTGCTGTTTAGTTCACCGAGCATATGTGCAGACTCCATGTATTGCCAAAGCCACAATTGCAAATGCCATGACTCTCCTAGACCTTATTTAGACACGTGCAGCCATCATGTGATAGGTCTTCTAAAACCATTCATTTCTTCATTGGCAGCATAGGAATGCGTACTTTTGCCAGCTGCTAGTACCAGCTGTGACTCTTGGTTATCTTCAAGGGTAGACCAAATTAGGAGACAATAACAGCACCAGCTCAGCAAAGAATGTTAAATTGAGCACATTTGTCCTTAGTATGTGCTTTTGAAATAGCAATCCACTTTCCTTCCTAGTTTTTCTATTCAAATATAATTAAAACGATTTATTTCGGTGATGCAAAGATCAATTTTTAGCTGTCATTTAGCTGTCATGTCGTGTGTCATAAGATCCTTCAGAAATCACCATAAAGCCCCTCCCTGCCAACTTTAGATGTGGATATATTCCAGGCATTTAACCAGACTCTGTGCAGCCTCCACAAAAGGCCACACAAACATAAAATATGCTGGCTTTAACCTGCCTATAACTTTCGGTGTCAAAAGCACATCAGCACGAGACCTTTGCCTGTTGTCTGTTATCTGAGATTAAACTGTGATGATCAAAACACATCTACAGAAATCGCTTCTTTTATAATCACTTCAGTTTAGCAAAAGTTCTGCACTCTCAACAATTCCCTTATAATCAATCAATACACAGCTGCCTTTAGGTGCACCTCTAAGTAAGGTTTTTATTTTTATAAATAAATGTTTGTGTTACACGAAGCAAACTGTGAAAGTTTTTGTTTACATAATATTTTTTGCATGTATTGTGTACATTTATAATGTATATAAAGACACACACACACATACAGAATATCTTATGGTTTTATGAAGCACAACAATTGGTCTGTGCAAGAAACTGAACATTATTACAGCATTAATCCATAGCCTTATTCTGATTTATAAATTAATAATTCTTTTGAATTAACTTTTAGTAAACTGGGTGGGCCAATTTTACAAAATCAGATTGAATCGTCTCGTTCAATTAAGCAGTCAGTCTAGAAGTTACTCGATCAAAACTCGGTTATCACAATTTACACTGAATGATGTTTGAATAAACTTTTTACATTATGTATTACTTAGTAATTGTTTACATGAACATAAAAACAAACAAAATAATCTTTATTGCTTTTCTATGGTATTAAGCCTCAAATGACAGTTATACATTGGATTGGTTTATTCATTAAAAAAAATGTAAAAAAAAAAGCTAAACTATGAATAGTATTACAATGTTATGGTAAAACTAAAACAATAGAAACACCTGTAGAAAGACAAAAAAACATACATCTTAAGCACACAGAATAGCATAAGTGGACTTTTGAACGATTACATAATTGTGGCATCCGTAGTTGTAATTGGAAAATGTATTAATTGCACAGCCCTAATATGGTGCCAGTTTTTCTGCCACACATTAAGCTCTCCAGTTCCTCCAACAGTCAACTAAGGGAAAAGTTCAGACTCGGACCAAAGAACTGAAATGAATTAAATTTAAAAAATTGTTTCATAGTTGACATGAAAAGGCGAATTGATCAGAAATTGTCTATTCACTTTTTATGGTTTAGACATCCATGTTTCACATTATTATTGGGTGCTTTAAAACAATTTTTGCGTTGTATGATTAGCCTATGAACAAACTGGTAAATTTGGTTATTTGAACCAGTTCACTGAGACGATTTGCATTTTTTTAAATAACGGAGGATATTATCTTTATTATACAGCAGTAATTTTCTATACTGTTTCTAATCGACATACTCCTTCTAATGTTACAACTTGTGTATCATCTAGAATTCTATCATCTAGAACTTTGCTATGTGCTCAGAATATGACCTTTTGTTTCCAAATTATGCTTTTTTGATGTAAAAACCTAATACTATAAATGCATCACACTAAACATAAAATGTAAAAATTGCAATGCATTACGCCATTAAAACTGATGAGTGATTGTTTTTTTCCAGTTATTCATATTCCTTCAAGACAAGCAGAATCAATTTCTCAACAAAGAGTTCATAAATCTATTTATTACATAATCTGTTCCACTGGAAAGATTGCAACTCACATAAGAGAGGTGTTGCAAATCATTTAAGACAGAAATATGCCCCAGTGTAACAGCTTGAAACGCAGCTTGAATAGTAACTATTAAACCATCTTTCCACACTAGGCATGATAACCATAAACGTAGATTTGAGAAACCATTTTGCTAGTTCACAGAGATTTAATACAGCAGAACTGTATAAACACAAGTTATTCCTAGCCTTTCCAGTTAGGTCTAAACAGAGCAATGAAAAAACTGCACCAAAGCAGTGCTTATTACAATACCATAAAACTGTACTTTTGCTCTCAGATAATGTTTAAGTATTTTCACTTACAGTTTACTTCAGAATTAACAACAATGGAGAGATAGAAATTTATCACAAGGGTTATATCTTTTTTACTATAATTGGAGTCAAAAGTTCAATTGCTTATTGCTTAGTTCTTATTGTTATTTACACTATAACTAGATTAGATTAGATTCTACTTTATTGTCATTGTGCAGAGTACAATTACATAGCCAATGAAATGCAGTTAGCATCTAACCAGAAAGTGCAAATACAGAATATACAAATAAATATATCTTTTATATAACAAGCGGTTCATGACATGCGCAATGTAGCCTCGTGCCCCGTATGTGACGTCAGTGTGTTTCCATTTCGCGCGAAAGAATTGAGGTGTCTACGGTGTAGAGTGAGTGCTGCAGGTCACAATACTGTACGTGTAGAAATGGCAAGTGGAAGAGACAAGGAAGGCTGCCAAGCTAGGGTTGGCTCGATAGACGATGCCATCGTCCATAGATATC
>JAUCNO010001053.1:2082287-2100344 GCA_032353835.1 Enteromius viviparus
AATCATTAATTAGTAGTGTGTTTTTGCTCAACTAATGCTTAATTGTCAACAAATTAACCATTAATTAATGCTTAACTAATGCATTATATTGCACCCCTATTCTGAAGTGTTACCATTTTTTGAATTCACGTCAATTCAGAACATTCTGCTGGAAATTACTAACTTAGAGGGACGACAAGTGTTTGCAAAAGAATGGAGCAGTATTGAATGGGAAAAAAGCAAACATATATTGACCGTTCTGAAACTGGCTGGTGTTTTCAAATCTGATGGGATGGTGAGATGGGTAGGGCAATTTGCCACTCAAAATGTTCGAAAGGCTGTCAAGGGTTATCAGATTTGATCTTAAATAGCATATAAAGTGAATTGAACTGTCATTGGATGACTGCAGAAATACTAAATGTGTGTGTAGCATTTTAGATTATTGCAACATGTAGATGTGGGAGGAAGATGGCTCGCTGGCCAATGGTGCTGGTCGATGTATCTGCCTATAATGCGTTTGTGCTGTGGAGGGATAATCCCACCTGTAAACAGGGGTGCTGCTTCAAGAGGAGAATTTTTCTGGATGAGCTAGGGAAAGCGCCCGTGTCCCCCTTCATAAAATCCAGCCAGGGCATTCCACGCACACCAGCCTCTCTGCATCTCATGAGAAAACTGCAGGAAACAGATGATGAAGAAGCTGGTCCCTCCACAGTTGGCCGCTCCCCTGCCAGTCCCTCCAGAGCCATTTCTTTCACGGCTGGCCCGTCCACAGCCAAGAGAAAAAGATGCCCAAGATGCTTCACGAGGGATGTTAAAACAACACTCTTTTGTAAGAAATGCAAAAATCCAGTTTGCAAGAGACATTGCGTAGTGATCTGTGACCTCTGCAACAATGCTTAGATAGCTGTTAGTATGTAGAGTTAGTACAGTATGTAGTTAATATATAGTTACACTAAGCTACTTTAGAAGTTATAAAGTAGGCCACATACAACAAATAAAGTTAGGATAGTATTTAGAACTCTTTAGTTATTTCATTATTTCTCTTTTTTTCATTTAGTGTTTGATCATTATTATATGCTTCCTGTTATCGGAGCTTGTTGTTCATTATTACTGTTTCCTTATGATTACTGTTCCGTCCTTTTGTTACTGTTCACTGGCTAGTGTTGACCAAGTTACTCTGAAAATGTAATCGAATTACTGATTACTCCTTTTATAAGTAATCACAATTTTTGCTTATGAGTGTGGTAAACTGAATCATCAAAGGTCAGCAGCAAAGACATTGTTTAATCAAATAGAATTAGATACATTTGTATATAGTTTAATTATTGCAGGTTTGCATCATATTCTGAGTTTATTTTAATTCATTTTGATAAATACTAAATCTGTTTTTTGAGCATGAGATGAATTAATGCACATTCACATTTAGTCTAGAACTACACTGTATTCACACACTGCACACAAAGCCTCTGTATTTCTGATTTCTCCCAGCATGGGGTCAGGAGATTTGTCAGTCAATAAATAAGAAAACAAAGTAACTGGCGTTACTTTTTGTGAAAAAGTAGATCAGTTACATTACCCTAAAATTACAAAGCAATGTGTTACTTTACTAGTTACTTGGAAAAAGTAATATTATTATGTAACTCACATTACTTGCGTTACCCCCAGCACTGTTAATTAGTAACATAAAATTCTCTCAAAATACAAAAGAAAAAAATATTATTAAACAAAAAAATGTTTTGTTTTTTTTTAGGGGGCAAAATTGTTATATTTTAGGTGTCCGGTCACTTTTGCCTGCTAAGACCATGAGTGTGACTCGCAAATGAGGAGGGCACAAGGTTTAAAGGAGTCATACAAAGCCAATTTTCCACTGGATTATATGATTTTTTAGGGTCATAATGGAAAGTTTGTAATATAGTTTATTTAAAAATTTCTCAAAGATAGTGTAAAAAAAAACGTTTATTTTACCCTGTCATAAACAGCTCTTTAGAAATCACTCTGTTCTGTGTACTTCCCCTTTAAATCTTCATGAGCTCTGCTGACCCCGCCCCTCTGTTCAGAGGCACTCTCAGAGGATCGTTTTTTAGCCGTATTCATAGTGAACATAAACGCACTTCGGTTGATCAAGGGGTTCCCTTCAGAACCAAATGTAACGTTAATTTTTCACGTCTTCAGTCACTCAGATGTCGGGAGTAAATCACTACTGCTGTGTTCATTAAAACATTCAACAACAAAACACCTCAATCTCTTAGGACTCATGCTTGTCTCTGCGTCTCAGTCTGATGACGGCTCACTCAGGGCGGGTCTGAGGTAAGACACCAGTTCAGTCTGTGTGACGCTGCTGTCAATCAACTATTGTGGGAGTGGCCTCTGTCGGTGTGACGTCACACCAACATGCATTTGAGAATAGCTTGATTTCAGAAGGGGCAACTCATTTTTTTTAAATGAAAAGAAAACTACTGGTGGATCTTTATAATTTTAGGGTGGCTGTGTACACACACTCTCAACACACATTTCAGTCCAAGATGCTTGTAAAAGTGCATGTGGCACCGGATGACCCCTTTAAGAGACTGTTTGAAGCAGTGCCATGTTTTGAGTGTTATAAATGAGCAGAATCATTTTTAGGTTTTCATCACACAGATTAAAGAAATCTTTTTGTGGTAACTTACACCTACAATCATAAAATCGTGGTACAGTGCACATGAAATATGACGTGTCTTTAGAATAGCATGATAATGAGTCTCTTTAATTAAGTCTTTGTCTTAAATGGCTCATAAATGTCAGTCTTTGGTGATTTGTAGAGATGAAGGTTCTTAACCTCTGGCCTTTCCTGTCATCTCCGTGCATTAACATTCCCTCGTCCTTCCACCGAGTGTGTCTCTTTCCTGTAGTCTGCAGATTCACCCCTAGAACTGTGTGTGTGTGTGTGTGTGTGTGTTGAAGTGTCCAGATTCTTCAGATGTCTGAGCTGCTGCTCTCTGGAGTGCCTGGAATACTTTGCATGCCTGTCACCAGACTTCTGCAGCCAGTGTGAGCGTTTGATACAACACCTGATCAAATCTTTACTCATTTCTTTACATTTACTTATATACATTAATGTAGCTATATTTATACTTCAGAAATTGCACTGTTAGTTTGTTTATTTACTTATTTTACCTGCAGGAAGCTGTGTGAGCTTTGTAATTTGTAGCTTATTTAATCTTTTCACTCTGATTTATTGTACTTCTTAAATGGCTGTGTTTTTTGGTCCCTAACTTGTAGTTAAACTCTGAACGAGGTTTTGGTCAGCCTACTGTATCCACAAGGAAGCGGCATATAACGCTTGATGGACCGCAGTTTGAGATCATCACCACAACCACTAATGGCATCACTAAAGCTGCACCACAGGGTCATTTACTGCTAACGCTTGCAGTCCAAAAGTGCCAGTCTCACAGTCAGGAGCTGCTTAAGTGGCTTTGTCATTCATGTACAAATAAAAGAGTGCTATTTGAAAGACCAAAAATCATATTCACACACTTTTCCACCTCTTACTTACAGTAAGTGACACTGGTGAACCACAACCATTTTAAAAGTAGGTTTGATCCCAAGTCATTCAGCTAATGGCACTATCAGGACATTAAGGGATTGAGGCAGGAGTATTTTCAGGCCAGTGAGCAGCCACACAAAATTATTTTATTTTTATATTTATTTGCACACATTGCAAATGCCTTGATTTGATTTTATGCCTAAATATCAATACCACAACTACAAATATATATATGTATATATAATATTTTATAAGAATGTAAGAAAAGAGAGTTTGGTAAGATTTCCAAACACATAATAGTTTTATGTTTTTAAAATCTGCAGTAATCATGTTTGGTGGTAGTCAGTTGTGTCCAAACATTGCAGATGCTCCCAAAATTATTTGTTAGAGATTATTTAATTTAATTTTATAAATAATTTAATTAATTTACTAATTAATTTAATTAAATAATTCGTTTGAGATAATTTTATAAAAACAAACAAACAAACAAACATTTATTTTATAAAGATAATAATTTTATGCTTTTAAAATCTGCCATAATCGTATTTGGTGGTATTCAGCTGTTTTTGCAAATGCTCTCAAAATTATTTGTTCGCGAATATTGTCGTTTTATTCATTTTTTACACATGCTTTGATTTGATTTTATCCCTATATATATAATTTTTTTTTACATTTATTTATTTATTTATTTATTTAAATAATACATGTTTGTTTATTTTGTTTTATTTATGAGAATTATTTTTATTTGTTTTTACAACCTGTACAACAATAATTTTTTGCCATTCTTTCAAACATTACTTGTTTATTACCAAGTCATAACATCTGTTTGTGGGCCAGTAAGCAGCCACAAAGCAAATAGCATCATGGCAGTGTTTTTGCGTGATCAATCACTCACATCAACTTTATTTAGTTTAATAAGTTTTTCTGTTCTTGAGGTCTTCTGTACTTGGATCAGGACTAATATAGTACTTGTGCATGGTAGACTTCCATATGTGCCATTACAAGAGGATTATTACACAAAACATGTTAATACATGGCACAGAACACCTACACAGACATTATCCTACAGTTATTTTGTTCTCTATAATTTTGGAGTTTAAGTATTTGGCACACCTGAAGTCAAATGCTGTTTAAAGTGTTTTCTTAATGTTCATAATGAATATTTATTCTCATGCAGGTTGCCAGAGAGACGATACGTGACATCATGTTTTTCTAAGAATTCTTGCCCTCATAGTGATGCGGGGAGTAAGTGTTTGCTCTCCACGTGAAGCGTTTTTCTTTTCGTCTCCTCTCCGAGTTAAGCAAACTCTGCATTTTGGTAGGATTGTTTTGGAACCAAAAGCTGACCAAACAATTGTCTGGCATAAATCATAACTTGCTGTCAGTAGACAGAAGGGCAGCACACAGCAGGCTGGTCACGTGACTCTCTTTGGAGGTAAAATAACAGCATAGTGTCGACGGCCTCGCTGAAATCACTCAACATTAGCATAACAGCAGGACTGAGCTGTAATGAACGTTAAGCGTCCGTTAGGAGGCTGTTCTCATTAGCTGTGTTCTCATTACTCTATTGACTAAATAAATGACCAGTGTTTGTGACTGGGTGTTTTTCTTATTTATTCTGCTGTGTCATGAACTGCTGTCTAAGTTCCATAATTGCACTGCATTCTTGGAACATGAACATAATTCTATGTAAACTGTTTGTTAAACAGTTCTTTGTAAATAGTTGCATTCAGTCGAATAATTCACACCAAAATGTGTTCAATTTGTGTAGTCAGGATTGTTTGAAAGCCTGTTTCCACATAAGAATAAAAAATCTAAATACCAGTTGCAACGTTTTATTTCACAAATTTTACTTTATTCTGAATTTCTATTAACTTTTTGGATTTTGTCCTAATTTTAGAATTGTGAGATGTAAACGGGAAAAAATCAGAATTGCAAGAAATACATTTAGTTATTTTCTAGAAATGTTGAATTTGCAGTTCAGAAAATTTGAATAAAAGTTTGAAGTGTGAGATGTTAATTCAAATTTCTAGTAGCTGCAATGACCTTTTTTATTAGTACAAATATTAGGATTTTAAAGTAATATCTTAAGTAATGGTTTACCCAAAAGTGAAAGTCATTAATCACTCACCCTTATGTTGTTCCAAACCAGTAAGACCTTTATATTTTTGATGAAATCCGAGAGCTTTCTGACAGCAAGGGTGCTACCACAGTCAAGGTCTGGAATTGTAACGATATCGTTAAAACAGTCCACATGACATCAGGGGTTCAACCACAATTTACGAAGCTACGAGAATATTTTTTTTGCACAAAGAAAACAAAAATGAGGACTTTATTCAACAATTTCTTCTCTTTGGGGACAGTCCTTCACCATTATGATCATAGATCATGGTAGGACCCTTGCTGTCTATGGAGGGGCAGAGAGCTCTCAGATTTCATCAAAAATTCTTAAGATGAACAGAGGTCTTGACGGTATGGAAGCCTGTTACGCTACTGAATAAAACATTTTGAAAAAAGGTTATTGCAACAATTCTGACTTTTTTTCTTAAAATTGTGAGATATAAAGAACCAATTCTGAGAACATATCAATCTTTTTTTCCTTTCAATTTGGACTTTATAACTTACAATTACGAGTATATCTTACAATTGTAAGAAAAAAAGTACTGTATGGATTGCAACTTTATATCCCAAAATTGTGAGTTATAAAGTCAGATTTCTGAGATATAATGTCACAATTCTTACTTTATAAGTTGCAATTGCAAGTTTACATCTCACAATTCTGACTTTTTTCTTTAGAATTGTGATATATGAACTAGCAAATAGATAAAAATTAGCAATAAGCTTTTTTATTTTTTATTCAGTGGCAGAAACAGGTTTCCCTATGATAGTAAGTAATGAAATGACAGAATTTAGATTTTTGGGTGAACTATCCGCTTAATTGTTGAAACGGATGTCAAAATGTGAATTTTAAATTTTTTGTATTTTCCATTTTTTTCCAAGTTTTTCTTTTTCATATATATATATATATATATATATATATATATAATTGTATTATTATTATTTATATTATTATTGTTGTTTACCATTATATTTCAGAAAAAGCTGAAACTTTTTACGGCTTCGATTTCACTCTGGTTCAGAGTGAAAAAAGAGTTGTGGCCAATAGCCTTTTAGCTGAAAAAGCATGTTTGTAAAGCATTGTAAAGCATTCTATTTAAAATATTCTTTGATTTGAGACACATTTCCTTTATGTTTTGATGAGCATTATTCCTCTAAAATGCAGCACGTTGTGCTAATTTGTGACAACATGTTGCATTAATGTGCAGTAAACTAGTATTTAATTCTGGGATGCAGCCATGTTCTTACGTTCTGTTTTTGGAGATGAGTTAGTACAAGTATTAAGGTTTCAATTCATCAGAAATAGTTTGTGATTTACACCGTTAGTTAGAGCCGAACATCTTCAGCTGGAGGAAAAGTGAAGAACGGTGCGACGTGACCCACCTCTTTCAATTTTGTCCTTTTCTCTGACTCTCACTAGCTGTCCTATTGTGTTTGCTAAATGTGGCAGGCCTGTAAGACAGCCATAAAAACAATGTAAATCTGGCCGGGACAGGCGATGGGGAAGCGCATGAAAGACTGTATAGTCCATCTTTTATTTCACACCCCTAAACCTGTGGCCTGTCCCCTCCTTTCCCCGCTTCCCTCTCATTGCGATCCAAACTGTCACCTTTTATGGGAGTGTGTGATGGCTTCACTGTGTATGAGTGAGGCTAAAGAAAGAAAAGCCTCGATCGAAGGCCCCATTCACCGCTTTCTTTAACAGCCTTATTAGCTGGCTCGTTCGGAGTGAATGGGAACGTTTCTTTTATGAGGAAAGGGGGGAGAAAAAAAAGCAGGAGGCTCGGGCAGCCTGGTGGAGATGAGAGAGGAAAAACAAGAGGGAAAGGCATATTCGCCACAGTTCCCTCCTCCTCTCCTAATGCCGCTCTCCTCTGCGACTCTTTAGCTTTCTCCTTAAGATCTGTGAAAGGGCCTGTCCAACGGAGAAGACAGTTTGGAAGGGGAGTGTGGAGCGCGGCAGGGGGGCCCCTCAGTCTCTGACATTTAGGGGTCATTGATTAGGGAGGCTCCCTGTGTGAGCGCCGGGACTGAGAGGGCTCCACAGGGGAGCTGCGTGAGGGAGTCTATCAGGCACGGCTAGTAATGCTGGGAAAACGACGGGCTCCGTATGCAGCGTTATGTATGATATGTGGTGCTGCTTACACAGAAGGAAATTACAAATCTGTCGTTACTCACTCAACTTCGTGTCTTTCAAGACCTTTTGCTAAAGCTATTTTGCATATGAAAGACAGTGTGCAGTGCGCATTTCCGTCAGGATCCAATAAGAACAAATCAAAATTAGCTGTAAAGTAATTGATTGATAGTTTTGTATTAGAAAGAAAATGGACAGTTTTCTGCTCTTTTTTACAAATGTATGAATGAAAAATGACATTGAACAAATATTCTAGATTATCACCATAAAGCAAGACAAAATATGATCTGATTTTATTGCATCTTTAAGATGCAGTTTCTTAACATTCAAAGAGATTCTTCGTCTGACAGAATGTTTTAAAATGTCCAATCCATGAAATGAAAAGTGTCACGACCCAAGTATGTATGCAATTTAAAAGGCCCAGGGGTCTCTGATGTCGCCAAAGGGTTAATAATTCGACGGATCTGCCACTAGGTGGCGCTGTTGCAGTGAATGAATGACACTCTGCAGCGCTGGAGCTCGGGCAGGGGAGGAGGGAGACCCCCAGTTCCGGGCAAACTTTGCAGGATTGCGCAGAACTGGTTCTCGGAGGGAGCTCCAGCTCCGAGGTCTGTGATTGGAGGAGAAAGACCGAGTCCAAAAAACTATCAGCCAGGAAACGTCTCGGGTTTCAGGGGGGAGTGACATTTCTTCAGGGGGTTGGAAGGAGAGAAAAAATCTGTGTAAACCTGACAAAGCGTCTGAGAACAGCCAGTATCCTCAGAGACTGCGCTCATGTCACTGGATGTGTATTTTGGGATGGAGGTTTTACTCGGTGTTTGTTGCAGTGTTGCATCTCGTCTAGCTGAGGGCTGATGCGCGTTTGCACGAGCCGTCTGGTGAAGCAACAGCTACTTGGTTTACGGACGAAAAAAGTTTCTAGGACGCGTCATTTTTTTCCCCTCTCCTGGAAGGATTTACACAAACACGCACGGATACTATCGGCGGGTCGCTATTGGCATGCGATCCTGTCGTTGATGCCCTCTTGGATTTGGGAATAGGGAATAGTTTTGGTCGCATTCCTGACTGGATTCGGCCCATGAGCTCTCCGTTCATATGCGGATCCTGAACTTCACTATCAGCTCCTTCTTTGTAAGTTACTTGTGTTTGTGTTTTAAGCGAAGGTTTCGTGGAAATGCAACTTTTTGTCATGTGTCGTGGCTTTCCGCATGTTTCTTAACCTCAAACTTGTAAAATACGCAAACGGCAATATATTACGTTAAACTTGCACACATTTAGGTATTCTAGGCTGTATCTAAATAAGTTACGTGCTAACTGAAAATTCTATCTTTTATGATCAGCCTTTATAATGGCTTTGCATTTGTCAGACTCTTTGTGAAGGTTATTTAGCTAAATATTTTCACTTATTTTCACTAAATGTAGCTACGCGGACTTTCTCGCTTGCTTTTTAAATTTAAAGACGGCTTGCAAAGTATACAATTATTAATGTATGCTTATTATGAATGATCAGATAGGCTATTATCACTGAATGAAAAATTGTCATTTAAAACTTACGTCTTACATTAAAGTTGCGAGCCAACGCTGATGTAATACGTAATATGAAAATAATAAAAGTAAACGTTCATAAAAACCTGTAATATGATTTGTGTTGTATTGCACGTAGTCAAAAATAAGTGAAAATGGTTAAATCACCGCTTATTCCTCCTCAAGCGTCGTGATTTTTAAAAGTATGGTTTTGATGCATTATAGGGCACTCATTTTAAGAACACTTCAATCTATTCCAATGCAAATGTGGATTTAGATTAAAAAAGCAATCATTTTTGTGTGTTTTTCTGGAACAGTCATGGCCTACCTGTTGTTTGCTTTTCTTTCTTTCTTTCTTTTTTTTTGAAAAGTCGTTTAATCACAGTAGTGACAAAATATCCTCAAGCGTCCTGCCCTGAAATCTGTGGACACAATTAGATCTTATAAAAATAAAAACAGACTGACACGAGTTTGCTTTGGAAAGTTTACTTTACCGTTATTAATAATTGGATTTTGGATTTCCTTAGTCAATAGCCTGTTAAACTCTCAGAGCAAAACCGGAACGCTGTTTGCAAAAATCAACCAATAATTAACTCTAATCATTATTTAGATACTAATTAGTGTTGACCTTATGATAAAATCTGTCCATTCACAAAGTGATCTGGTTAGTCTTCAGTAATAAAATCATGATAAACTCATTATAGTTGTTTTTTTTATAATGGGCCTCGATAAAGAACGTCCAATAAGCTCAAGTAACAATTGAAATGTAATCAGAAACACAGACTCCAGGGGAACGTCAGTGTTTTTCTTTGCATTGGCTTTAAATCTTTACTGTTTATTCGGATTTGAATATGAATAGGTCGCTGATTAACGCATTCAGATTGCGTTATATGTGGCGCGGACTGCGGTCTACAAAACAACGCGTTCGCGAGAAAAGTTCTCAAAAGATGACGTCATGTATTGCGTTGGGAAAACTTTTTCAAAATCATGCTCGTGCTGCAAAACCGGGATGCACTGACTGCTGTTTGCTCACTGTTTCTATCCAGCGTGAGCAAAAATGCGTCCGTAGAAATGAGAATAAACGACCGTGCTCGTGTCCGAGCTCGTGTTGCAGCATCAAAATGCTGCATTGCTCATCTCTCAAGGTAAAAAAAAATACTGCAGAGGAACCCCATCAGCTGTCAATCATTTCACAAGCATTATAAATGCACACGCGCGGTCACAGAACAGATCAATACCGCATTTACGCGCCAGGTCTGCAGAGAATGACGTGCGCGCCCCCGCTGCTCACTCCCGCGTGTTCAATTAAGTTTCAGGGTCTCGGTTTGAATGTTTGAAATCACATTTTTGTTTGTTCAAATTAGTTCTAAACTGCGAATAAAGTTTTTTTTACCCTAATGAAATGCATGTCTTGTGATACATCGATATGCTCGTTAGATAAATCGATATATCGAACGATTTTCTCCTGAATGTATTTAAACGAAGCCATTGGAACATCTGTAGATTGTTAGCTAGAGGAATTACAGTCCAGATAAAACAAATCACTCTTTAACAAACTGGACAATTGTCTTCTACATTATTAGTCTGTTGGTTCTTTAGAAAGTTAGACACATTTGCAGGTTGAAGCAGTGGCTGATGAAGGTGTTTTGTTGGGTTAGTGTGTAGGTGTCAGATAGTAGGTCTAAAGCATCAGAGCTTTGGTATGTCTGTGGCAAGGCTCGTTTAACAGCATTTTGACACGTGGGCCTTTAGTTTCTATCTGTCTCTTTCATAACTAGGCCCACCCACTCTCTCTTCAAGATAGTTGTGCTTCAACCGATTTGAAATATTCACACTAGATATGCAGGGCCCATGCTAGGAAGTGTTTTAAAGCAATAAATACTCATTTTCTAATTGTTTCTCTTCTTGTTTTTATTTTGGGGATCCCCTGCCCCATCACCGTCCTCTCTGCTGCCCTCCTCAGCCCAGGTGATTGGTGGCAATTCCAGTGAGTGACCGACCGTACAGCCTGCAGTTCATGGTTGGGTGGAGCCCCTCAGATGGGATCCGTGTCCAGGGGGAGGCAGAGGAGGGGGGGATGGGGAGACACGCCCGCTGCTGACGGGATGTCCACCCGAGGGTGGCTTCTGGGTGCGCTCCTGCTTTTGACCCTGGCAACGGCGTCCGTGGCAAGGCCGTCATCGAAGATTGCTGAAAAGGTGGAGACTGCGAGGGAACGTGAAGGTAAGGAATACGAGCGATGGAGGTTAAACAACAGGATCTTGTTTGGAATTCTCGATACTTAAGTGGTGACAAGAAAACAGATGCTTAAAACACTATAAAAACAACCCTCTTCTCCTACGCAGCTGCAACTATGTGTGAAAATATTTAGTTTTTATTGGGGGGAAGTCTTGGGGAAAATTAGGAATTTGGGTGAAACGAAACCTCGCCACATGGAATTTCTCGAGGTATAGGTAGGATTCCTCATGGCTTCATACATCATTAGTTATAGCTCAGATTTATGGGATGAAACCTTTCATAAACGGTTGTGTTCAGCCCTTCAAGACGGCCAGGAAAGTTCTGAGGAGGTGCTGCTTTGCAATGATGTGTGGTTTGGAGGTTTTATGAGTTGCTGTATGCAAACCCTGGGAAGTACTTCTTCTGCATGGAGCACGTCTTTGAAACTCCGATAATTATGTGGAGAAAGCAGTTGAAGCATATATCTGATGTCTTTGAACTGCAAACCCTGAGGTTTTATAATGTATGGAATTATTTTTTGTATGCTATGTACTCGCCGCAGCTCGTTTCAAAAGAGTCGCTTTTAGGATTTTTGTGGTTCCACTCGTAACGTCTCTTTTCCTTTCTCCCCCCATATTTTCTCTCTCTCCATCTGTCTGAGTTTAATGTTGTTCAGAGTTGAGGACCACACACATACCTGCTAGCTTGGCATGCAGATGCAAACCAACCCGTATTAGTTTGTTTGGGAAGAAAATAAACCTTATATGCTTTCAGATTTGAGACAAGAGAATCTACCCTCTTTTTGGAGGTTTGCTGACTTCCTTTTAACGGGATGTGGTTTGTCATCGTCTTCATTCCTAAGTCTAAAGTAAAAACACTCATTTTATTTGCTTCTTTGGCACTTTCTGAAGTGGTAAATTCCCAGTGGCGTGTCCTGGCCCAGTTTTGCCACGTTCTACCATTAGTAGTCGTGATTATTGATGTGATTTCTCCATTTCGTTTGGGGGTAGCAGGTAATGAGAACTGTTACGTTGGATAAGTCTGCTTTTGTTCCTCTGGTCTTAATCACTATGTTAATTAAAGGGTTGTCAAACACAATCACTGGAAGCGGCCACCCCACCCCCAACCAACACTTTCCAGATGCCCTTTGACCTCAGGGTTAAAGGAGGTGAATAGTAGGGTTAAAGGGAAAGTTAAAATTCTGACATTGCTCAACCTCACGTTGTTCAAAACCCGCTTGACTTTAATCTGCAAACAGATTATGTTCACAGTATTTAGATTTAAGTTGTTATTAATTGAAAATTGGAGTAGACTTCTATGGACTGCTTCTATTCGTCCTTTGTATTTGATATAACATATCTTGCTTACACTTGTTTAGAAAGACACAAGGGTGATTAAATGAAAGATTCAGCTTTTTTGGATGAACTGTTTCTTTAAGAGTACAATCTCGCTTAACGTCTCAAATACAAAAGGCGCTCTATTGCGCAATATCGCGTTGCATTGTTCTACTGGTTATCTTTTGTCTGAAGTCAGATGCTTAACTTTTCATCTTCTAATGCTAAGTGGTGTATGTTGTGGAACTTTGTAAGACGATTTGCACTTTTCTCTCCTATCATATGATGGAGGATTACGAGAGGTCATGTGACGGAGGATTAAGTGGCTGAAGTGGTGTCATGTGATGCTCACAGGCTGGGAGCTTTTGGTGAAAGGTGGAGAACGCTAACCACACCAGTTTCTTGTGGCACAGACGTGACTCGAGTAGTCGAATGGTTGTGCTAAACATGTTTACTTTTTGTAATAAAGAACACTATATGTATCAGTTCAACAAAAAAGCCTGCCATTAAACGCCTACCCCTGGAGGGAAACTACAACAGCCCCCACCTGATGCATGTAAAGCCCACCAAGGGTTCAGTTGTGTTTCTGGGAGGGGTAGTTGTTTAAGATAGCATATCAGTTTAGGATTCCTGGGCTGGTTTTTCTGTGAGAGTTATATGATAGAAATATTCCATTACCTTAAATGAGTTTCATTTGGAACAGGCTTCTCTGTAGACGTGATAAAGGCTGGGAGAGCGGTCGAAATCTTCTCGGAGGTTGGAAAACAACACATTGTGAAAGTGTGGGAAAGCAAACTTGGATCAAATGTAATCTGACAGGGCTTAGAGCACAATAGAGTTGAAGATCTTCGCCCTTTATTTTCTCATTCCCTGCCGCCCCATAAGGTTTGTGGTTGGAACGAGAGGTATGGCCAGGCTGACCCAGTGGTGGAAAATGTGGAATCGCACAAGATTGTTCGGATCATTATTATTTGGGTTGTGTGATTTATTTATTGCCATTGGAGTGGTTCTGCTGGTGTTTTAGTGTGCGTGTGTGCCCTGTTGGTTTGGACAGAATTAGACACAGTCCGAACGGAGCTTTGATGATGTTTAAAACATTGGCTGGAGATCCAAGCGACTCTCTCGCTGTCTTTCCTGCCATCATTTTTTTTTTCCGGAATCGGAATCGTCCCCAATTCTTTGCTCTCTTCCTTTTTAACCCTGAGGGTTTTCTTCTCACAACCCAGACGTTTCTGTTCATGACAGTGACAATCCCCGAAGCTGAAACGGCAGAGCTATTAAGAGATGCTCAGCCTCTCGATAAGCGTGCCTTAAAGTGACCGCTTGCATACAGTAGGGGGTTTCCTGGGCGAATCGTTCTCTGTTTATACCAAACGTCCTAAATCACGATAGTAAGTCTCTGTAATAAAAGTGTCAGCTCACACCCTTTGTTTATTGTGTTTTCTCGGTGAATAAAACCTCACTCTCCCACTAAACAAACTAAAGGTTTTACTTTTGCTCCAGAAAATGTTTATATTGCAGTTGGCTGGTGTAAACTTTGCAGTGTTTGCATGTGTGCTGTGTATGCTGTATATTAGGAAACAAATGGATTTGATTGGTAATTGTTTAAATTCTATGTATACGTAAAATGAATAAAAAGTACATATATATATTAGTACAAATATTCGGTGGTTGCCTAAGTATTTCAAGTGCTTTCTATGTGGTTTCAAGACATAAAAGGTAACTTTTAAGTTAGTGTGATTTTTTTTATTTAATTTTATTCATTTAAATCACTCAGAAACGAAGCACACCTCTCCGCAAGAAGCCGCATGATTTGATGCATAATTCATGCGGTAGCGCAAATGGCAAATTTAAAAGTTAGCAATTTGCTCAAATCCCCCAGTAAATTCCTGTGTTTATATGTGACTCCAGAGGTTTTGGAGGGAAAGCTGGCCAATGAGATTTGCCCGGATGCTTGTGTTGCCGTGGGCGCCCCTGAGAGGCCTGTGCTTTTGGCTGGGCATGCCATTGTCATGACAATAAAGCTTGCAGAATTACAATTTGAAAGGCGATTGTGATTAGGAAAGAAAAGGAGCGGCTACGGAAGAGTGTTGGGATTTAACTGGGATAGAAAAAGGGAAGGGTGAGAAAATAAGGAAGGAGGGGAACGTGACAGGAGAACAGGGTGAATGCGCAGCTTGTGTGTGTAGAGTTAACTTGTGTGGGGCGGCTGGGCTGTCTGCTGAACCCCTGTGATCTAATTATCAGTGCTTGCTAAAGTAAGGCTTGCTATGTTTATGTTAACATTTTTTTAACAAACCAATTTTTTTTGCATTTTAGTAAAATTACATTCGGCATCCATGTTAATTTTTGCATGAGCAAAAAACAGTTAATAAAAATGCTTTTTTTTTTTTTTTTTTACAAATTTGATCATATTCTGTGATTTCAAGCAGTTTTTTAAATTTTAATTAAATAAAAAGAGCAAATTAGCGTTAGGTTTTAGAGGTCTTTAAAGTGATTTTTAATAATGTTTCCTGGTTTAATTTTTGTGCAATTAAACTTAAGCCATAAGAATGAAAAAAAATTGTGATGCTTTCAGATTATGCATTTTTATTTAATTACATTTGGCCTCCACTACAACATGTGTTTTTTTTTTAAGTTTTCTTAAAGTTTTTTTTAATCATTTAGATCAATTATAGTTTTATGAAACTACATTTGGAATTGACAAAAATACTAGTATCTCCATGAACACTTAGGGGTTTGCAACTCCCTGGTTGGGAAATCCTGGACAAGTGGAGATAGGGTGTATATGTCTGTTATCAGAGAGCCATTTCATCATTGTCTCGTCGCAGACGCATCTCATCCGCCTGACCCTGAGCACTCAGTGAAGCGCACAGCGGTCTTGATTCCAAGCGGGCGGAGACAGAAGGATAATAGTGTGAGAATTGGACAGACTGGATCCTGTCACAGTTTGGTCGAGAGCCTAATCATCTGTTCTAGCAGAGGCGTAAATGAGACTTGGTGGAGCGGATGGGAAGTGCGAGACAGTCCGTATCCGTCGCTCCTGACGGGACGTTTGATAATAACGGCCACTCACAGCGCGCTTTTCAATTGCCTTCCCATCAAAACACAGGAGAACCAATACAGTCACACCTCGAGAAATGGAGTTTGAGCGTTTTTTTCCTACACGTGTTTCATGTATTATTCCACTTTAAGCACATGAGAAAAAGAGCACGGAGTAAGATGCTGCTCTGACCTTTCCCAAGAAGAAAAATCTGGAATTTGCAGGATGTCAACAGGTTGTGGATTTGTGGAGTGTCGGTGTCTTGTGGACGGCAGGGGGCCGGTTGGCAGGGTGAGGGGTGAAAGGTCAAAGAGCATATCAGAGGAGCAGGAGGTGGTGTTGATGGTAAAGAACAGATGGACCTGAAGAGTAAAGAGATTGAAAGGGTTGAGCTTGCATCAAGTTCCTTAAACTTTATCTTAGTGCTGTGAGAAAAGCTGTGAATTGTGAAGATGATTTTTTATCATCTAGTAATTGGATCAGTTAAAATTGATTTGTCTTTTCTTCGTTGCTATGCAACATGACGGTAGATGTTAACATTGAAAATAAAACGAGATGAGCTGGAATGCACTGGAAGCTACTCTTGTCTTCCAAATGCGTACATGTATAAAAACCGCAATAACTTGGATTGTTTAGTTGGAGAGCTCTTCTGTCTCCTATTATCTGCTTTTTTTGCATGGCTCTTTCTGCTTTCAGCATGCACAGCTTGATCTATTGCACTGCTTACTTCAGTTCCGCTTAGCATTTGATCTGTTTGCTATTTATATACTAAAAGTTTAGTGAGACTCGATCGTCCACTGATCATGCTATAGAGTGTATGTAAAAAAAAAAAGAAGCTGATCCACATGTGTTGGCTTTCTAACAGGACTTGAGTGGGAGCAGGCCTCAGTTTTTTTCTGTTTGTCTTTAATCGTACAATAGAGGGAAATACGCAACCAATTACAGTTAAATAACAGTTGGACAAACAGAGGCCTCCGGAAGAGCAATGCAATGAATACCGGTCCCATCAATCAACAGCAGAGTTCGTTCTAAGGCCGCACCGTCGGGAAAGGCATAAAGGAAAAGGTAATTGTTTCCGGAGTAGCAAAAAAAAAGGAACAATACGGGAACTAAACGTGTGTAGGGCAACGTGCCTGGGGAGAGAGTTTAGACCTTTAAGCACACTCCAAACCCCTCGAGGACTGAACGCAAGTCATATGACTTTCCCTTCCTGTGGTGTGCAGTTCACTCTACCGTACGCATTCACAAAAGGACAAGAATGTGCAGAAAGATAGGTGTGTTACTACCAGAAAGGTTGGGAGTGTCTCTGCGCTGATTATTTCTGACAAGTCTGACCATGTTTCTCCATACCTCTCGCTTTCAAATTTTATGTCTTTTTGTATCCCCAGAAAGTCTGCCTTAATTCGTAGTTTCCGCCTAGATGCGGTAGGTTACTGTTAGCGCTGTAGAATCATGGGATCTTCTACAGTGCCGTTCTTAAAACATCACGCATTTGCGTTCACTTTTTGTTGTCACAGAAGCGGATCATAGTGTACCGGCCAAATTACTGAACAATTAGTCCGGGGTTGTGCTGAACGTGTTTTTGGTCTGGGCTGCATTTCTGTGGTCTGGGATTAATCATCCAGCTATGTTAATTGCCCAGAAATGTAATATCCGTGCTGCTGTTGCTCAGACTGTATCATACAGATCGTACAGTTTCCATCTGTATTAGCAAGTGTTGATGGCTTGTTTTCTGAAGGCAGTTTCGACCTCATTTAAGTCACTGAGTATCAGCATCAAGGCATGGATGTGGTTTCTGTGCAGTGCAGTGTTCGTCGTTGTTTATCATTCTACCCATAAGGTTAAGTGAATTCAATGGATAGAATAGCTTGAATTCCTCTCTCTCTACTCATTCTGACCCGATTGGGGCGTTTGATTTCTGTTCGTCTTGGCTTTGCTCTCAATGCAATCTCAGGTGAACTGAAATGGATACAGTTGGTATGTTTTTCTTCACATAAGTAGTAGTTAGCTCATATGGGTTTATAATTTACAGAAAAAGTGAATTTAATTGAGAAAAACAAATCAGTGTCTATTAGGGCTGTGCAATATGGACGAAATAATCATATTGTGATTTTTTTGAACTAATATTGCGATTGCGATTTTATTAGCGATTATGGCAACTGTTTTTGCTTTTTCAAACAAGCTT
>JAUCNO010001053.1:2100444-2119547 GCA_032353835.1 Enteromius viviparus
AGCCTTATGCGATTTAGAAATTGCATGTGCTTAAATTGCGATTTTTTAGCGATTGCGATTAATTGCACAGCCCTAGTGTCTATATATCTATGCAAGTATATCCATATTTAAACAGTGTTTTTAATATAGTGCTGTCAAACGATTAATTAAATCCAAAACAAAGCTTTTGTTTACTCAATACATGTATGCATGTTTGATTAATCATTTGACAGTGCTTCTAATTACATATAAGTTATTATAATATAATGAAAAAATAACTTCATATGTGCAGATGTTTGTACTCTCACTATATGGAAAGCATCATTGTTGTGTACTCCTGCTTTTTACGCTGGATTTTGTTTTCCTCCTTTAATACACATACCGCTTTATTTCAGTCTGTATTCAAGCCTTTGATTTTTCTGTTTTAGGTGCCTCACTCTGAGGTCGGTTGGCATTCCTTATGAGCATTTGGCTAGCCAATATAGTCATTGTAGAGCATAATTAAAGATAATGGAATAAACTGGCAATAACGGGCTTAATTCTAATGCGTGAGGTCGAGGTTGAAATGACAGGGGAAGGAAAACCAAAGGCTTTGTTTATGAAATGAACAAATATTGAACCCTATTTCTCGACTGGCACCTCTTTCATGTCAGCGCACTGCTAACGCCACACTTTTTTCTCACTGGTACAGCTGCATGCTTCCAGAAATTCTCTGTATACACCATTCACAGCTAATGGGACGCTCTGGGGTTTCTGTATTTGGGTTTTTTTGACTTTTGGGTGATCTGTTCATTTAATTCAAGCCTCTTCTCCACATTAGTCACTCTAGGGATGTTATTTTGGTGCAGTGTTTTTCGTCTTACACTCTTTCTCTTTCTCTGTGCACCCTTTCCTCCTGCCCTCCTCTCTTTTCCCCTTCGCTCTGCAGAGCCTCCAACCAAAATCCAAAACTCTAAGCCCACCCTGTGCTCGGTGCACCCGGGTGAACCGCTCAAGCTCAACTGCCCGCTGCCCGAGGCGGCCGCCATCGTCTGGACAAAAGACGGCTCCTCGCTGGGCCCTGACAACCGCACGCTCATAGATCAGGAGTGGCTACACATCCGCGACGCCACCCCTAAGGACTCGGGCCTGTATACGTGCAGTGCCGCGGGATCCCGAGCTGGCGACACGCTTTGCTTCATCGTAAACGTTACAGGTGAGACACTTGTCTACCACAGGTGGCCCCATCTACTGAATGAGACTACAGTATGATATTCGTAGATGAGTCTTGGCACGCTGTATCTGCCTGAACTAAATGGTTCTGCTTGTCTATTTTCATTGGATTTTTACAGTTTGCAGTGCAAAGAACCGGAAGATGTAGGCTTTAAAATGACTTTGCATGCAGCATTTGGATATTTGGATTTACGTCCTGAGTTAGATTTTTCTTTGTGTTGTTTTTTACATTCGTTGGCTCTGTAAATTGAGTTTTGAAATTGTATCAGTTAGTATGCCTGATGTTAACTTACGTCTTACTTTTTTTGGTATTGTGTTATATAGACATTTTGTCTGATTTAACATAATGTAAAAATAAAATATTTCACCTTTTTAATCTTATATATATATATATTGAATTAGTTTATTATTGTTTTAATTAATTATATAAATATATTTAGCAATAAATGAGTGTCGTCAAACAATAAATCATAATTAATCACATCCGAAATAATATTTTTTTTGCAATATATATAATTTACACACATACAATATAAATATTTACATGTATTTAGATGTGTATATTTATATTCATATAATTAATATTATAAACAAATATATTTAATATATATAAAAATAAAGTTTTTCTGAAATATATGCATGTGTGTGTATTTATATATATACATAATAAAAATACACAGTGCACATGCAAAAACGTTTATTTTGGATAGCCCTACAATAAATATTTCAATCAGTCAGTTAAATTAACTTAAATACATTAATTATGAACAAAATGTCCTTTATCTCCTTTGTTTTTCTTTCAATTTGCACACAAGCAATGATTATTTAGAACAAATGAATGACAAACTATGGCATCAGTGCTAAAACAGGTTTACATACAAAAATAGAGACTCCAAATAGTAAAAGTAATACAATTAAAATGTACTCTCACACTGTTCTATATTATTATTAATGTGTCAAGAAGTACAACTAGCAGATTAGTGATGGCAGGAGAAACAAAGCACGGTTACAGTATTCCCGGTACTCTCTGCAGATGCCATCTCATCCGGTGACGATGAGGACGACACGGAGCGATCGGACGATGTCGGGGTGGACGGCGAGCAAATGCGTGAGTATCGGGAGCGAACACCTGTGGTCACAGAGCACCATGTCAAATGCACCTATATTTCTGATGTTGAATTCAGTTGGTATACTGATTTTTTTTATTTTTATTTTTATAGTTTTTTGCAATATTTGTTACTGACACCACACTTTGGTGACTGGACAAGCCTGAAGTTAACTATGTCACCAGGCAAATCCAGCACAGACACATTCCCAGAATTCCAAACCTTTTCTTTCCGTCTTCTTTGTGTCTTTGTATTCTTCATATTTCTTCAAAAATGGCGACTTATTTCCAGTTTCAGGACTCATTCCTTTAGTAATATTTTTTTTTGTTTTGTTATGGCTAACCTTAATCACTTCACATTTTTGCGAAAGAGAAGCCGTGACAGGTGAGGAAAGGATATTGACTGCATTTCCACTGTTGAAACGAGCGCCATACCCACCAGAATCTGTTTTGAGTTGTGCAAAACTTAATATTAAAGAGAGTTGTTGGAAAGAGGGGTGGAGCGAGGTCTTCCAGCTAATGGGTTCTGGTTTGGATCTGCACCAACACTTTTCTCTGTATGCTTTGGAGGTCTGGCCGTGTACGAATGGAGCTGAGGCGGGTTTGGGGGGGGGGATCAGGGTTGGGATGGAGGGGTGTTTAGCATTGTGCTCGGGGCGGTTTCGAGCTCAGTGGGTTGGATTTCTGCCCAGCTGAACCACTCAGAACTCTTTGATATTTCTGTGCAAAGGGGCCTCAACAGCAGTCTCAAAAACACCAATTTTTCCCCCTCTCACGAGAAAGTTTCCTTTATTTGTATGATGTTTTGCCTTTGTATGAGGTGCGCTGGATTAGACAACACTGGGATTGTTTAAAGTCTAAAGGTCTGGTTTGCATGTTTTTTCTTTCTCTGTGTAATTCGATGGAATTGGCCCTGTTGGGATGTGTCAGTGTTTCTGTTTACTGCTGGATTTTTGTGCTGTTTGTTGATAGTGACAGAGTTTTTGAAAAAATATGTCAATAAAGGTTCAACGGTCAATCCGTCTTTTACTGGAGGTCACCTGTTTTGGGGTTTCCCAGGACATCTGACCCTACTGCCCCACTGTATGAGGGTCATTCCCATCTTCGTTTTCTCAATGAAAACCTGGACCGTGAACAAAGATAAAAGGAGTCGGGCTTACAGACATGTAGTCTGCTGTCCGTCAGGGCCCTGAGGTCAAAGAGACTGACCGTTACCAAAGAATTCCCACGAGGTGAGATGAAAAAGTTGGGTGGTGAGGAAAGAAAACAGGCGGACAGATAGACGTCTGAGTTGAAAACCAATTATCATGCCTTCACGCTGAAAGGAAGATGTCTGTTTACACGTCTGATATCAAGTCGTTTGCAACCTTCCGGTTAGCATGTCTGTCGAACAAAAGAAATTGGATGTGATGGTCCAGTTCCTTCTTGGCAAGCCGCGGTGCTTTTGGACCGGCTTGTTTTATCCTCCTTTTCTCTTGTGTGATTTCAGAGCAAATGGGAATATGTTTTTATTTAAGCCACTCGCTGTGAGTTGCAGGGTTCCATTAAGCAGATGGGCGGTGCAGTCATGCAGTGCTGCGAGTGTGAATAACTGTTTCGATTTGCATCCGTGGTCATGCCTTCCTGTTATACCCTTGCTGAGTTTCAGACGGGCTCCTGCTTTCTCTCTTTTGGCAATGATGCATTTCTTTTGGGATATTGGGGTTGAAAGACGTCAGATTGATTGCCATTTCGCTGAATTTCTTTGTGTAATTCAATCAGTTTTCTTTGGCATTTTTATGTACTGTATTTTATTTTAATAAGTTTTACATTTTAAATAGTTTTTTTATATTTCTATGTAGCTTTATTTTTTTATTTTAGTACTAAAGGTTCTTTTATTTTACATACTTGCCAGTATATACTATTTATTATTATATTGTGGTTTCAAGCAACTTTTTTTTTGTCCAGTTATTTAATAAAATTTTTTATTGAATAAGAACAGTTTTTAATACAATAGCAATAACAGGTCACGTTTTATATTAGGTGGCCTTAACTACTATGTACTTACATGAAAAATAAGTTCAATGTACTTATTGTGTTCATACTGTATTGCAAAACACATAGATTTTTTTTTGTTAATAGCTTGATTTTGATTTAGCAGTCGCACAAGGTCATATTGCGATTTTGATTTGTTATGTGACTAATGCCGATCTTCTGAACTCCAAAGAGCTAAAATCATGTTTAGTGACTCATCTTCAGTGTACTGTACAATCCATGCTGATTCATCTACTGTACAATCCAAAAGCTACTGTTTTTGGCTTTGATCCTAAGTTTTTCCATAAACATAGATATAGAAAACACACTGTAGATGTCAGGGGCTGATCTATGAACGGCTAAAAGCAGATAAGAGAGGAGGCATAGATAAAAAATAAATAAATCTCCAGTTTGCATGGAGGTTTTATGTCATGCATATCAAAGCTGCATGTACTTAAAGGCTTTGACATCAAAGAAGCATATATATATATATATATAGACAGTGCTCTGTAAATGTGTGGATTTTGAATATTTGAACGATGCAAATGTTTGTAATTACTTCTTCTTTCCTGCAGTGGTGCCATATTGGACTTCGCCGGAGAAGATGGAGAAGAAGCTGCACGCCGTCCCCGCGGCCAACACTGTGAAGTTTCGGTGCGCGGCGGCGGGAAATCCCAAGCCTGAAATGCGCTGGCTAAAAAATGGAAAACCCTTCAAACAGGAGGATCGCATGGGAGGTTACAAGGTAAGAGATCTTCACTAGTGCTGTGTGAGATAAGGAATGTATCATGGTAAATGTATTTTTTTCAGTACGTTTCAGTAAGTTACGTTTCAGTAGGGTTGGCCAATATATCGCACAATATAGTCATGTGCATCTCGTAAGTAAAGCTGGTTCTTTGATTAGCGGAAAGCCGTAGATTAGACAAGTTATGCAAAATCGGATTCAGTACATTTTGTGGGTGACTCATTTGCGATGCTGAATGCAATATTGCGTAGCTTGTCTGTGATCTAAGGCCCCTGTGTATTAACCGCCGCTCCGTTTGAAAACAGGTGACAGAGATTTACCGCTAATCCAAAGAACTGGATTTTCTGACGAGATGTGCATGAATATATATATTTTGCGATATATCGCCCAGCCCTACATTTAAGTATTTTTTGTATACATGCAAGTATACATGAGTCAGAATTGTAGGCATGGAACAGCTGGGGAAGCACTGACTTTTGGTTAAAGTGTAATAGATGTCCAGGGCGATTGATCGATGTACCCCGATCAGTGTCTGTTTGCACTTCCTTCTCTGAAAACACAGCTGATCCTCACAGAAGGTCGCTAATCATTGAGCTGCTCACGCTCCATTGATCTGAAGACTCACTGATATGAGTCAGTGTCTAAATACAGGACCAAGAATTCATTTATTTGATAATCCCGACATGAATTGCCATTTATTTTTATTATTATTATTATTATTATTATACAGAATTACAATATTTTTATCTGCATTTATTTATGACTTTACAGCATTAAAACATTATTAGTAGTAATAGCAGGATTATTAGAATTATTATTAGTATTATTGATGTTTTCTGAAGAATCTTAGTTGGTCAGATGAAACATTTTGATTAAAAATAATGACAACTAAGAACTAATGAAAATATTTGGTTTATTAGTCATTAAATGTGATTTAACAATTATTATAAGTAATTATAATAACTTTTAAAATATGCGTTTAAACATAAATAAATAATATGCCATGAAAGATAGCCATCAGATTATTTTAATGTAGTTACTTTAATATTTTTTTGTTAATATTTTGAATTAGATCTTATTTTTCTAGTCTCTGTTATAGTTGTAGTAATTGTGTTGTATTTTTATCGAAAAGTATAGTTGTTGCCTTGAAAACTAGGTAAAAGAAAAAGTTTTATGTACATATATTTTTTTGTTTTTTATTTGAATTATTTTTAATATATATATATATAATAACCCTGATTATTGTTGCATTTTAGCATGTAAAATACAAATCTTCATGAAAAAATCTCCTCCCCTTACCAAGGTTTGCAGCGTTTATTCAGAATAAGTAAAAATTGTTTCAAATAATAAGCGAGATTATGGTTTATGGATGGCATGTGCCTCAGGTAGTTTAACCCTTATTTTGTGGTCATTTGAAGGGTCTCAGAAGGCTGAGGGTTTGTAGTGAAAGTCTCCATGGAAGAGACGCTGAATTTTGTGGCCTGCAGTCACGAGAGCTGCATTCCTAAGGTGGGGGCGGGAGCTCGCTCGTCTGTCGGCACGGCGATATTACTTTTCCCATGGTGCTCTTGCTCAAAAAACCCTCGTCTTCTAGGCCAATTTCTCTCTTTCTTGTTTGTTTTGTCAGTGCTGCTGTCAAACGTGCCCTTTATTTTCTAAGACGTCACACACAGGTGTGAAATCAAGGATGATAGATGCTTAACTAACCCTGGAGTTTTGTTTGAAATGAATTCAATTAAAAAAACAACCGCCTGCATTTGGTTATGTTTACTGGGAACGTTGCATAAACAAGTGACTAATCTATTCTGAATGTGTTCTGTAGTACTAAGTTAGTTTTTTATTTGTCCCGCTCAGCTCCGACTCCAGCACTGGACTCTAATCATGGAGAGCGTGGTTCCCTCTGATAAAGGAAACTACACCTGCGTGGTGGAGAACTCTTATGGAGCCATCAATCACACCTACACGCTGGATGTAGTAGGTGAGTACTGTTTACATGTGTTTAGATACTTGTTTGATTTGGACACTGGTAAACAGCCGTGGGTAGCTTCGAGCGGACAGCAGTTTATTAAAAAAGAAGAAAGAGCAATGAACATTCACCCAAAATGTTCAATTATGTCATCATTTATGAAGAATGCATTTGCAAAAAAAAAAGGTAACAATTCTCAAAATGTTTTTTCATTGTGCATTCCAATTAATAAAGAAATAATAACCCTTCCAAGCTAACTAATTAAATATAATATAAAAAATATAATACAAATACAATATTTATATAATTATAATATAAATTATATAATATATTTAAACTTGATAACATCACAAAAAACATGATTTTTGAAAATTATCCGTTTTTGCAAATTTTTATATATTCAAATAGAAACAAATTAAAATTATAGTAATATTTCACTATTTATATATATGTTTCACTATTTAAATATTGTTATGATTTTAAATAACTGACTCCTATTTGAATATATTTTTAAATTAAATTTATTCCTGTGATGAAATATTGAATTTTCAGCATCATTACTCTTCGGTGTCACATGATCCTTCAGAAATCATTCTAATATGCTGATTTGCTGCCCAACATGCATTTATTATTATTATTTGCAATGTTGAAAGCAGTTGTGCTTATATATCCCTTCATATAATTGTGGTAAATATGTTTTCTTAGATGAAAAGAAGAGAAAACTTTACTGTCGTTTAAACAATTTAATGCTTCATTGACTAAAATATTATCAAATTATCATTGCCAGTCTTTAAAAAAGAGCATTGATTGACCACTTATTTTATTTTCCATATGACCTGTGAGCTATTTTTCCAGTCTTCTAAAGCCATGTATATATTATGCACAGGTCTAAGCTATAATGCTGCTTTACAAGACCTGGAAGGTTTCATTTTAATTTTTTGGGGTGAACTGTCCCTTTAATTCACTGCTCTTTGCAATAGTTTATTGTTTAATAAAGCTAGCTCATCTAAACCAAGCTATATTTTTGCACGCACACTCCCAAGAACATGCACACACGTGCAAAACGCAGGCACGCCAGGCTCACACACACACATACATGCTCCCTATTTAGGGCCCCTGTTCTGGGTTAAGTAAAAGCAGTCTTTCAGAAGGTCTCTGTTTTTCTTTTCTGTTTTATTGCATGGCCGTAAAGCCCTTTTGTGTCTGGCTCAGTCTAATACTCTCATCGCAGAGAAAGCAGGAGAGAAAAGAGGCATAGGAAGGCATAATGCTATGCTGTTTTTCACTTTAATGTCAGACTAACTTACCTGGGAAGTCTATGAAAACAACAAGATGAGAAAGAAAAGGTCGGGAGAGAGAAAACGTTTTCCCTGTGCCGGAATAAGAGTCTCGCTGACCCTTCGAACAGGTCAATGAAAGTCTGAACTGGCCTGCATTTCTGAGCTGGACAAAGTACAAAGCGCTGACACTTAAAAGAGCCAAAAAGACTCCAATTATCGCTGTTTATTGTGGACGTCGGCCAGATTCCAGAAACTTCTACTGTAGTTCTCTTCCAACAATAGCCTCTTCTACCAGTATGTGCACACATTATATACATATTCCAGTTTAGGACACCGTCTACTACCACTAGCACTCGAGCTTGGAGGTAAATCATAATATTTTAAGACAATAAGTGTATACATATAACAAAATAATTGTTTTTGCTGATAAATTTCTCCCTTATCTTGACTTACGTTACTTCATGCTTCAACCTTGTTCACGTGTAAATAATCTAAATTAATTAACTGCACTGATAGCCTTATAAACACATCTTCTGCATAATAAAGCGTACAGAAATATCTCTACTGATCGCATTTCAAACCACCCAGACCTAGTTGGCGCATTAACTTAGTTCGTCTCCACCCTGATTTCTCTCTCAACCAATCCCCTGCCGCAGACCAAACAACCCCACCCTAACTGTTTTTGGTCTGCGTATGCTAAGTCAGCAGGTTATCTAGAGTTCAACAGTCTTGTTTTGGGATGCCAGATCAGCCTGCAAATGCCTGGCTCACGATGTAATTGGTCGATTGTGATTTGGTGGAGAATGAAGGAGAGGCACTGGCACTTGGCAACTTGACTTAATTGGCTTTTTAGAGGAGGATCTGACCTTCAACCTGGTTGCACTTGGGGTTTTGGAAAGTTGTTTGGTAAGGGTAGCGGCTAGCAAACGGTAACGTTACACAATGCGATTATGATTCTGCAAGGAGATTATGATTCTTCAAAATTACCGGTTTAGATTTTAATAAAATGTAGAAAATTAAGTTTAACAGATATCAAACATGTTTAGTCTTTTTTTTGCAAAACATTGTAGCAGCTGAATACCGTAAAAAAACAACAGACTAAAGAATACTTACTTTATGTACTTTTGCTTACTGTTTTGCCAATAACTTATAAGGATTTTAAACATCATTAAATACAAGTAAAGAGTCAGTACATCATAAGAACAAATAAACAAATTAGCAACAGCAAAAAATGAATACAACTGAAAATAAATCTAAAGTAATGTTTATCTTTCTTTGAGCATCTTCTTGTGCTTAAATTGTTAAAAAGCACAATAAACTGCACACAAGCAGATTTGTAATCGCTTTTCTAGTTTTGGAAATTTGGAACCAAATCTCGATAGGCAACCCTAAATACAATCAATTAAAAAAAACCTTTTAAGCATCTCCAGAAGCAGGACTTTCTGCCAGACGTGGAGATTTTGTAAGGTTTAGATCTTTGTGTGTCAGCAAAGTTTGTCTCCACCTTTTTGTTTCTCATCTGTTCTTCTTCATCTGTCTGTCTCTTCTTTTCACTGCCCATCTGTTGGGCATCCTTTATCCTTTGCATCCCTTGACCCCAGCCCCTCTTTCTTTCGCTCTCTGTTTCAGCTTTGCACCATTGTTTTGAGCTTTTCTTGTGCCCCCTCTTGTGCCCCTCAGTCCTAAATCCTCTTACTTCCCCCGCAAACCTTTGCTGCATGTGTGTGAAGGTTGACCTCTTCACATCTCCTGTGTGACATCATGCCTGTGTGTCTGTGTATTTCGGGGTAACCAGGAGACGTGTGTCACAATTACAGGGCAAGAGTACTCTTGTGTTGTGAAGACAATGAGGTGTGTGTTTGTAAAGCGGTTTAGACTGTTTAGTTTATGATTTCCCCCCCCCTTTTTCTTTGGAAAATGTGATGCAGTAGCTCTAACTGCATCCAAATCAGGGTTATTATAGTTAACTTTAAACTAAACATAAAAAAAATAATAAACATAATTAAATAAATAAATAGTTATTTGAAAAAATGGAATTACCTGAAATAGTAAAAAAATTTACATTTTTATGTTTTTATTTTATTAACTCAATGTACCAAAATATCCCAAACTAAAGCGGTTATAAAAATGAATAAAAATAGGCATATTTTAAAGACAAAAACTAATACAAATTACTAAAATGTTAAATAAAAACATTGACATGACAAAATCTGGCTATAAATAAAAACATACAGATTTGCTCATTATTGTGACTTTTGGAAAACAAAAATTACAGCATTCGTAGTTTGTATGATCATTTCTAACGGGAAAAAGGAAATGAAAGGACGATTTCTGATCTGCCAACGCTGCAGAAACTTCTGCAGATATACAGTGGACACTTTACATCTGTCTTATTTTTTCTCCGCTTTGCCTTTCTTCATCTGTTTGTTCAGTCCTTATCAGCAGAGATAATGCAACAGCCTCTGTAGTGAGAGCAGCTTAATAGGACAGTAGGTGTGGTGATCTGTCTTATCATGCAAATTGGGCTGGTTTTCACAAAATAAAATAAAAATTTCATCATTTATAATAATAAGAAATGAACAGCAAATCAACGTATTAAATGCTGATTCATCACATGAATAAATTGCGTTCTAAAATATATTCAAATAGAAAAATCGCTATAATATTTCAGAATTTTTCTTGATTTTTCTGTAATTTTGAGCACATAAATTCAGCTTTTATGAGCATGCAATCTTATTAAAAACCTTACCATCCAAAAAAGTAGTGTCCTTGCTAAATTTTATGTTCATTCTTTTTCCTTTCTGTCAGAACGCTCTCCTCACCGGCCCATTCTCCAGGCAGGCCTTCCGGCCAACGTCACTGTTCAAGTTGGAGAGGACGCCAAGTTCGTCTGTAAAGTATACAGCGACGCTCAACCTCACATCCAATGGCTGCAGCACATTGTGAAGAACGGCAGCCGCTACGGTCCTGATGGACACCCTTACGTCCGGGTGTTGAAGGTAGGCTTGGTTGTCATTTTGGGCTGTTTAGATCTTCTATTTCCACTTATCCTTGCAATTTGGGGGAACACGAATTGCTTTTATTTTCAAATGTTTTGATGCAGGTGACTTCTCAGAAGATTCAAAAAACAGAACTCTATTCTTGCAGGAAATATTCTCGTATGTCCTATTCCTTGAAACGGATAGTGCTCCCTCCTTTTCTGCTCCCCTGAAGAGTAAAGGCTTGTTCACACCAAGCAAAGATAAAGAAACAAGATATAGTTATAAAAATTGTTCTCAAGATTAAAGGATAGCAGAGTCTACACAACAACTGTAACATCAAAAGCACAGAGAAACGTTGAAATCTTTTTCAGAATTTTTTTTCCAGCTGATGAACGATATAAACATTGACAGCCAATCAGAATTAATCCTGCTGTCATGAGTTGAAGAATTTAAAGCGCTGAGAATAAACAGACAATATGATTAGCTGGTGTGTGTTTGTAATGTGGTTTAGACTGTTTAGTTTTTTATTTTTTTCTCCCTTTTTCTTTGGAAATTTTGATGCAATAGTAACTGTATCCAAATCAGGGCTATTATAGTTAACTTTAAACTACAGCCTCTAAAAAAATAAATGAACATAAATAAACATTTACTTGAAATTACCTGGTTTGCCAGGTTTAACTTAATATATCTTATAATATCTAAAGCTAAAACTGTAATAATAAAAATAAAATGCATATATTGGCATATTTAAAAAAAAAAAAAAAAAACTAATGCAAATTACTAAAATTGTACCTATAATTAAAATAAAAATTTCCACTTGTCCTTGCAATTTTGGGAAACACAAATTGTTTTTTTTTCTCTCAAATGTTTTGATGCAGGTGATTTCTGAGAAGATGCAAAAAACGCTCCTTCTTCTTTTTTGCTCCTCTAAAAAGTAAAAACCCGTTCACACCAAGCAAGATAATTATAAAAATAACTCTGAAGATATAGTACTCAATATTAAAGAATAGCAGCGTCCACACCACAATGATAACAATAAAGGCACAGAGAAACAATCTTGTTGGAATTATTTTCATAATTGTTTTTCCCCAGCTGATGAACGATATAAACATTCGACAGCCAATCAGAATCCATTCTGCAGTCACGAACGGGAGAATTTAAAGCGACAGACGCACTTGCGTCAATATCTAATATCATTCTTCATAGATGTATTTTTTGGTGTGAATGGGGCTTAAGTGAGATTATAACAGGCTCCAATATGTGTGTTTTGTTCCTCGTTGCGGTGCCCCGTAGCGTTCGGGCATAAACAGCTCGGACGTGGAAGTGCTCTTGCTCTCCAACGTCACAGAAGAGGACTCTGGTGAATACACGTGCCAAGTGTCCAATTATATTGGTCAGGTCAGCCAGTCCGGTTGGCTCACTGTACTTCCAGGTAAAAAAGAGAACGAGACGGCGTCCTCTTCCCCCCTGCTGGTGTTTTGGGTTGTTTTTTTTGTCGCCGTGGTGATCCTGGGATTCTCGTTGAAACATTGTGGTGTTTTTCTTGTTTTTTGGTGGATCTTTCCTGGTGCCCAATCAGCCATGGAAACAAGCCTTTGGTCTGTCATTGCCGCTGCCTTCCTGTTCTGTTCTGTGTCAAGTTTCCCTCCTACTTTCCCCCTTTGATTTATCGCTTTTCTTGGCGAAAAGACAGCGGCTTGTTTTCCATGTTTCCTTACTTGTGTTTGCATGAACCCTTGAGGATCTGGTAGGTTCACCTGTGTTGGGTACAGAAGTTTCGGCCTTCATTATGCTGATTTTACCCTGCCCATTCTATAGGACAATCTTCTTCTCTCCTGAAGTGGAACATCTACCATCTCTGTAATGCGTAGATGGGAAGTACAAGCGTTGAACATCTTCTTTTCTCTTCTTGGTATTATGGGTCTGATTTGTTTCTTTTCTTTTCTTTCTTCCATCTTCCTCTTCCCCTGCGTTTCTCTCAGACGGCAGGTGTGAACACTACGGACAAAGAGATCGAGGTGCTCTACCTGCCTAATGTAACTTTCGAAGATGCGGGCGAGTATACGTGCTTGGCGGGTAACTCTATTGGGATCTCCTATCACACTGCTTGGTTGACGGTGCTTCCAGGTATACACTCATCCTCTACTGCTTCCGTACCTACGCCTTCTTTATGTCGAAAGCCATATTGGTTAAAAATTGCACCATTGGTTTTGAGAGGGAACAAGAGGCATTTGGGACAGTGCTCAAAAGTGCTTGTTTTAGTAGCGTTATTCTGGATATAATATTATAGTTGATAATATTTTTAAAAATAATGTCGGTACGCTGAAATTACAGAGCTTAATTCGTAAATGTATTTGTATTTTTTTTTTATATTCTGACGTACATTTCATTTTTATATTTTCTGTTTTCTATTTCATTTTAGTTTGTTTTTGTAATTTTTTTAAATAGTTTCTATAGTTATGTTTTTTTTTCTATATGTATATATCTAAAATATATATGTGTGTGTCTTTATATATGTGTAATAAATATATACAATACACACATATATTAAGTAAACAAAAACGCAGTTAAATATGATTCATCTTTTGACAGCACTATGTAATTAATGTTTATTTTTGAAATGTAGGTTCTTTAATTTTTAACATTTAAATCGTTTGAATTTGTTCATCAAATGTTATGAAATAATATTTTGGGCTGAAATTTGCCTCTAAAACTGCACCCAAGTGTCTCAAGACGTTTTCTCTTCCTAACTAACATTTTGGATTGATGGAATAGTCTCAAATTACGATTCTGTCATTATTTACTCACCTTCAAGTTGTTTTGAAGTTTGACTGACTTTCTGTGTAACCCCAAGTGAAAAAAAGATATATCCAGATATATCAAATAATTTTGCGAATGGGAGACATAGGGAATATGTTCAGTGGTTTTAATAGGAAGGACTTTATTACAGTCTTAAGAACCATAAGGTCACCGTATCGTACAAAAACGAGCAATGTTTTATTTACAAATGAAAGTCAGATGGGTCTAAAATGACATGAGGGTGTTAATGGTGATGAAATATTTGTCTGAATTGTTCCTGTATGTTTATAAGTCTTTCCATTTCCGCTCTAATAACGGCTTTGTTCTCTAAAGAAAGTCCTTCTCACATGCTAGACTTTCTTAGTTATTAGAGACACTTTACAACCTCTGTGTCTGTGCCTGTGTGTGTTTCTGAGTGTGCTTTAGAACACAAACAAAAATGACCAGGTTTAATTGAATATTAGTGAATTTAACGTAGTTTTACAAACACAAAGGCTATCTGTGGTCATGCACGAGACAGCATCCTGTGTTCATGCTAACATGCATAATGCAACAGCGTGCACCTCACTGCATTTTAATAAGAGTCCATTTCCTGACCAGGAAACAGACCAAATCTTTGACCGCAAATGGCACCACTTACTGGTCTGCGAGTCAGACAGATGGAAGTCAATGTGTGTGTGTGATCGTATCCATGAAGTGTGCATTTCTGAAGGACCTCAAGTGTCAGGAAGTACTTCAATACTGTGGTCATATGTAAACCATTTTGTGAACATGTGTATGTTTGCAGGGGCCTTAGAATGTCAGGAAATATGCTATGATGGAAAGAAAGATCACCAAGAAGATCTCTTTAATATCTCACTTATTAACTGAGATTAAGTTGAGGCTTAAGTCTTGGTTTTTCACCAGAAATCTTAATATAGCTTAGTATGAACTCCAAATGTTGAACTGATCTTCAAATTCATTTAATAGCTCATACTTTAGGTTTTCAGAGCTAAGCAAGACAAACATCTTAATTAAATCTCCACCTGACTGGTCAGCCTGGTGTTCATCAGTTATTTATTGCTAAAACTAGTGTGTAGAACATGTAAAAGTTTGAAATGAATCAATATATCAAGTGTTTGTGTGTGAGTTTGTTGCTTCTCTTTTCCTCTCCTTTTCCTCTCCTGTTTTGTTATCATTGGCAGAACATCTTGCTCTTAAACCTTAATGTCCTTCATAGCCATCTTAAAACTGTGCTGTGTCCAACTTTAAGGTTTCCGGTGAAGTATTCCTCTGTATGACCTGAGGAGTGTCTTAAATCCTTCTTGTTGCCTCACTTCTTCCGATTCTTCTCGCTGCTCTACAGCCGAGCCAGACATCCTCGAGCCAGACTATCCTCCGGACTATGTGGAGATTGCCATCTACTGCATAGGTGTCTTTCTGATTGCCTGTATGGTGGTGATCGTGGTGGTTTGTCGAATGAGGACTTCTGCTAAGAAGCCAGATTTCGGGAGTCAGCCGGCAGTGCACAAGCTGACCAAACAGATCCCTCTGCGCCGCCAGGTAACAGAAAGTAGATAAAGAGTTCTAGAAAACTTATACATACCTGCACACACACTAATATAATGAGTTAGTGGGGGTTTCTAAGGAAAGTTCATGTTTAGTGATTCGAACCAAGTATTGCATTTTGGCAACTTGTTTTGGACATTTTTGCTACGGCCATAAAAGATTCTTTAGATCATACAATCATGTTTTTAGATGTAATAAATCATATTTTAATGTAATTTATTGTATGTAAATAATTTAGCCTAAGATAATTAAGAAGATAATTACTTTTATATTTGTATTTTATATATGACGATGTCTTATTGTATACATTTTATTTATAAGGATTTCTAATGATGTTATATTTTATATTAACTATTGCTGCCAAACAATTAATTGCGTCCAAAAAAAAGGTTTTTGTTCACATAGTATGTGTGTAGTGTACTGTGTATATTTATTATGTACATATAAATACACACACATGCATGTATATATTTAAGAACAATATTTTAAGTTTATATATTAAATGCATTTTATATGATATACATTATATTAATATAAATATATACATGTAAACAGGAAGATTTTAAAATATATGCTGTATGTGTGTGTGTTTATATACAATATACATAATAAATATATGCAATACACATATATTATTTAAATTGGTATAACATTGACTTATTCATGATTAAGATGCTTATCATGTATTATATAAAGATAAGTAAGACAGATAATTCTACAAGTGACTTCTGTATTTTTATAATTTATGATTTGAAATTAATTTGATTTATATTATAATTTTGTATGAAATTTATGAAATGTGTATTTTCACATAATTTACATTTTTTATGAATGTTTATAAAAAGTGTATATAGAAACAACTGTTCTGTTATTCTAGATAAAATATTTTAAGTTTGTACATTTAAGTTTTGTATAACATGTCAAGTTTTTTTATCGAGAAGTTGAAGGTATGCTATATGGTGGTAAGTTGGAAACGTTCTTTGAAACCATACAATTTTGAGCAAATTTATGATGTGTTATAAAACCTAAAAAAAAAAAGAATAAAATGCATGGCTTTTAGGTTTAGGTTACTTCAATTAATCCTGATAGAACATGTGCTATTATTTGTATCATATAAGTCACAGCTTCCTATATTAATAATGTTGAGCTGCTAAATACACACAATCACAGACATGCATGTAGGTGTTGTCTTCAAGACTCAGGTGATCAGCCATCCGTCTTTCACCTTACAGGTGTCGTCTGACTCCAGCTCCTCCATGAGCTCAAGCACGCCATTGGTCAGGATCACCACTCGCCGTAGCTCCGCCCACGACGACCCCATCCCAGAGTACGACCTCCCTGAGGATCCTCGCTGGGAGTTCTCCAGAGACAAGTGAGCGTCCTTGTGTTTCACTTTTTTAAAAATGTCACAGTCATTACGATATCATCCGGCTCATTGTTTATTATTAAAACGGGCTTTGAATTTGGCATTTATTTTGCTAGTGTTCATGCTTGTGGTTGCCATACGTAAAGAGCTCCAGTCCCCAAAACAAGACTTTTGCCTTTCTGATGCACTTTCTGTTTTACTTAATCTGTGCAATCTGGCAACCCTGCATGCACTGACTGATGCCGGAACAACAGATTTCTGCTTACATGAAACTTTCATACAGCCAAAGCGTGTTTTTTCTCAAGCCATGTGTGCTGTTTAGACTCGATCTGGCTAAAAGAAAGCAAATAAAAACACGGCCATTAACCTGAATCCCAAACGTTATTTTGGGTATTAGCCACACACCAAAAAATAGCAATCTGCCTATTAACTATTGACCCCAAACGATAAGCTCAAAGATGCTTAATAATAAGAGGACATGGCAACCTACCAAATATAAACAAAACTCAATGGTTTAATTAAAATCACTGAACATAACAGGTCTTTGGTTGCAGTATTATTTCATTGGTTAAAAAGTAAAAACAGTGGGTACTAAAAGTGCGAGATGGTATAACGCTGCTGTTTTTACCATGGTGCCAGTCATCGCCATTTCTAGAGTGAGTCGTGTTTCACGTCAAAGCATAATTTTGCATCTTTTTCACTTGTAAATCATTGTGATGTGAAGCTGATCTTCTTATACGCTTACAATCCCATTATGTGTAATTATTAACCTGTGACTTATACAGGTGCACTGTACAATCGATCATTCATAACACAGGCCTCAGTTTGTTAGCCGTTATTATTAGAGAAACCAAACACACATTTTTCTCATTACATGATGGAATATACAAGTAGCTACCAGATAACTTTCTGTTAACATCAGGTGTTCTGTTTTTACACTGTGACGAGAGAAACTCAGACTCTCAAATGAATGTTTAATTGTCATGCTTCGTATTTACTTCCGTTATTATTTGAAGGTTCACAATGAATCCACTATCTTGGCGTTGCCAAAACCGTACAGATGCCTAATTAATGACTAAAAAGGCCTGTTTAAGCAATCTGTAACACAACTGGTGGTTAAAAAGCAGTCTGTTTGTACTTTGATTGTCTCAAGAATGATTTGTAAGCAGTTTAACATGCTATTATTCAACTCTAAACTCCAACCAAGTCTTTATTTTTTAAATGAATAGTGGAAACCTCACAAGTGCAGGTGGAGTTGCTCAGTTTTGGCAGGATTAAGCTGTTATGATTTAGTGGATAACCGTCCTTACATGTTCAACTAATGGCCAGTAATATTCATTCTATAGGTGAAGAGAAGCAGCATTTTATGTATTTTTGACTTCACACCCACTAAAGGAATTGTTGCCTTTGGGGAGACAAGCTAAGACGTGTTTTTGTGAAGAACACAAGACTTACAGAAAGAAAGATTTAGTTTGAAACCAGTCCAACAAAAACTTTATTCAGTCGGTAACCATATTAGTATTGCCTAATAATGTCTTTTTTAACATTTCTAATATTGAAAATAGATAATTTTTATAGATAAAAAATATACATTTTTCAATTTATAACAGCAAATAGTGAATTTTTATTGTTTTAAAAACACTTGTATTATTTGTCTTTTTTTTTTTTACTGTGTATAATACTTTCATAACTGTTTTTACCTAAATCAAATGAATTAATTCTAGAAATTTTTAGAAGAGTGTCTTGTATGTACATTTCTAAATATTTGAAGAATATTAAATATGCAATGTGTTATAAATTACTGTATTTTTAATATTTTGACAACCAGTTTTACTGGAATATTTTTATCAATTAATTTGTACATTTTAAAGATTGTTATTGAATATCATATACATATATATATATATATATATACATTTATTTTTAATGTACATATTATTTTAATAAGCTTTACTGGAAACTTTTAGGTTTTTCTAAATTTTTAACCAGTTTAATTAATTAATAAACTAAATAATTTTAATAAAACAAAATAATTCTTTTAATTATTCATAAATTTTGAATTATAGTGTATATATATATATATATATATATATATATATATATATATAT